>JADRCH010000043.1:2119150-2137229 GCA_019843965.1 Rhynchomys soricoides
CAGAGGCAGAGGCAGAGGCAGAGGCAGAGGCAGAGGCAGAGGCAGAGTCAAGCGGATTTCTGAGTTCGAGGCCAGTCTGGTCTACAGAGTGAGTTCCAGGACAGCCAGGGCTGCACAGAGAAACCCTGTCTTGAAAAGCCAATAAATAAATAAATAAATAAATAAATAAATAAATAAATAAATAAAGTCTTTCAGTGAATGGTCACTGCAGAGTACAGACAGCAAAGGAAGTAAGCGTGTTACTTCCTTTTCTCTTTGTGATTAGTTCATGTGGCATTTTACAGGAAGTTGGTTATGACAAAAAGTATGCAGATATTTCAGAGAAAATACTACTAGCAAAAATGGAATCATTAAAGGAACTCTTAGAAAAGTGTTCAAATAGATCCAAACTTAGAGAGGACTATAACCATTTTCTGAGGCATAGAAAAAAAAAAGTGTAGTATATCAAAAGTTATATTGTAAAAAGCACAAGTATTGTTCAAACCACTGAGGTTTTATTTAAAAATAATTTTGTGTGTTATTTTTTAGATAGGTTCTATTATATAGCCCAGGTTGGCCTTGAACCCTCATCCTTCAGATACCTTTGAAATGCTGGAATCAGAGGAATATGTCATCACATCAAATGCCCCAAACCTATTTCCCCTTTAAATACAAACAGAACATTTTTTCAATGTTACTAGTGTTTTAAAGTATGGTATGTGAACTATTATCTTTACATTCTCCTAAATGTACACAGGAAGACAGGCTTTTGGTGTTTTCCCAATGATTAGGATACCTTTGTGTTTTAGGTTGTACAATTAATTTTTTTTTAGATCACTGGGAAATTAATTCTAGTAAAAATTTTGTGTATCTCCTCACACATCTATCTTGTCTGATAGGAAATGGATTGTGATTCATTTCACTGCAAGTAAAATATTACAAGATATTTACAGGAAAGTATTACAAATAAACACAAAAGTCAAGATGAAATAAGGCTGGAGAGATGACACTGTGGATAAAGTGCTTGCTGAACAAGCCTGACAATGGAATTTGAATCCCTGAAACCCACTTAAAGCCAGACATAGCATACCTAATCTGCTAGCCCAGTTCTACCTTAATATAGGAAGCAGAGATAGAAGAATTCCCAGAAGCCTTTGAGCTAGCTTGCTTGGCATATGTATTATGAACAACAAATACATAAACAAAAATACCCAGTCTCACACATGATGGAAAGCAAGAACCAACATCTGAGGTTGCTCCCTGACCTTCACACTTAAGCTGTGTGTTTGCACACACACAAATGTGTACACACACACACATACATCATACATATAAACATATCATACACACAAGAAACAATTAAAAAAGACAAAGATAAAACTAATTTTTCCCTTCAGAAATCATTAGAGCCCACAATGTACAAGAATCTAAACAGATGAGTTTCTTCTGATTACAAATTTCAAAAAAAAAAATGGAATGAAATGACTATGTGAAAGGGAATGGGTGTTAGCAGCCAATGCTAACCAGATTATACAGTTTATTCTGAATAAAATACCATCTCTGTGCAGTAAATTCTAAGCGTAAACTTTAAGATATTCCTTGCACTGAAATTAGAAAATGCCCTTACAGTAGGAATATCTCTTTCCCCTAAGTTTAATAAAATCCTCTTGTACCATGAACCACTGTGGCTGCACAGTCATTTTTAGATCTCACAGTAATCTACAATTGCAAGGTTATGCTTCAGATGAAGTAAGAGAAAACTCTCCCCAAACATCATCAAATAGGGCATCTGAAGTGTTTGGACACACTGTAAACAGGACCGCATAAACTCTGCCTTTATTAAGAACACCCACTGGATGTTTTTTCCTCTGTAATGTGGTTAAACCTGGAGTTGGACTTGAACCATCCCAAACCAAGTTACTTTAGTACTAAAATCTCTCAGTGGGCTCCAACTATGCTTGTAACAAATCCAGAACTCTTCATCCTAGCCTCAAGTTTTTGTCTTTGTGTTTTCTCAGATCTCCCTCCACCCTGGGGCCAGGCTAGAGGCTTGCAGTGGGCCCAGCTCCCCAGCTTCTTTCATCAAGAACACATTCAGATTCCAGCTGTATTGTTTAAATACTTTCTTTTCCAATTCTCTCACAATAGATTTGGGCTCTTTTATACCTGCGCTGTGCTTTTATATCTCTTAGGACACTTTACTGTTAAGTAAATGATCCAATTGTTCTCCCTTGAGTTGGGCTCCTTTAAACTCTCTCTCTCTCTCTCTCTCTCTCTCTCTCTTTTTCTCTCTCTGTGTGTGTGTGTCTCTCTCTCTGTGTCTGTGTGTGTGTGTGTGCACATGCAAGGCCTAGATTCCACCCTAATACCACAAACCAGACCATACTTTTTGTGGGTTTTAAGAACTTTTGCCTTCATGGACCCTACCCTCCATTTTTAAAAAAATGATAAATTAATAGATTTTAAAAGAGTCTTTAAAAATGTCTCCCTGGAGAGGGGAGACAAAAACAAAGTTTCTTTGACCTTTATAGCCCATTGTTTTCCTTCTCACTGAAGAAGTTAAAGCTCAGTGACTCACACCCTGGCTTGGGAAAGGTAGAGGCAGAAATTGTTATGGTCTGATCCCACCAGCATAGCTGTAGCCATTTTGTTCCATGCCTGCCATCTATTTCATATTGTTGCTGTAATATGCCTGACAGTCATTGACACAGAAAAATAATAACTTGACTCAAAACAGGATCATGCTGACGACATCCCCTGTTATGTTATGAAGTTTGTTAATCTTAAGAAATTCCTCAAAGCTTCACCTAGGATCCATCGAGTTAAAGGTCAATATAAATTGTTTATGTCTTAAATATCTCGAGTCAGAGCTGACCATCAGGCAGTACTTCCTGTACCTGCGTATGAACTCACTGTAGTTTTTGTGTTGTTTTTTTTTTTTCTTTATAAGCTAACAGACAAAGGCATCCATTGTCATACTTCAGATTAATCTGTGCGATGTCCCTTGTCTGACCAGTTAGGATATGCATTCAATAAACTATTCTTGCTTAACTGAGATCTGTGTTTGTGTGGTTTGTGTGGTGATTCCTGAACCTCAACAGAGATATCACCCTTAGTTCCAGACCAGAGACAGACAGATGAGAAGAGAGGGACAGAGACAGAGAGACAGAGTTAGAGAGACGGGGTGGAGGGTGGGGGGTGGAGGGACAGATTACACATACACACATATAGGAGCGCGCACCAGAGAAAAATTAAGTCTTCCTCCTATCAGTCAGTCAGGGGGTTTTGGCTGGTCCTGCCACCCCTCAAGCCAGCAAGCCATCGTGGACACCAGCGATGGTGATGCGGTTCTTGGGCTGCACACTTGTACCTGCCCAGAGGACTGATCTAAGTGTGTCCCCCAAACCAACCTCTGAGCCTCCATCCTGACTCCCAAGTCCTTCAGTCTTTTCTTTTACCCAGAGGCCTGAAGCTGAGCATTATCATCAGCCAGTCAGGCTGTCTACTCCTAAAGTGGCAGCTCTGGCAAAGCTCGCCTCAGGCACACCCTCTCAAGGGAACGCCTTGGGAGATACCTCAAGAGAACTCCCTCAGGCACCGCCCCTCAGGCGGTCACCTCAGGGATCCTCCTCCGGCATCGCCCTCTCAGGCACCTCAGGCATTATCCTTCAGGTACCTTACCTCGGGCTCCGCTCCCTCAAGAGTTCACCTCAGATGCCTTCCCCTGGGCAACTCCCTCAGGCTTTCCCGCCTGGTTATCCCCTCTCCATCAAACAAAAGCATAGCTCTGGCGCTCAAAAGCTCCAGCCTAGAACCTTAGTCTCTCACTTAGTCTACTAGTTTATTCAATTAGCAGATTCACCTTCAGACATCCTGTTGGTGTCCCCCTCAGACGTTCCCCTCATCTTCCTCCAGGAGTCTCGTTTTGGGGGCAACCCGTCAATCCCCAGGTTTGGCAACTCCCTCAGGCGAATCTTTTCTCAGGTGCCCGCTGAAGGGAGTTCCCCCTTCGGGCACCTTTCTCTGGAGTCCCTCTTCAGGTAGCATCCTCAGCCCACCCACTCCTCCCATCTCCTTCACTCACCTCAAGCTCAGCACCTGCTTGCCTTCCGCCGGCTCAGCCTCTATAGGAACCTCCTCGGAGGTTCCCCTATAGGAACGTCCTCGGAGGACGCCTTCCTCCGAGGTTCCTCCAGCCAGGTACCGCCTCCTTCGACTTTTCCTCAGGAGCTCTGCCCTCTGAGTTCCTCAGTTATAAGGACCTCCCCCTGTAGCACCGCCCCTTCCCAGAAGCTCCTCCCACTGAGGCTTCTTCCCTCTGGGACTTCTTCCCCTCAGGCGCCTCTAGTTCAGACACCTGTGCCGCCTGTGGCCCCTGGCTGAGGCATCAGGCCATCTCACTGCACAAGCCCCTCACCCGCACTCCCGACCTCGGGGATCACTCAACTTCATTCCTGGACTCGTCGCTCAAGTTCTAAGGTGTCCTGAGACAGTTGTAGATTTCAGAAAAACATAGTGAAGATAATTTTCTCTTCGTTGTCCCCCCAACCCCCTATCAAACACAGGCGCAACACTACTGTGCTCTTAACACAACTTTCCTCAGTTGGCCAACTCTTATTCAGTAAGCCCGGGTGGTGAGCACGCTGTGCCATGCAGCAGGCTATGATTTGGGTATGGAAGTACACAAACAATGGCCATCTTGTCTCCTGTCCCCTCGTAAAAGAAAATTACCATTTTTTAAATTTATTTTTTTGACACTGGCTCTGTTTCAACTTGGACTGTAGGAATACTAGAATTATTTTTACTTCTGTTCATCTTTTATGAAATAGGGAAAATACTGTTAAGCAGATATTCTAGATGGGAGGCTGAAGTAAAAAGATTTTAATGAGTTAAATGTCTATGAAAAGTCTCTCTTTTGAGGTTAAAAAAGATGACCTCATTGCTTCATTTCTGCCTTTAAAAAATTTAGTGTTATTTTACATGTATAAGTGTTTTTATCTGCTTGTGTCTGTGTACCAAGTGCGCAGTACCTGAGGAGGCCAGAAGAGGGCGTAGATCCTCTGCAATTGGAGTTACAGTTGGTTCCTGGCCCCAACGTAGGTGCTGTGAAGGAATCTGGGGTCTCTGTAACAAGTGCTCTTCACTGCTGACCGCCTTTCTAGACCCAGCTTTTGCTTTTTTGAGACGGGGTCTCTCGTCCTTGAACTCATGTTATTCGGTCAGGTAATCCTCCTGCCTCAACCTTCCTGAATATTGTGATTACAAGTGTGAGCTCCACAACCTGGCTTAAAACTATTCTTTTTCTTTCCTTTTTTTCTTCTCTTTCCCTCCCTCCTTCCCTCCCTTTCTTCCTCCCCCGCTTGTCCTTCCTCCCTCTTTACCCCTTCCCTCTCTTCTACTCTCCCTTTCCTTCTCTCTCTTCCACCTAGAGATGCAAAGCAAGTTCTCATCCACTGGCTAGATCCCCAGTGCCTAACTTGAGCCTTCAAGCTTTTAGAAACTAATTCTAAGGGAATTCTCAAAGGAGACAAAAATGTACATGAAATCATTAATTACAAAGCAAACGAAAGTAAAAATAATCAAAATAGAGCAATGGCTTAAAATAAAACAATATATTCACTTGTAGGATACTATATGGATCCTAAAATCTGGATTTATAGGAATTTTCAGTGGGATGTATTAAATCAGGGTTAATTGAATCGATGTGGAAATAAAAGGCGGTGGAGAGCAGTCTTTACATGAGAAGAATCGTTCTTTGATGAGAACAAGTGATTTCACGTGTTGTCGATCAATCCTGATCTAACGTGATGGGAAATGCTCTTGGGCCTGGGGTTTGATTTCATCCTATCTACAAAATACTAGCCTGTAACTATGCCATAATGACATAAGACCCTCAGTCAGAAACAAAAGACTTTGCTATCGGGGGCCCAGCAAAGGACTATCAGGTGATTTTCAGGGATTCTTTTGGCTCTCAAGTTTCATGGGAGCCATGCACTATGGAGCAGAAGGCTGCTGGGCCTGCAGTGGGCTTGAATGACTCTTGTATGTGTGTACATGTGTGCATGTATGTATATATATATGTATATATAAATATATATTATATAATTAACGTATGTATATGCGAGTATACACTAAGGGCTATGACCCTAATTCTATATGGTGTTCCAGATTGTTCACAGTCTTGGTAAGAATGATATACTGTGAAAATATGGATTCAAGGTAGACGGAAGAAAAACAAAAGAAAGTCCAAGTAGATCATTCCAATAGAACCTTCTTCCATAATAGCAATGCTCTGTATCTTCATTGTCTAAGTCGACAACGCTAAATGAGAGCAGTTCTAATAACAGTGTTAATAAATGATAGCGGACAAATGGCGGGAACTGATAAGTTATGCATTTATTCATCCATTCAAAAATAGTAAACACTCTGTACAGGTACTGTGAGTGGCAGGACTAGAAGGTCTGGCCCTGTTGGAGTAGGCATGGCACTGTGGGTGTGGACTTTAAGACCCTCATCCTAGCTGCCTGGAAGTCAGTATTCTGCTAGCAGCCTTCAGATGAAGATGTAGAACTCTCAGCTCCTCCTGCACCATGCCTGCCTGGATGCTGCCCTGCTCCTCCTGCCTTGATGATAATGGACTGAACCTCTGAATCTATAAACTAGCCCAAATTAAATGTTGTCCTTAAAAGAGTTGCCTTGGTCATGGTGTCTGTTCACAGCAGTAAAACCCTATCTAAGACAGGTACTGTGCAAGGTATAGAAGATATGGTAACAAGAAAGCGTAACCCTTATAAGAGAGTTTATATGCTAGTGAAGGCGTCACCCAGTGAGTAAACAGGTGAGAACGTGATACAGGAGATGTTGGCAAGAAAGTTAGTACCACCTACACTTCACATATAAGGAACCTGAGCATCTTCTCTCCAAAAGAGCCACACATGATGCTTCTCAGTTTGTGCATGTCATTAATGTGTGTACTCTGATCCAGCATGTCTGCAATTCTGTAACTTCTCTAGTGACACCCAAGGCTACTGGTCCCAGACTACACTTTGAGTAGCTAAGATACATACTTTTTCTAGGTTTGCTAAGTGACACAAACTGTTCCTTTAATCAGTTTGCATTAACTCTACATTTTGACTTCTTTCACTGCAACTGAATGTCATTCTCCAAAGCCACTATCACTATCAAGCTTCAAGAGAATAGCTGAGGGGCTGGAGAGATGGCTCAATGGTTAAGAGCACTGGCTGCTCTTCTAGAGGACCTAGGGTTTGATTCTTAGCACTCACATGGCAGCTCACAATTGTCTGTAACTCCAGTTCCAGAGAGATCTTCTGGTCTTACCAGGCACCAGGCAAGCACAAGGTCTTCAGGCATACATGCAGGCAAAACAATCATACACATAATAAAATACAATAAAATAATTAAAAGAATGACAGGCTGATGTTAGTCAAAATGGGCTGAGGAATTTATTGTGAAGCAAAGGAGTGGACTACAGTATTAACTCTTCAAGAAAACTAAAAGCAAAGGAAAATATGTAAATCACTCTGTAATCTGAGAAGGACTATGAGGTGTGAATATTTTCATGAGGAAGTAATGCTCAAGAAATTAATAATCCAGAATGGATCAACAAAGCTTTGGTGGTTTGAGTAGGAATGGCCCCCAGAAGCTCATATATTTGAATGCTTAGTCAGCAGGGAGTGGCTCTATTTGAAAGGATTAGAAGGATTAGGAGGTGTGGCCATGTTAGAGGAAATGTGCTGCTGTGGGTGGGCTCTGAGGTTTCAAAAGCTCATGCAAAGCCCGGGCACATGCTCTCTTTCTCTTCTATAGATCAGGATGTAGCTCTCAGCTATTGCTCCATGCCTGCCTGTGTGCTGCCATGCTCCCCACCATGATGATAATGGACTAACCCTCTGAAACTGTCAGCGGCCCCCAGTTAAATGCTTTCATTATAAGAGTTTCCCTGATCATGGTGTCTCTTTGTAGCAATAGAACAGTGACCAGAACAAAAGCAAACGCTTGTTTTCCCAAAATTTTGTATTTGCTTTTGACCATTACAAAGTATTAGTAACACCATGAAGAAAGCAAATTAGACACATGGCCCAGGCATGAAGACAGAGCCCAGACCTCAAAAGATATAAAGGTTTGCATGAGATGATGAGAGCTGGGGGGTAAGGAAAAAGCAAGTGAAGGAAACTTGAGGAGAGAGCACATCTACCATGATAAAAGGGCAGGCGGGGAGGGACTCATGGTGCTGAGGAAGAAATTCTTCCCAGCTCTGTGCAAACATACAAGCATGTACTTCAAAATGTCAGGAGCATCTATGGTCATAAATCTAGTAATTATATTTGGAAGTGTTTGAACAGGTAAAGAATTCATGATGACATAGGGTATAATTGTGGGGTGCTTTTAGCTCTCTTAAACCCTGAGAGGGAAATAAACACACCAAGTATTACTACTTAACTCCTGAACTCACAAAGATCATTTTCCTTTCCTGACTGTTTTCAAAGATCATCTTTCTTTTAAAAATTTTAAAATTTATTTTTAGATTTATTTTATTTTGTGTGTATGAATATTTTACCTCCATATGTATCTGTACACCACATGCATGCTTGGTACCTGAGGAAGTGCTTAGCCTTCATGTGGGTGATGGAAATCAAACCTGGATCCTTTGCAAGAGCAACAAGGGTTCCTAATAAGTGAGCCAATTTTCCAGCCCCACTAATATCATTTTTTAGAACTGGCTTGATTGAAGTTTTGATTATGGAAAAGAAATGAGATTGCTAGAAGAAAGCCATAACAGACCACAGTTGCCTTCTTGAGCTGTGCACTTAATGGGAATGTGATCGAGGCTAGAGAGTTGGCCAGGCTTTGCTCAAGAACTCTTTCCAGAAAGCAAATACTAAACATAGAAACCTCCTTAGAAGACAGAACAGTGTATGATGAACTGAAGCAGTCCTCAGCCCGAGTTAGTGAAAGTCCTCACTGCTCACAGACAACGTGGATGCTGTTCCAGACTACCATTCTACAGGTGGCTAAGGGCTGCTTACTCAGCATCATTCCAACTCAGGTGTTATGAATTCTAATAGTAACACACAAAAAGAGAGGAGTGCATTTCTGCATGGCCGGATTTGTTATCTGGTCATTACTGAGATGTGCTGTTGGTCTGTAAATTACCTATTGTGTGCACACCACAAATAGAATACAATTCTGCAATTTTAGAAAGGACATCAGTGGTGCTTCTGGCTGGTCTTTGTCTTCAGTTGTTAGTCTTGATTTATGATTGTATCAGTTGCTGTGAGAAAAGACCATGACCAAAAATGACTTATGGAAGAGTTTATTCTGACTTACGTTTCCAGAGAGAGTCTTGTAGTGGTGGGGGAGGCATGGTAGCAGGTGATTGTTGCAGGAAGCTGAGAAATCACATCTTCAAGTATAGCCAGAAAGCAGATAGGGCCAAGTGTAGTGAGGCTATAAACTCCCAAAGCCCAACCCCAGTGACACACTTCCTCCAGCAAGGCAGCACCTCCCTAAACGGTGCCACCAACTGGGGACCAAGTGTTCAAATACCTGAGCCTATGGGGGGTATTTCTCATTCAAACCACCACATTCTTTGTTTTCCAGACAGGGTTTCTCTGTGTATCCCTGGCTGTCCTGGAACTCACTCTGTAGACCAGGCTGGCCTCGAACTCAGAAATCCTCCTGCCTCTGCCTCCCAAGTGCTGGGATTAAAGTCATGCACCACCACTGCCCAGCTTATAAATTCTTAATAGTTATTGCTTACTAGATACTGATCATAATTTTGCTGTGAATTATCTAGTTAGTCCTTAGTAAATTGATAGATGTTTATGTCCATATTATTTAAAACCCAGGCTTGCTCTGTCTCTTTAAAAAGTTATCTCTCTGTGTATGTGAGTGAATGTCATGTATATGTGAGGGCAGAGGCTGGAAGACAGTGTCCTTGGTGCTGGAGTTACAGACACTTATGAGTTGCTTTGACAAGGGTGCTGGGAACCAAACTCAGGTACTTTAGGAGAGGAGCAAATCCTCTTAACCACTGAGCTATCTCTCAAACCCATCAAGTTCTCTCTTAGCTACATCATAATATATGTTTATTACACTTCAAGCAGAATTTTTAAAAAAGATTTATTTATTTATTTATTATACATGAATACACTGTCTTCAGACACACGAGAAAAGGGCATCAGATTCCATTACAGATGGTTGTGAACCATCGTGTGGTTGCTGGGAATTGAACTCAGGACCTCTGGAAGAGCAATTAGTGCTCTTAACCCCTGAGCCATTTCTCCAGCCCTCAAGCAGGAATTTTTAAAGAAGGAATTCTTCATAGCTTTAGTGACAAAGCAGGGTATAGTTAAATCTGTTTATAATTGTATGTTATTTAAATAATTCACAACACCATATCAAGTTAAATATAATCAAATGGTGAATTTAAGTGTACTATTTGGTAGCATGCGGGTCTCATGTAACATACAGATTGCATGCATAAGCTCATACTACAACCTATTCTTTTAATCCCCCCCCCCTTTTTGGTCATTACCACTAACTTCTCTTTTTCAATGTGAAAGCGAGAGTTGGTAAAGGGCTTGTTGACATACCTAGAGCGGGTAGGAGTTTGATTTATTTATTTATTTATTTATTTATTCGAGATAGGGTTTCTCTGTATAGCCCAGGCTGTCCTGGAACTCACTCTGTAGACCAGGCTGGCCTCGAACTCAGAAATCTGCCTGTCTCTGCCTCCCAAGGGGTAGGGGTTTTAAATAACTAAAAACAGCCTGTGTGTGGGAAGTCCGTCAACTCTACATCTGAGACAGCAAATCCCAATACAGTTTCCCAATAGCATGCCACTGGGAATGTTAACTTCTGTTTCAGTTCTCCCTCCCAGGATGCCAAGATGATATGAAAGCATATGTAAAACACCTGGTAAGTGCTAGTTCCCTCTGAGACAGGAGGAAGTTACCTCATATGTCAGAGTCCTGCCCCAAACCACAGCTGCTGTAGAAACCCTGGGCACTTGGCTCCTTAAAGGCTGCCTAGAAATGAGGTAGTTTACATGCAGAATAGGGCCATGGCACCACTCCAGGTCTCCTCCATTGCATGGATCTCTGTGGATTCTCCTCTCAAATACACAGTGGCCTTTCTTGACTCTGGCCAGCACACTTCCTGGCTACCTTAGTTCTTATTTAAGGACTGTGATTTTTAATTTTATGTCATGTGTGTAGGTGTTTTCCCGGCTTGTATGTATGTATACCTGGTACTTGGCAGTGCGTGTGGGAGCCAGGAAAGGGGGCATGAGATTCCCTGTACTGGAGTTACAGATGGTTGGGAACCACCATGTGGGTGCTGGGAACTGCACCCAGAGTCTCTGCCAAGGACTCTTAACTGCTGAGCCATCTCTCCAGACCAATGTTTCATAGTGGGATGGTTAACAATGTCTACCTGATAGAGTTTAGGATCACTCAGAGACAAACCTCCAGGAGTTATTGTGAGGGAGTTACTAGATTTTGTTGAGGTGGGAAGACCCACTCTGATTATGGATGGCACCATACCCTGGGCTGAGCTCTCTTCTTCCTATTGCAGATTCAACGTGACCAGACTCCTCACTTTTTGCACCCTGGTTTTTCATCATGGTGGACTGTATCTTCCAACTGTCAGCCAAAATAAACCCTTAAGTTGGGTCTTAATGAGAAAAGTAACTAATATACTCATAAGTATATTTGCATTTTAATTTATTGTATGTATGTATGTTGGGGGTCATTAGTACCATGGCATGCATGTGGAAGTCAGAGGACCACCTGAGTGAGAGGATTCTCTGCTTTCCATGTTGTGGGGCCCCGGGGTGGGAGTAGTGGTGAAATTCAACTCAGACTTCAAGTTTAGTAGCAGGCACCTTTACCCACTGAGCCATCTTGCAGGAACAAAGAAATAATTCTGAAAAATCTGGTGCCTGCACTCATACTTGCATATTTTCTCTAGTACTACATATTTGCTCCTAGTAGTACAGATCTGGATATCTGGGGATTTGGAGCAACTGCTACAAAATCAGAAGTGAATCCAGGCCTAGGAATGTTTCCATCCTTCTGAGAAAAGAAACCCACACCTACACCTGTCCTAGCTCCACCTACACCTGGGTTGGGCCTCTCTTCCTCGTCCCTCCTCCACTCAATTTTGATTGGTTATAGGAAGAAACCGGTTCTCCGTTGGTTCCTTTGTGAGTGGGAGGAGTCGGGTTGTGTTTCCATCTCACCGCTGCGGGCCGAGCTCTGCCGAGGGTACCCGAGAGGGGCCGAGGCCCGCGCAGTAGCGGTCCTGAGTAGAGGCTGCCGGACGCGCCCCACCCGGCGCCAGGCGGAGCCAGAGATGCTGGCCAGGGCCGAGCGGCCCCGCCCGGGCCCCCGGCCGCCACCGGTCTCTCCCTTCCCGCCGCCGCCGCCGCTGTCGTGGCTACTGCTGCTGACGATGCTGAGCGCCCCGGTGTGCGGCCGCGTCCCCCGCTCGGTGCCCAGAACCTCGCTGCCCATCTCCGGTAAGATACAGGGACCCTTGTCCTCAGCCCTTAGCACAGTGCCCTGCCCTTGCCAGCAGGTGCCCACACCCACCTGCCGTGCTAACCCCAGTGGCAGTATCTAGGGCCCCTCTGCACGGTGCACACCCCTCTGGGACCAAGACTGAGATCTCTACCCTGTGCCTTTCCATCTCATCTCATCCCACCGTACCCAACTCCATCCCTCCTATCCCACCCCCAACCTGGCCTCGAACCTCAGTTCCCAAGACACAACCAGGGTGCTCCCGAATCCTCCCTTTTTCAGCAGGGTGCAACCCTTCACCTTGCAGACCTGGATACTGAGGCCCAGGGAGAGCCTGGGGTTTGCCCAAGGTTGTCCATTTCAGTCCTTTATCCCTCTGTTGCCCACACATACACTCGCATCCATCTCTTCATTTCCAAGCCCATGCTATTATTCCCTATCCTCTCTCTCTTTCATTCTAATGGGTCATGAAGACCCACCGTGATCCCTAGCCCAGAATTTCCGTCTTTTCAGCTTCATTTCCCCCGGCATTCTTTCAAATGTCTTCCCACCGCCATCCAGACCTGTATCCCTCCAGCCCACGTTTTCTCTACAGATGACATCTATCATCCCCCACTATCAACTCACTTTAACTTTAATTTCCCGAATGTTCGCTGCTCCCTCTGTCTATTTCCCACTTTGAGTGCTAGAAAACACTTCAATGAGCCGATTCAAAGTTCTTCACACAAAACAAAGGAGGGGGCCGGGAGAGAGAGCTCAGTTGTTAAGAGTGCTTGGCTGCTTTTCCAATTCTGTTCCTAGCACCCATGTCGGTGGCTTACAACCACCTGCAATTCCAGCCCCAAGGGAACAAGATTCTGTGGTTACTTATAGTGAGTATGCACACACACACACACACACACACACACATAATTTAAAAGAAACCTAAAAAAAATATATATAAACAAAAACAAAAACAAACAAACAAACAAAAACAGGATAGGGCTTAGGTTCTTAGACATGGAAAGAGCCAGGGGTGCTATAAAGCATAACTGGTGTTCACAGTTTAAATACTCTTTGCTGTCGTGGACATGAGTGTGGCACAGGGCTTGTTTTCTTCTCAGTGGGTACCAATGATGAAGCCACAATTCACAACAGGGTCACAGTAACTTAAAGCTTATGCTTAGGCCAAATTGCATCTACAGATGCTGTGAATCCAGAAGGCAATGCTGAGACTAGAGCCTCTGGAGTTTCAGTTTGTGCTGAATCCATACCCCACAAAGAGTTACAGATGCCAGTCTTCGATGATATGCAGGCATGCAGAGAGGCCTAGATGGCAAAGCAGAGTAGGTAACACAAATGGCGTGGTTCTCCAGACCCAGAGATTGAGCAAAGGCGATTTCCCGCAAAGTTGTTGTGAACTTTAAATAGTTAAGTATTTTGGATGCCAATAATGAGTTTAGTCCGAGTCTAGGCGGAATGCGTGCTAAGGATGGAAGGAAGGAAGGACGGACATGAGCGTCTGTGAGATGTCCACTTGTCACCTCATGTAATTCTCTCAACACCCTATGAGGAAGAGGAGGCTCTCAGAGTGCATACAGCTGGTTAGGGGAAGAGCCATGTTTAAATGCAGGCTGGTCTATTTCAGAAATACATCCATCCATCCCTTATAGCTTTGGGTTTAATGGGGGAAGGCTAAGTGTAGGGTGAGACAGGAAGTGGACTCTAATTGTGTTAGTAAAATAGTGCCTTCTGTGGTGGTACACACCCTTAATCCCAGCTCTCAGGAAGCTGAGGTTTTTGAGTTCAAGGCCAACTTGGGCTACATAATGATAGTTTGTCTCAACAACAACAACAACAACAAAAGAGGCACACGGGGAAAGTACTTACACTCTCCATAGGTATTTTTTTAAAGTTTTGTATCACTATGAGTAGAACTGACAGATTTAATATTTGTTCAGTTGTGTTTTTTACAGTGATCTTTTTTATAGAAAAGCATGTCTGACTGGATCATGTGCTAACTACTCTGGCCTTCTCAGTTATCTTCCACTGGGGACAGGAAGATGGTTGGCTTGTGGAGGTTCTGTTCCTCCCTTCCCCCTTGTTGGCTTCCAAATAAATAGTCCTTGAAAGACAACAAAAAACATCTCCTTTGGGGCCCCAGTATTTCTGAGTAGATGGCTGATGTCACTCTCCCCTTCTTTTCTCTTTCTGCCAGAGGCTGACTCCTATCTCACACGGTTTGCGGCCCCTCATACATACAATTACTCAGCTCTCCTTGTGGATCCTGCCTCTCACACACTTTATGTCGGTGCACGGGACAGCATCTTCGCTTTAACCCTGCCCCTCTCTGGGGAAAGACCCCGAAGGGTGAGAGATGACAGTGGGGGTAACCCAGAGCCTGTAGCATACATTTAAATCCATCATTTTGAGGGCTGTAGGTGGGAAAGTTTCATAATAACTAGAGATGTAATGGAGCAGAAGGACGGAGGGAGGGAGGGAGGGAGGGAGAGGGGAGCCCACAGCAGTGAGTTACTTGGGGTTGGAAGGGTTTTCTGTGAGGGACTGACCATCATTTACGGAATAGAGAATGGGGCAGAGGAAACCCTCACAGGGTGTAAAACCCTTGTCTGCCAGTAGGGGGAGATAATGGGAAGGGGGTTTTCTTACCTGTGTGGGCTGTGAGGTGGAGACATGAAGATGGGGGAAAGGCTCCGAGGCATATTTCAAGGGCAGTGGTTATCACTAGAATGGTGGTTTTTCCGGAGAGAGTTTGCCAGCTGATTTCACCATGTATTAGTAAGAACTGTGACACAGTGCGCAGAAACGTAAATGTGGCCTGATAGAAACTCGGAACCGCATAGTCAGTCATGAAGTCATAACTTCTGATATATTCTATTTCCTTAAATGTGGTTTGGGGTTGGGTGTTCACTCAGTAGGTGACATGTTTGCCTGGCACGTTCAAATCCCTGCATTTGATCTCCAGCACCACATAAAATCTGTTGTGGAGCTGTATACCTGTGATCTCAGAACTGAGGAGAAGGGGACAAGATGATCAGAAGTTCAAGGTCATCCTCCACCCTATAAAGAGTCGGAGGAGAGCCTGGGCTGCCTGAGACCTTGTCTTAAAAATTAAAATGTGAGCCAGGCGGTGGTGGCACATGCCTTTAATCCCAGCACTCGGGAGGCAGAGGCAGGTGGATTTCTGAGTTCGAGGCCAGCCTGGTCTACAGAGTGAGTTCCAGGACAGACAGAGAAACCCTATCTCAAAAAACAAAGTAAACAAAAAAAAATTAAAAAGTGGGTTTGATCTCATAGCTGATTTTGTTACTCATTAGCAGGTGGGGACTTCCAGTTGGAAAGGAAGTGCAGAGAGTGAGGAATCAGAAGTTTCCAGATTGTTGAAGTTTGTAGAACTTGTCTCTCTGTGTCTCAGTGTGCAGGGGGAGGAAACCTGGGGGAATGAGTTCTTCTTCTTTCTCAGATCGACTGGATGGTGCCCGAGACTCACAGACAGAACTGTAGGAAAAAAGGCAAGAAAGAGGTAGGTGGAAGCCGGCATCCTGTCTCCAGTGTCTGTGGAGACCTTGGCCCAGTCCCCCCGCAGTGCTCCTATCCTGAAGGGTCCAGGCAAAGACTCTAACACCATCGGCCATATGCCCCCATACCACAGCTGCCTCTAACTATACCCAACCCTGTCCTTCCTCATACCCACTGCTTCTGATTCTAACCATCTCTAACCCTCCCCCAGGACGAATGTCACAATTTTATCCAGATTCTCGCCATTGCCAATGCCTCTCACCTCCTCACGTGTGGCACCTTCGCTTTTGATCCGAAGTGCGGGGTTATTGTGAGTGACAGGGGCAGAGGGAGAGGGAGAGGGAGCCTACAGCAGTGTGATTTACTTGAGGGTGGTGGGTAGGTGGCTGGGAAGGGATTTTTGGAAGTGGCTGTGTTGGGCATGGTCACAACAGTCACTATGTCTGCCTTCAGGGAGGGAGATTGGAGTGGGGAATGGAGAGTGTCTCTAGAGGATAGATTATGCTGAGTGTAACAAGATGAAGCGAGACAGTGAGTTAGGGTTGCTGGTTGGGCTGGGAACAGACAAATCTAAGAGATGCTTTAGACATGCATGTTTCTTTGTCCAGTAGATGCTTTGGCCCAGCACTGGAGCCTGTCTCTTCGTTAGAACAGCTTAAGTTCTCTTCTCCCATAGCATGCCTCATCATCTCTGGCATCCTCTGAAGGGTGTGACTCTCATGACTTCTGATGTCACCACCCTGCAATGTGGTACCAGCTGGCTCTATGCTCTGAATCTTTGGGGTGAGCCACCCTGTCAGCCACATTTTCTTCTAGATCTTGTTTATTAGTGAAAGCCTGTGGGATCTCCCACCCTCAAACCCAGGAAGTCTTGGCATGAATATATTCTTAGTGATGTCTAGTCTAGTCGCTGCTATGTGTTTGGAACCCTGACCTTTCTCTGTTAATTGTACAGTGGTCACCAATGGTCTTCTGGCAGCAGATTTGTGACTGAGTGCTGGGGTGAGTCAGAATGGCTACTTTGCACACAACAGTGCCCACCATGTTTCTTTCTTGGCTTTGATCCTGAACTACAGATATTGGCTAGGCTATTTTGCAATCTGCACTAATACAGTGATCTACTTGGGCCTAGATAGTATACATCCCCAACCCCTCTCTTCTATAGCATCCTCCTGTCTCTGGTTTAGGATGGATGCAGGCAGGCCCCATGGCTTTCCTCAGGTTTAGTTGAGCTAGTTTCATTCTTCCTGCATGTTCTTTACAAAAGTCTGGATAAGTTTATTAGTTCTGGATAGTATTCGAAAACCTCTGAATCTCATCAACCCATTCTGACGGTTTAGTTACCACCAGGTCCACAAGGTAACAGGGCTATTTTTCCCAGTCTGCTCAGGCATACTATGACCATCCCAGCTCACCTTCCTGGCCTTTCTTTCTTCCTTGGATCTCTGAGTTGGCACCCTAGTGGGTCCTAGCCAAAGTACCAAGATGGAATATATTCTGGGAAGGCCTGTGGTAGTTGGTGTGTCTTGGGCCCCTATCTGTTCTTGGGAGATTTCTGTAATGGAGAGTGAAGCCTGGGTTCGGTGTCCCACCAGTTCATCTCACCAGTTCAGCGTTTTCTATCTAACAAACTCATGAACCGAGGGACCGTTCTCTGGATGGAGAAGACTAGCTCTAATAGTCTGCCAAGATCCATTGTGAGCCTGCTCTGTAGACTCGTTGAATACCCTCTTCTGCTTTTACTTTCTTATTCTGTTTGTGTTCCTGCTTTCCATTAGTGCTGAAGCGCCCTGAGTAATGAGGTTGAGGCTGTGGATAACTATTCCCTGACATCTTTGATCTAGACACAACTCACTCACTGATGACTGTGGAAAAATGATGATCCTTAGGAAGCCCTGGAGCTAACGGTTTTAGCAAGAGAGCTGTCTTTCAGTGCCAACTTCCATCACACATGACTCGTCCAGGGAACTCCAGCCATTGATAGATAAAAATGCTAGGCTTCAGTAATGACCACCAGAAAAGCAATGGCCACTCCC
>JADRCH010000043.1:2137239-2213536 GCA_019843965.1 Rhynchomys soricoides
AATGCTAGGCTTCAGTAATGACCACCAGAAAAGCAATGGCCACTCCCTCTGTTGCAGGCTTAGGTACCTTATATTCACAATTAAGTTTAATTTTATCACCACATCATGGTATTCAGGTGGTTTATTTCTATTTTATATGCAAGGAAACTGATATTCAGAGAAGTTAGATGCTATGGCTATGATTCTGTAGTTAGAAGAGGCAGGTCCAATATTTGAACCCTGCCTGTGTAACCAGCCTGTAACCCAAGGGACTTCATCTGACTTTGATCTCTTGTGGCATTTGACATGGTTCATTCATCTTGGAGAATCCTGCTATTGTTGTTTTCCTATCTGGGAGAGGTCCTTTATATGCTTTCTATTTATTTTTCTTGGGCAAGGCCAAAAGGCCAACTCCAACTTTACTGCTCAGGAGAGCCTTCCTATCTATCCCCAGATGTCAGCTTTAGGGACTTGCCTTCACCACAGCTGCTAGTGAGACTGTCTACTGACGTGGTGATGTAATGAAGACCCTCTGCATACAGGTAGAGAAAACCAGTGAGACCATCTTCCATTTTCACACCTTGGTTCAAGGTCGTTTTAATAATTGGAACCTATTTGATAATCAGAGGATAATATGAACCTATTTGTTAATGGGTGGCTCACCTTCTCAAAGGTTAGAAGGTTAGATGGTGTGCTTATGCCACTGGGGAAGACTGGGAGGGAGCTAGTCTTGACATATGGAGTTTTAAGAATCTGGCAGGTAAGTATTGTGAGAAAGACCAGCAGTCAATGGAATGTGGACTTGGATTTGGAGGATATGGACTCATTGGAGGGCATCACTCTCAGGGAGTTGGGCCACTGGTTTATATAGAAAGACTAGGAATACAAGAATGAATGGGATGTTTGAATGGTATGTTAGAAAGACTACAGATAGATCCCAAGGATAAGCATGGTGGAGCTAGCAAAAGGAGCTAAAGAAACACATATCAGATAGGAAGAAGGACTCCAGGAAGATAGAAGGAATGGGATATTTCAAGGAAATGAATTGAATGTGCCTGTTGATACATAGAGACTGAAGTGGACAGGGCTCAGGAAAAGGCCCATCTTTTTGGTCTTTGGTGAAATGGAAGGGAACAGTTTTAGGCACTGGGATGGGAAAACAGTTTGGTTTCCTGAATAACAGGTCATTTTCTTGGACAGAACAAAGATCATGTTGAGAAATAGTAGAAAATAAGTGGATTGGGTAAGAGTTTGTACTCCAGGGGCAATGGTGGGCTCTGTGTGTGTGTGTGTGTGTGTGTGTGTGTGTGTGTGTGTGTGTGAGATTCTGGAAAATTGATGTGAGGTAAGTATGGTGGTAAATTGGGGGTGGAGCTTTTCAGCATAGAGCAAGGAGTAGCTCAGGCAGGAGAGAAGACGTGTAGCCACAGTAGATGCTAACCGAACTTCCAGGTTGCCTGAGCACCTTAGTAGTCACAAAACCACCATCCTTCTCCTCAGGCAAGGATGTTCTCTCTGTCACACGCGTGGAGTGCTGTGCTTCTCTGGGGGTCTTTCATTCTGAAATGCTCCTTTGATCCAATTTCTCCCTTTGGAGGAGCCATCAGATCCCCCCTCATCTTCACAGGCCTTCTTTAAGAATTGTCTTAGTGAATCAAGCCTTGTTTGCCATCTGCTGCAAAGAGAGGAGCAATGGGCATAGCCCAGTAACAGCATTAAGCTCAGGAGACACATCGTTACTTCCCACCCCTGACTGTCGTCGGAACAGTGAAGCTGGAGCCACAGTGGATGTCTATTGAGTCTGTGAACTAGAGACAGCATGCCCGGCATGTCCATGTCATAACTTTGATTTGAATCCAAATACAGTAATGTTCCTTTGAGTCATAGCATGAAAGCCTCCTTCATTTCCACTTTTAGATGTTGTCTTGAGACTCTCTTAGTGCTGCATGCTAAGGTCACTTGTGACTGACCCTGGTGGAACTCTTATGTCTGTCACCTCCCACCCCTCTGGAGGTCCCAGGAAGAAGAAGAAGATACTTATCTCTCAAGCCCTAAGATCATGATCCAAGACTTAGGTCCTTCTTCACTGACTTCAGTTTCCTTCGCTGCTTGGGTGTGGAACCCTGGCCCTCTCCTCTATCCTTGGGTGGGTGGTGGGGGAGACTGATACTCTGTTTTCTTCAAGCCCCTGGGCTTCAGCTGGACCTCATAGACTTACGGTTTTCTTTGCCCTTCCTAAGAGTTCCGGCTCGCAAAAGGCTATTTGCTTCCTTCCATCTCTTTGGCTATAGCACATCTTCTAGGCTGTTACAGACTCCAGAATTTGGGAAGAAAGGTCTATGCCCGGCCTCATGGTATTTTGTTAGGGCTATTCTAGGTATGCTTTCATGGGGAAGTGTGGGGGACAGGTATGGGGCAGAGAGGAATAAAGCAGAGAAAGAAATGAGTGGGCGGAGGAGGCAGGAGTACACGGAGATGGGAGTGGGGTGAACAGGACATGGATGGAAATGGGCTTTTCCCTCATTTGATCTTATGTTTAATTCTTACTGTGAACCTTCTCCATAAACCCTAAACCACCTGCCCCCCCCCCCCTTCTGGTCTGTAGGATGTGTCCAGTTTCCAGCAGGTTGAAAGACTTGAGAGTGGCCGGGGGAAATGTCCTTTTGAGCCAGCTCAACGGTCAGCAGCTGTAATGGCTGGTGAGTGGGGAGAGCTAAGAGTCGGTGATTCTTGCTCTAACGACCTCCTTCCCCACCCCTGCTGCTTGAATTTCTGTGTCTCTTCTTCCCTTGGGATGTCTACTGCACTCTTGTCTCCCTTCAGCCTTTCCTGATGTCCCCGAGTGAGAGTGACTACCAACATGTCTCTGTAGGATGCTATTTTCCCCAGGTTCCTCTTTAGAGACTGTAGCCTCTGCACCGCTAGTGTGATTGCTGCTTCTGTGCACCCTGTTTTCTCCTCTTACAGTGCCCACTCCCATTTGCAAGAGGGTTTGACCGCAGCATACATTGTAATACAATTGGAGAGAGCATTTTAAAGAGATGTAGTAGAACAGCACAATGCAAATGACCTTCCTGTGATAACTGAGCCGGTCAAGAGCTTTGATTCCGTAGCCACTTGCTACCTTAGTCACTAAGCCCTTGAAATGTGACGACTGCAAGGGGGGAATGAGGGAATTTTAAATTAAGTTGAATTTAATTTAGTGTAAGTGGCCCCATGCTTCCCGTAGCTACCACTTAATACACTTCTAGAATATCTCTACTTAGAAAACCACTGCCAGTATTTTAGGATATTCCTTTCTAGCCTTTAAGATGTGTGCACACACGCGTATACACTAAAGCACACTTTGTTGGCCCTTTCTTTGTCCCTCAGGGGAATGGCTATTTTTCAATTTATTTCATTACTTCCTTTGAAGGAGCCACCTGCAGTTGCTCAGGGTGAACCTCGCCCAAACTTCTTTTGGAAAATGACGAATTTTTTGGCATAGGGAACAGATTGTTTCTGTACTACATAACCCATATTTTAAGGGACGGCACCTCACGTAGACTCTCCAAACTCAGAGAAAAGCTAGCTGTTTCCTCATGACAGTGCAGAAAAGGCTGGAAAAGAATAGAAATCTTATGTGTGCATTGTAACATTTAAAGTGTTTAATTTCTGACTTAAATATAATTTTGAACTTTGTCATGTAACTTTACTTTATAGAACTTTCTATATGATCTTCAAATACTTTTTTGTTGTTATTTTGAGACAAAGTCACGTGTAGCCCAGGCTAGCCTCAAACTCTGTGTAGCCAAAGGAGAGCCTGAAATCCTGATCCTCCTACCTCCACCTTCAAAGGCTAGAATGATAGGTTTGCATTGCATTATGCAATACTGGTGATGAAACCCAGGCTTTGTGTGTACTAGGCTAGCCCTCTGCAACTGAGCTTCATCCTCAGCTCTAAAAATACTCTGTGAAGACATTTTTAAAAATTCTATTAGATCTATCTATCTATCTATTTATCTATTTTTGATTCTTTGAGACAGGGTCTGGCTGTCCTGGAACTCACTCTGTAGACCAGGCTGGCCTTGAACTTACAGAGATTTGCCTGCCTTTCTCTGCCTTCCAAGTGCTGGGATTAAAGGTGTGCACCACTATGCCCAGCTGAGAAGACAATTTTAGAAGGCATTAAGCTAGTCATCTTCTGAGCAGACTATAAGTTAATCAAATAATTCCAAATTGTTGTTATTTTATGTTTCCTTCGAAGTTTTTAGTATTATCCCTACTGCTACGGTGAACTTGTGTGCGAATGGTCTTTGTCCTCAGTTTCGATCATCCTCTCAGGATTCCTAGAAATGGATTACCACATAGAAAGGCGTGATATTTTATGGCTCATTATCAAAAGCTAATGGCATCTTTAGATGGGGTGTACCAGTTCACACCCTAAGCCACGGGTGAATGAGGGTACTTGGTTTTCTCACATTAAATTTGCCATTAATCTATTGTTGTTATTTAAGAAAATCTGTGCTCATCTGAGGCTAAAAGTGGCACTTTGCTTTAATGTGTCTTTGAATGTTAGTGAAGTTGCACTTCTTTTTCTGTGTTGGCTGTGGTACTTATTTTGGTTTCTTTTGGGGTAAATTCTCAGTTCAGATAGGGTGTTGTATTCTAAGACACACAACTTTTCCTCTAAGGGGTGTGTGTGTGTGTGTTTTGTCTTATTTTATGTGTATGAATGCTTCGTGTACACATATGTCAGTTCAACATGTGCATGCCTGGTGCTTCAGAGGTCAGAGGAGGCATCAGATCCCTAGAACTGGAGCTGTGGATGGTTGTGGGCCACTGGTGATGTGTGTGCCTAGAGCTGAGCCTAGGTCTCCTTAAAGAACAGCACATGTTCTTAACCACTGAACCATCCTTCCAGCCCTGATTTAAATTTATTTGGGGGGGGGGACCTCTCTGTGTAGTCCCGATTGTCCTGGAATTTAACATGTAGACCAAGCTGGCCTTATGCTCATGGAGCTGGAGCTCCGCCTGCCTCTTCCCCACCTAGGCTATAACTAAAGGTTTGTATCTTCACACCGGCTTTTGATTTATACTTTTTAAAAGTTCAGCCTTTCGTTTAGAGAACAGGTGGCCATTTTTCCTTTTAAAGAATTCTCTCTGATTTGGTTCTTTGAATATTTGGAACTTATTTTAATGAATGGTGTGAGCGGGTCTCAGAGTCTGTCTTCCTAGCTAGCTAATTCAGGACTTGCACTTGTGGATGGAACTGTTTCTTCTTTCTTCTCTGACACTGTTGCCAAGGTTATCATAAATACATTTTTCCTTATATTTTTGGATATGTTATAAAAGTTTTTATTACTTATTAATTAATTACTCTAATGTTATGGGTTTTGTTTGTTTTGTTTTGTTTTGTTTTGAGACAGGGTTTCTCTGTATAGCTCTGGCTGTCCTGGAATTCACTTTGTAGACCAGGCTGGCCTCGAACTCAGAGATCCGCCTGCATCTGCCTCCAGAATGTTGAGATTGAAGGCATGCGCCATCACATCCAGCTTGGATTATTATTCGTACAAACAAAAAATTGACACTTGGACTGCAAGAGTGAATTTTGTCCTTGTGGATGACTTTACTTTTAAATCACCCTTCAGTCATACAGTTGATGACTTTCTGTCTGAAAGCAAGCAGAAAGCTGAGTAACTACAGTATCCAGCCACCATGACCATCATCATCCACCTCTGGACCTGAGGACACCTGGTTTGTACAAACTCAGGTTTGAATGAAGCAGCTTGGTCAATATTTTTCTTGGCTTTTTACCAATAGTTTTGGCAAAACTCTGAATTGGTCGCTGGGGTCATTAAGAAGGATTTCTGAGTTGTTGCTGTTGTAAGCACTACTACAATGTACAGGACTGTGTATCAACACACATGACTTCCTAGTTGTAGGAATGTGAGGTCATCGTTAGCATGCTTTTTGTTTGTTTGTTTGTTTGTTTCTAAGCAATACTCTTTAAGGATGTGTAAGTCTCTGGATAACTTGACTGTTACCTAGGAAGAAAATCCATATTAGGACATAGTTTAAGGAGAGAAATTTTCTTTTAAGTTTATTATATTGGCTACATTTATTATTATTATTTAATTGAAAAATCTCCAATGTCCAATTGATTTTGTAATTTTTCCTTTCTTTTCTTTCTTTTTTTTTTCCTTCTTCTTTCTTTTTTAAGTCATGGCCTCACCATGGTCATTGGCTGACGTGGAACTGGCTAAGTAGATTCGACTGGCCTTGAACTTGTAGAAATCTGCCTGCCTCTGCCTCTGGAGGACTGAGATTAAAAATGTACACCACCCCAGCCCTGATCTGTATTTTGAATGGCATTTCTCCTGGTGAGGTCAAACAGCTTTCCTCGTGTTTACTGGTAGTCGTATTTCTTTTGGGGTGGTGGTGGTGGTTGTTTTTTGGACAGGTCTCCCTGTGGCCCAGGGTGGCTTTGGCCTTCTGCTAATAGCCTTACCTCAGCCTCCCAAGTGCTGGGGTAGCAGACATAAGCATCCATGTCTAGCTGTAAGTACAATTTTGAAATATGACATTTATCTGTACTGAAGTCAGATAAAATTAGCAAAATCATCTCAGTATCTTTATCTCGAGATATTTATACTCGGGAAAATGTGAATATTTTCGCAATCGATTCTTATTAGCCTGAAATCATGGTGGGTCCTTGGCAGTCTCTTTGTCTTTTGCTTGCTCTTTGAAGGTTGGCTTCTACCCAAAAGCCTCTTCTCATCTTAACCAGCCCACCACATTCTGATGGCTCCTGGTTCTTTACCTGCCTCCCAGACCTAACCTGGATGGAGGAGAACACATCCAGCTGCTTTTCAGACAGCTGTGCTTGAATGTCCCACAAGGATCTCAAAACCGTTGTGCCCCAACAAAAGCTCATCATCTTCCTCCGAGTCCTCCATACCTGCTCCTCACCCAGTCTCTCTCTGGGTTCAGAGCACTGCTCATACCAGGCATCTACACCAGAGCCAGAAGCCCATAGTTTTTGGTTTTCTCATCATGTAGTAAACCAGGTTTTCATGATGAACTGAAGCGTTTGTTGTTTCTTCTTTTGGAACCCTTCCAGAACCTTCTCCTCTGGATTCCAGAACTGTTCCATCTGGTGACAATGCTTCTGCAAGGTGCCCTGCAAGTGTTCAGGTGTGCAGCTGCAGCCAACATCTTAGGTCAAACCTGACCTCTGAAATCCACATCTGCCCATGACAGTCATAGGATCCTGTATGGCCAACAGAGAGCAATAAGGGGCACACACATTATCTATCTCACTTACTAAGAGATTGATGAGAAAAGATAGCCTGCTGATCTAATCCTTAGCCAAGAAATAGAAAACATGATAGGATGGAAGCAGGAAGACTGTGAGAGCAGCTGGGTGTGGTAGCATGTGCCTGTGATCCTGGCACTGGGGAGGAGGAGCTGGGAGATCAGGAGTTCAAAGCCATTGTCAGCTAGATAGTGAGTTCTAGGCCAGATTGGGCTTCATGAGACCTTGTCAAAAAAGGAACAGGCTGGAAGGAAATAGGAAGGAAGGAAACAAGGAAGGAAGGAAGGAAGTAGTAAGGAAGGAAGGAAAGAACCCGATCATAAGAAGGAAAACTAGAGCATATTAATGATCGTCTTTTTATGGCAACCCTAATTGTTATTTTTTTTTTAACTGAGCATTTTGAGATACTGTGGCAGGAAGATCAAGGAGTTCAAGGCTGTCCTAGGCTACAAAGTGAGATTATTGGGTTTTGTTGTTGATCATTGTTTTGTTGTTAAAATTCTTTTAGATTTATTTTATTTTATGTGTGTAAGTGTTTGGCCTGCATGTATGTCTGTATACCACATATATGCTTGGTGCTCACAAAGGCCAGAAGAGGGCACTGGGTCTCCTGAAGCTGGAATCATGGACTCTGGGAATGTTAGCTCTGGGAATCAAACCAGGTCTTTTGCAAGATCAGCAAGTGCTCTTAACCACTGAGCCATCTCTCCAGCTCCGCAAATGGACAGTTGAGACTCCAGTGGTAGAACGGGTATTTTCTGCCCGGTGCACAGGAGCCTTTTAATTTTAGGTAGCTAACACTCTGGGACCTGTTTCCATAGGTCATCTGGGTGAGTAGGGATCGTTTCATAGACAATTGTGTTTTTTCATCTTTTATGACTTCCAATCTATTTTTTAAATTATCTTTTTTCTATTCCTGAAGTGACAATATGTTAATTTTGAGTAATAAAAGTAAAAGATGTTAACTACCAAAAAATAATCAATGACCATAAAAGTATAAAAGGAAAAAACTGGTCAGGTCTGGAGATTTACATACTTTTAATCTCAAGTGCTGGGAAGGTGGGGCAGGGAAATCAAGGTCATCCTTCCCTACCTGGGAAGTTTGAGGCTAGCTTGTGTTACGTGAGATGCTGTCTCAGCCCCCTCGGTTCCTTTCCCTAAAGAAACAGTCATATTAGAAAGGTGGTTTAAGTTGGAAATCCCAGCTCTTGGGAGGTTGCGTCAGGAAAATCAAGGCAACCCCAGGACGATCCTGTTTCAAAAAACCCAACCCGAAGCATTTTCTCTAAGAACATTAGTCAGAATCAAACATCATTAACACTGTATGTTTACCATCTTCAACAATCATCCTGAAGACCACACACACACACACACACACGTGCATTCACATACACACACGTGCATTCACATACACACATGCATACACGTACACACGTGCATACACGTACACACACATGCACACATGTGTGCACACATATTTGTGTATGTGCATGTGTGTGTAAGTCAGTTACGCGTGGTGTGCTGCATGCACACATGTGCTTGACATGTATGTGAGTGTGGAGGTATCAGAGGATGTCAGGTGTCCTGCTCTGTTACCCTTTACCTTTGTTCCCTTGAGACAGGGTCTCTCATGGAATCTGGAGCTAAAGCAGTAGTCAGCAAGCCCCAGTGATCTTACTGTTTTTGCCCTACACAGTGCTGGGACTACAAGCTTGCTTATGATCAATGCATGGCTTTTATGTGGGTGCAGGGGGTCTGAGCTCAGCAAGTGCTCTTACCCACAGAATGATTGCCCCAGCTCCTGTGTATGTATATATTTAAATATTTTATAAAAAATAAGGCTCATTTAACCCCAGTAATTTTTCCTAACTAGCATCTTCACTGAATTCTATGTTACATTGTGGTCATCTCACTGTGGTCATCACACTGTGGTCATCACACTGGTCATCACACTGGTCATCACATTGTGGTCATCTCACTGTGGTCATCACACTGGTCATCACACTGTGGTCATCACATTGTGGTCATCTCACTGTGGTCATCACACTGGTCATCACACTGGTCATCACATTGTGGTCATCACATTGTGGTCATCTCACTGTGGTCATCACACTGGTCATCACATTGTGGTCATCTCATTGCTCTTTTTTTGAAGGTTTTTAGTTTTTCTTTTTTTTTGGTGCTGAGGCTGGACCCCAGAGTTTGTGCAAGACCTTTACTGCTGAGTTCCACCCCAGCGCTCAGGCTCTTTTGTTTTGTTTTTGTTGTTGTTGTTTGTTTTGTTTTGTCTTGTTTTTGCTTTTTGAGGTCAGGTCTCACTATGTGGTTATAGCTGTTCTGGAACTCACTATGTAGACCAGGCTGGCCTTCAGATCTGCCTGCTTCTGCCTCCCAAGTGCTGAGATTAAAGGTGCACCATTCTGCCCTGCCCTCGATCTCTAAAGGCAGAGTCTCATTGTGTAACCCAGGCTAACCTGGAGTACTAATACTTCTACTTCAGCTTCCTGCTTCAGTGTTGGGATTTTCTGGCATGCACTATTGAGCCAGATGTGTATTGGAATGTTTACCAATTGATCCATTCGGCAATAATTGGCCAAACAATTACATACTTATGAATATTTTATTGTATGAAGGTTGCAGTTCTGTCATATTGGAATTGAGAATGTCTGAGAGACTCTAGAATGTGTCGTGGTCCTATGTCCTCCTATGGACATGGTCTTTATATCTGTGTGGTTGATGTACCTTCTGTATTTGAGAGCATGGTGAGCCCCTGGTTCTCCCTGAGCACTTGGACACTTGGAAGCAGCAATACTTCCATCCCAAGGCGTCTGTCCCTTCTTCTATCCCCTAGTGGCAGTGGCCCTTTTCTATCCCACCCCGAGGGACTATTCTCTTCTGCCATTGCAGGTTCCAGTGTTGCTAGCTCTTCAGGGTATTGATCCCTTAGAGCATCTGGGGACCCTTTGCCTCCAGTGCTAGCTAGGCCTTTGCATGATTATCTGTGATCCCTCTCCAATAATTATTATCACCTTTATTCCCAAAGACATGCTCCCTAAATGTGCGTAGCTTGTCTGCTTCCCATGCCTTCCATTCTCGGGAACATGGCGCAGCTTCTTATGGTTTATGGAGTTTAGCGTTTTCTGTGTATGGTGTTCTTAGGGACCATTTCCCTTTTCATTCCCTTTTCCAGTCAGAGTTTCTCTGTGTAGCCTTGGCTGTCCTGGAACTTGATCTGTAAACCAGGTTGGCCTCGAACTCTGAGGTCCACTTGCCTCTGCCTCCTGAGTGCTAGGATTAAAGGCGAGTGCCACCACTGCCTAGGTTCTAGGGACCATTTTCAATCCGATTTTCAGAATCAAGTCTCTCTTACCTACCACCGAGCAAGTACAGAGAGCTCATGTGGGGTTCCATCCGTTGCTGGGACCTATGACTAATATTTAGGTTTCTTTCCTAAGCTCTTCTGGATAGGCGTGTCATTTGACAGCTGCCCCTCCTCAGCTAGCAGCACAACAAGCATATGTCTCTAAAGTTCCACAGGGACTGTAACTGACTGTTCGGAATGCCCACCATGTGGCAGGCCCTCGCTTGCTAGGGTTCTGTACTTGTTATCTAGTGTTTGCACTGATTCTGAGTGGAAGGTGGCTTTCTCCCTATTCTGCATTTGAAAAACCCAGGATTTAGGAAAGTCAGTTTGTCCAAGATTGTACTGTCTAGTGAGTAGTCTCAGAGTTCAAACCCAAGTCTTCTGATGCCAAAATCCTGTCCAACCTCAAGTGGTAGAATTGTCTCCTCTCACCCACACCCTGCAAGGAGGTTTTCACTGTACAAGTCTCCCAGGCCTCCTGGCTGTTTTTCACTCTGCACTGAGTGTTGTTTCAAGGCTGGGTGTCTGGCCACTGCTAACAACACACAGCCTTTATGGAGTGTCTGTTACCCCAGCGTGTCTCTGCTTCCTTCTGCATGACCCTGCTCTCTCCTGCTTCCCCTGGCTAGCAAAAGCCCCTTCAAGCCCTTGCTTCTCCTGTCTCTCTGGTCTGACCTCTCAGTTGCCTGCAGAATACTCCCCTGTAGATGGTGGTGTTCTCCAGGGCACCCTTGTCTATTTGCATTTCTGATCAGTACCTTTGCATTGTTCCTCTTGGGACCTAAACAGGATGTGTAGTGATGTGTAGGCGCTGGCTCTGGCTGTGTTTCCTGGAGCCTTCTTAGTTGCCTTCTTGAATTTCCCATGTGTTCTGAGCGCTCTTTTGCCTTAGCATGTCCAGGAGTGAATGCCCTTTCTCTCTGGTTGCCTTCTTCCTGGGCCTTCCTCTATTGTTTCCTGTCCTGGTTACTTATGTGTGACAAACCATGGAGAAGTTATCTTAGTCTGTTCTTTCATCTCTCCTATTTCAGTTTGTGCCCAAGTCCACACTAACATACTGCTCTCTTAGAAGCACCTTCTTAGCCTCTCCCCTTTCTTCTTTGCCTCCTCCGGGTCTTCCATGCTTCTTGGGCTGTGTGAATGGTCCTGTGTTGCTCTTACTCCTCCTCTGCCTCCTCTCTTCCTCTCTTTTTTTCTCCCCTTTTATATTTCCTCTTCCTCCTCCTCTTCTCTTTTGGAAAATATAAAAATCACTTTGTTGTAGTGAGTTCACAAATCAAAACATCACACAGTAATTTAATGTAAATTTAATGGTCCTCTTCATTTTCATTCTGTGTGTGTGTGTGTGTGTGTGTGTGTGTGTGTGTGTGTGTTGTATGCATGTGTGGCTGGGTACCATGTGCCTGCAGTACCCAAAGAGGCCAGAAGAAGGTGTTGGATCCTCTGGAACTAGAGTCAGGGATGGTTGTGAGCCTCCATGTAGATGCTGAGATCCAAACTCAGATCCTCTGGAAGAGCAGCTAGTGCTCTTAATGGTTGAGCCATCTTTGTGGTTGTTTTGGTTTGGTTTCGAGACAGGGTTTCTCTGCATAGCCCTGGCTGTCCTAGAACTTGCTCTCTAGACCAGGCTGGCCTTGAACTCACAGAGCTCTGTTTGCCTCTGCTTCCAGAGACTGTGATGAAAGTCATGTGCTTCTTGGTTTTTGATACCGTCGTGTGTTTTTGAGTTCGGGCTTGCTTTCTATTTCTGATCTTCCTGCCTCCGCCTCCCTACTGCTGTGATTACAAATCCACACCGCCACGCCTGGCCATTGTCATTGTCATTGTCACCACTGCCACCACCACCATCATCTTCACTGTGGTCGTCTAACTCAGGACTTTGGGCTTACTAGGCCAATACTCTATCATTGAGCTATACCTCCAGCCTTTATTGTTTTCTTTTAAAAACCCAAAGTGATTATGTTACAGTCCCCATTTTTTAAAAAAATCTCTGCTGTTCTCTTCCCTGTGAGATAAAGACTTAATTTCCCAGCATGTCAGAGCATACTTCACAAACGAGGACATATCTCCATGCCTCTAGCCTTGTCTCTACTCATTTGCTCTGTGCAGAAACGTCTGCCCCTGTGGGCGTCAGCCACCATGGTCCCTATGCCTGAGTATGACTCCTGTTCACTGCTTCCCTGTCTTTCTCCCTGAAGCCCCCTATCTGCCAATCTTTTTGTTCTTTGGAGATGGAGTGGGGCCGAGAATATAACTCGGGTGGTGGAACACTTCCCTGGCATGTGCAGGGTCCCAGTGTCAATCCCTGGTACTTCCCTCTACCCCTCAAAAAGATGCTGCAGCCCCAAATAGATATGGCTGGACCATTGTCTTGCCCATCTTCCCTCCCAGTTCAGGACTCCTGGTCTCTGAACAGATGCTTGTCCTCCTCACCCCAGAAGGGGATCCATGGGGACGGTGATACGCCCAGCACAGTGCTTCATGCATAGCAGCTGATGGAATCCTACCTTGCTTTTTCCAGAATGCCTGTGCTGCTTGAGATACCCGCTCCAGGTGCCCATGGCTTTCTATGGCCCACAGCCACTTTCTTACTCCTTGTGTCTGAGCTCTTGCCCATGTAATTCATGGTGTCAGAGCTGTCCCTCTCTTCTGTCCCAACATGCCTGTGATTTATCTTTTACCTTTACTATTCCTGGAGTGCTTGCAACTGTCTCAGTGCAGGAGGGAGAAGCCCACCCCTCTGTTCTGAAACTTCTCTATAAAGCTTCCTCTCATCAAACTGTGCTGGTATTTCCCAAAGTGCGGCTTGAACACTTGTATCAGAGTGACTCCTGCTTGTTTGCAATGCAAGGTGTTGGGACATGCCCTGATTTTACCCAGTTAGAGTAACTGGGCCTGAGGATCTCCACTACATCACGTATCCAGGCAATCCCAGTATGCTCTTTAGCTGTGAATTGTTCCAGGGTAGTGGACCCAGCAATGTTCAGAAAGAACTCAGGTTCTCTGCTCCATAGTGGAAAACTTGAGGAAGATTGGGGTTTGCTGCAAAGCAAATGCCACCTGCTGGGGAGTCTCAGAACAGTTAGCTATCACCAGGTTACTGCAGTGACATTTGCTGCCCACTAGAGAAGCCTTTATGCTCCTGTCATGCCTGAGTCCTTCTGGCAGTTCTCCTTCAGTGCAGGCTACCTACTCCAGCACTTCCTGTAAGTCAGGTGTCCCCCTGTGATGACATTTGGTGCATGCTCAGTCTGCGTGTTGCTACTCTGCTTTGTCCCTGCTCTGCCTATGACTGCTTCTGCTTCCCATGTGTGTGTCTCTGACTGCTCATCTCCTTCCTGTCGCCCTGTAGGGGGCGTCCTCTACACTGCCACTGTGAAAAACTTCCTGGGGACTGAGCCGATTATCTCCCGAGCTGTGGGTCGAGCTGAGGACTGGATTCGAACAGAGACTTTGTCATCATGGCTTAATGGTGGGAAGAGGGACAGGGTCATCTGGGACACAGGTCAGGTGGAGGCTGGGTAGCCCCAGGCTGTCTGAAGATCTGAGTCATTGGTTTCTTCAGCCCCAGCCTTTGTCGCAGCTATGGTCCTGAGCCCGGCTGAGTGGGGGGATGAAGATGGAGACGATGAAATCTTCTTTTTCTTCACGGAGACCTCCCGAGTGTTGGACTCATATGAGCGTATCAAGGTCCCACGAGTGGCCCGCGTGTGTGCGGTGAGATCTCTGTCCTGGCTGGTTGTCATCTCCCGGTGGTGTTTGGTTTTCTATCTCTTCCTCCCTGGGTCTCTTTTGCCTCTCCTCTGTCTGCTTTGTTCTCTACCTAGGTTTCTCTTATCCCCATAAGGAAGGAATTTGAGGAATGTGAGGGAGAAGGCTCTGGCGGCTCTGGCTCTCCCCCACACTTACCCTTGTGACACAGTGTCTATAGGAAGTTGGTTTACATTAGAAGTTCAAGGAAGGATGTAATGATAGACCCAGGTTCAAGTCCTGCCCCACCACGTCTTGCCTCTTTGACCTCTAGTTTGTTCTTTGTCACCTTTGAAACATATATGTAAAGTTTATATAGTAATTGAGGACAAGCTGTGTCTTAAGGAGTAAATGAGGTCACAGTTCTTTGTCACGATGTATGTTGTCACTGTCCTTGTTATCACAGCCCTATCCATCTCTGGACCCTATTACCCCCACTTTCTCAGACTATTGTCTGTTCTTCTATATGTCCATCTCCCCATCTGTCCACCTGTGCTATGAAGTCAGGGAGCACACCAGAGGGTCTACACATGTTCTGTCTAGTATTGGTCTTCTAAAGAGTGTTTCCTATGTTCTTGTCACACCAGGGGGATCTTGGGGGCCGGAAGACCCTTCAGCAGAGATGGACGACGTTTCTAAAGGCTGACCTACTGTGTCCAGGACCCGAACATGGCCGGGCCTCGGGAGTTCTGCAGGATATGACAGAGCTCCGACCTCAGCCTGGAGCAGGGACCCCCATCTTTTATGGCATCTTTTCCTCCCAGTGGTGAGGGGGTCCTGGTATGGATGATGGGGTGACAGGGTGGGAGATCGGTGGAATTGGTATGGTCACTGCAGGTGGACTCTTCCCTCACCTGCATGGCTCCCTTGTGTGTCTTGGGGACCAGCTCATTTGATAAGGGATGAGTTGCTGTCACCTAGCTCCCTCCAGATACTTGGCTCCAATCTGTGACTCCTCCAGGGAAGGAGCTGCCATTTCTGCTGTGTGTGCCTTCCGACCCCAAGACATTCGGGCAGTGCTGAATGGTCCCTTTAGAGAGCTAAAACATGACTGCAACAGGGGACTACCTGTCATGGACAACGAGGTGCCCCAGCCCAGACCTGGAGAGGTGAGGGGGTGGGGCAGGTCTTCATCTCAGGCTTGATTTTTTTTCACCATCACAAAGGGCAAGAGGTTTGCTAACCATCCCTGACATTTCCTGTTCCCTGAGAAACATTGTCACCCAGACCTGTCTCCTTTAGTGTATCACCAACAACATGAAGCTCCAGCAGTTTGGATCCTCACTCTCCCTGCCAGACCGGGTGCTCACCTTTATCAGAGACCACCCACTCATGGACAGGCCCGTGTTTCCAGCTGATGGCCGCCCCCTGCTGGTCACTACAGATACAGCCTATCTCAGAGTTGTGGCCCACAGGGTGACCAGCCTCTCCGGGAAAGAATATGATGTGCTTTACTTGGGGACAGGTATATTTAAGCATCAAGCAAGTTGCCCATATAGTGCATATTGTCACCACAGAGGTGCCCTGTGACATCCAGGCACCAGAGTTCCAGGCACAGTGCCAGTTAAGCCATTGTCTTGCCTCTTACCTCCCTCCTAGAGGATGGACACCTCCACCGGGCTGTGCGCGTCGGAGCTCAGCTCAGTGTCCTGGAGGATCTAGCCTTGTTCCCAGAACCACAGCCGGTTGAGAGCATGAAATTGTACCATGTGAGTTGTGTATTTGGGGAGCCTACTGAGGAGAATCAAGTCTGTGGCCGGTTAATGATCTGGTTTGGAAGGTGTAGCACATTTTCTCTCCCGCTCCATTTCTATAGGATTGGCTCCTGGTGGGCTCCCATACTGAGGTGACGCAAGTGAACACCAGCAACTGTGGCCGTCACCAGAGCTGCTCAGAGTGTATCCTGGCTCAGGACCCCATGTGTGCCTGGAGCTTCCGGCTTGATGCTTGTGTGGCCCATGCAGGCGAGCACCATGGGTGAGTGGGGCTGCTTTGCTTGATCTCTTGCCCGCCCTCCCGGACTCCGCCCCTCCCATATGCCTGTCTCATCTGCTGATGCCATTCTGTCTGTGTGTGGTTTCTTGTTTAGCGCCTGCATCACTTGTCGGCCTGTCTGTCAGCCCATATTAGCTCATCAGTCTGTCCGTCTGGTGCTGTCTAATTAATGCTAGACCTGCCCTGCTAGTGTGACTGAGTCCATGTCAGCCAGTGACAGACAGGCAGTGGGTGGGACTGGCATCTCTAGGAGACATTTCTCAGTCTCTGACTTAGCAGAGCACTCACAGTTGGCCTTCCTCTCCTCCCTGGAGATCCTCTCCTTTTGCTTTCTCTTCACTCCTCTCACTCTACCAATGGCTGTCTCTTCCTCAGTGTTCACTCCTAGGCTCCTTCTCCCCATACTCTGCTTAGGTGATTTCATTCCTGTGATACACACATGTATCTCTAGCAGAGCTGCAGAATCCCCTTGTAACTCTATACCTCACGCACCCCTCCAGTGCTTCATAAGCAACCCAGATACAGCCAGTCCTAGCATGTACTATGGTTTCCTTTCTCCCTCACATGCACACCTCAGTGAAAGGACTGCGGTCCCTCCAGGTGCTCACAGCAGACATTGCACACATAGTACCTCAGATAATATTGACTCCAGCTCCACAGGGGATCATTGCTCCACTGATTTCCTCCACCTCCGCTGCCACCAAGGCAGTGTCATGTGTGTGTGTGTGTGTGATGTATTAGGATGTATGTATGTGTGTGTGTGTGATGTATTAGGATGTATATGTGTGTGTGTGTGATATGTGTGTATGTATGATGTAAGGTGTGTTCATGTGTATGCATGAAGACTGGCAAGTGTATATCATTGCCACAGCATGTGTGTCGGAGACAGAGGGCAACCCCAGGTGCTAGTCTTCTTCCATTTTGAGACAAGGTCTGTGTTCACTATTGTGTATTCAAACTAGCTGCCTATAATCTTCTACTTTCTTCTGTCTCTTCCTCCTCATCAGTCAGTAGGGCTGCACAGGGACCTCAGGGTTACCTGTCCTACTGTGGCCAACTTTGGTGTAGGTTCTGGGGAACCAAACTCATTTAATAAGGTTTGCACAGCAGGCACTGTATCCATTGAGCCACCCCCCAACCCAGTCACTTCTCACTAGAGGGCTCCTAATTGACCTTCTCTTGCCCATTCTGGGCTCCTTCCCTTCATTTGCCTCTCAGGGGTGACCTTAAAACTATGCCACATGAGAGCAAACTCCTGACATCTCCTTTACCCTGAGTAATTCAGAATGGCTTTCTATCACATAAGGACTCTCCTAAAAAGATTTTATTCTTGGAAATTCTAAGCATATTTAAAAGTATGATAAATTAATAAATATGATAAAATGACAAATTTGCATATCTCCACCTCTTCCACCACTGCTGCCTAGCCAACACTGAGTTTTTAACAACTTCACTGCCAGTTATTTTGAAGCAAATCTTAGATATCATTTTATTGAGTATCTGCAGCATACAAGGGCACTAAAACAAAAGAAAAGGGTGCTGGAGAGATGGGTCAGCAGGTAAGAGCACTGGTTGCTCTTCTAGAAGACTGAGGTTCGATTCTTCATACCTACAGGATGGTTCACAGTTCCAGGGGGTCCAGTGCCCTCTCCTGGCCTCTGTGGTCATTGCACACATGCAGTGCAGTGGGAGGGTCAGGGAGGGGGGAGGTGCATACTGTCTGAGGAAAGACAGATTGTCATTCAGTATAGAAGGGGGATTGTCCTCTGGCCTCAGCACGCCCACGTGTGCACACTTATGTGCATGCACACACATGTATTTCCACTTGGGCACACACATACATACACACACAAATAAATAACCATATTGCACAGTGGGAAATACTGCTGTAGACATACCCAATTCTTAATTTCTTGGTGTTATCAAATATCCAGTGAATATTTCAGTTTCCTCATTTGCATATACTTTTAAAACAACCTGTATAAGTCAAGATTCAAATAATACCATCAATACTAGTAGGCTTATGTGCTTTATAAGTTAAATTGATTTTTATTTAATTTAAAAAATATTGAGATAAGGTCTTAGTCTGTAACCCAGGCTGGCCCAGAACTTACCCTATACTGTAGAACCTTGGCTGGCCTCAAATTCGTAATGATCTCTCCTGCCTCATCCTCCTCCACACACTGAGATTATAGGCGTCGTGATTCATGTCTGATTCAAACCTAGGTTTGCACATGTAGGGAGGCACTCTCCCCTGAGCTAGTCTCAACTATTAATCTTTAAATTCAATTCTCTCAATGGAATAGTTTTGGCCAGCTGTTTGCAAAATACTTTTTCATAGTAACAATGGGACTTTCTATTTTGAAGCCCCATGGTGTGCGCTACCAGCCTGGCCTCACACCCAGCCCTTTACCTGAGTGCTGAAGGTTTAAGCCAAGTCCTCATGCTTGCATGACAAGCATGCTTACTTGATGAGTCACACCTGAGGTCTTCCCCCCCAGGCCTCAGGTGTAAATAACAGACACCCTGTAGCTGTGGACAGCCAGTTTCACTTCTTAGATCTCTCTTCCTCTTAGCGGATACCCACCAAGCATCTTTCCAACAGATTGTCTGCTAGGAATATGTATATATTTGACAGGCAAATGCTTTGAGGAATATATGGTGTATTAAAGAAAGATTTGGTGTGTGGGGAGAATACTGACTAACTCCAGGAGTGATTAATAACATGATGGGTTCTGGAGTGAGTACTTTGTCAACCGAGTACTGTGGTAACTGAGTACTCTGATAACTGAGTACTGTGTTAACTATGTACTGTGATAACCAAGTATTGTGGTAACTGAGTACTGTGATAACCAAGTACTATGATAACCAAGTACTGTGATAACTTAGCACTATGATAACCAAGCACTATGGTAGCTGAGTACTGTGATAACTGAATACTATGATAACTGAGTACTGTGGTAACTGAGTACTGTGATAACCAAGTAGTGTGTTAACTGAGTACTGTGGTACTGGAAGTACCATGGAGCTGAGTACCATGGTACTGTGAGGGTCTGAGGAGGGTGCAAGCACATTTGAACACTAGATTTACCAGATATTCTCTTCTTTGCAGGATGGTTCAAGACATAGAGTCAGCAGATGTCTCTTCTTTGTGTCCAAAAGAACCTGGAGGTCTGTATGGCTCAGAGAAATGTGGGTGGGATGTATAGAAAGGGGCTAGAAAGTTTATCTTTTTTTTTTTTTTTTTTTTTTTTTGAGTCATTCAAAAAACTTGAACCCCTGAAGACATGGCAGCCTAGGACTCAGGGCCTTTCTGTCTTTGGGCATGTCTTTCCCCTTTTGGCAATGTCGCTACGACTCTATCTTATATCTGACATCTCTCCATATGCCCCCATCCTATTCCCTGCCTGTAGCCTCATGTCTTTTGTGTCTTTGCCTTCTCTCCACAGAACATCCGGTAGTATTTGAAGTTCCGGTGACTACCGTGGGCCACGTGGTCCTGCCGTGTTCCCCCAGTTCCGCCTGGGCATCCTGTGTGTGGCACCAGCCCAGTGGAGTCACTGCGCTCACCTCCCGGAGGGATGGGCTAGAGGTGGTGGTGACCCCAGGAGCCATGGGGGCTTATGCTTGCGAGTGTCAGGAGGGTGGAGCCGCCCGTGTGGTGGCTGCTTATAGTTTGGTGTGGGGCAGCCAGCGGGGGCCCTCAAACCGGACCCACACCATTGTGGGGGCTGGACTGGTTGGCTTTTTCCTGGGTGTTCTTGCAGCATCCTTTACTCTCCTCCTGATTGGTCGCCGTCAGCAGCGTCGGAGACAGAGGGAGCTTCTAGCTAGAGACAAGGTGGGCTTAGACCTGGGGGCTCCACCATCTGGGACCACAAGCTATAGCCAAGACCCTCCCTCTCCTTCGCCTGAAGATGAACGGCTGCCCCTGGCCCTGGGTAAGCGGGGCAGTGGTTTTGGTGGCTTCCCTCCACCCTTCCTGCTGGATTCTTGCCCGAGCCCGGCCCACATCCGGCTCACTGGGGCTCCTCTAGCCACGTGTGATGAGACATCCATTTAAAGCCAGGAAAATGACCGCCAGCCATGAGCAATCTCTGGAACTAGCAGCTACCAAGACCAGGGTCACTGAACCTGGGAGATGATCATGGCTGCTCCGTTCTCTTGGAGTCTGCGTGATCACACATCAATGTCTGTCCTCTGGATCTGGATAGGCTGATGGCTAGACCTTTGCCTGATTCCTGATTCTCATGAGAGATCAACCCCGTAACCCACTGCTATGGCCTCTTGCCTTGGGCCCAACAGTTTGTGGGGTGGAGCAAGGACATAGGCCCCGGAAAGAGGAAGCAGTGTGGAGGTAATTGGGGCGTGTGTGCCCCGCATCCTTGTGGTGGCTATATGATTTTCCAGTTTGCTGACTCTGGGGAGCGCATGATCCCCCGACTGCCTTGAGATCTCTCCCAACTCAATTTCCCTTTGTTCCTGGAAGAGTGTGTGTCTATACACTGGTGTGCCTAGAAGACCTGTCCATGTGTGCATGAATGACAGGGCCGGTGCCTAGGTGCTTTTGGGGGGTCGGAGAGCAAGGTTGGAACGGAGGGGGGGGGACAACTTTACCCTCTGTAGCCAGTAAGGGAAACCACACGCCCCCATCACCCCACAGCCCCCATCACCCTACAGCGCTTCTCCAACTTTGAGCAAAGTTCCCAAAGTGACCTTCTGGTGGGAAGGACGTGGCCCTGTCCTTCTCCTTATCTTTCCCCTCTGGCTGCTACCACTGCCGTGCCACCGCTGCGCTTTCCCTGGCTGGAGTGGAGGCTCAGCCCTCTTTCCTTGGTTTCCATTCACAACGTTCTAAATTTTGGGGGATGACAAAAGGAACCCGGAAAAGTGTATAGGAAATACAAGCAGGCTAAAGAAGATTTGCCTCAGTGACTTCACCCTTGCCCTAAAGCAGGAGTCCCCCAGCTAGGGTCCATGGACTCCTTGAAATTGTATGCAAAGTATCTGTCCGTGTGTGTGTGTGTGTGTGTGTGTGTGTGTGTGTGTGTGTGTGTGATGGCTTTCATCAGATCCTCAAGGCCTTAATGAGGTTGAAGGACCACACCCATAGTCTCCACACTTGGGCCGCATGGAGGAGGTGCTGCTTTCAGGCAGTTCCTCCCTGGCCTGCTGCCTGAGGCCAGTCCCTGGATGCTAGGCTCTGCACGTGCTTCGTTCCCCTGTCTACGCAGCCTCTGCTCAGTCCTGCTCTTGGTCTGTGAATGTGCCTCGTCAGTCCCTGGTGAGGGACCTCAAACCCCAGTGACGATGCAACCCTTTCCCGTTGAAGTTTCTGTTCTTTCCTTGACAGCAGCCTGTGAACTACTCAAGAGTCCCCTTGGGTTTGGAGTTACCAGTGGCTTTGAGTAGAATCTTTGGCATGTAGTCTAACCTAGGGACATTGGTTATTCATCTGTAAAGTGGGGATATACCTACCTCAGGGTTGCTGCAAGGATCAAACGAGGAAATGTATAAACAATAAAGTATCACCCATAGTAGACATTGTTATTGTTTTTTGTTTATTTGTTTGGTTTTTTGTTTTGTTTTGTTTTTGTTTTTTTGGGTTTTTTTGGCTTTTCGAGACAGGGTTTCTCTGTGTAGCCCTGGCTGTCCTGGAACTCACTCTGTAGACCAGGCTGGCCTCAAACTCAGAAATCCACCTGCCTCTGCCTCCTGAGTGCTGGGATTAAAGGCGTGGCCACCACTGCCCGGCTGGACGTTGTTTTTGTAACTGTGTTTTATTACACCACCATAGCTGAACCACATGGTCACCATGACAGGCAGTCACTGTGAACCCCATGCAGCGGAAGGTGCACATGCGTTCACCGAAGTCTGGTCTTAGCTCATCTCAGGATGGGTCTTAACCACCCATATCTAGGCTTTAGTCAAATCTATGATTTATTTTTTAAAAATTATGTGTATATGTGTATGTCTATATATGTAAGTACAGCTACCTCAGGAGACCAGACGAGGGCATTGGATCCTTGGAGCTAAAGTTATAGGCAGTTGTGAGGTGCTTGATGTGCGTTTTAGAAACTGAACTCAGGCCTCCTGACAGTAGCAGGTGCTTTAATTGCTGAGCCATCTTTCCAGCCCTCTAGTCTTAAACATGTTGAGTGATGTTGCTAGCCAAAGTTACCTTCTGCTAAACCAAGAGCCACAGATGTCATCTTTGCTTCTCTATGGAACGGACACATGTACTAAGTCTTTGTGCTATTCTACTTTCAAGATGGAAGTGGATTTTACTCTGGGATAAGAGATTGAAAACACACACACACACACACACACACACATGCTAAGAAGGAGATGATGAAGTAAGGATTTTTTTTTTCAAGACAGGGTCTTACTACATAGTTTAGACTGGTCTTGAACTCACTATGTAGCCCAGACTAGCCCAGAAATTGTGATTCTCCTGCCTCAGTTCCCCAAAGTCTTGGGATTACAGATATACACTGGCATGTCTTTAAGAAGGCCCATGGTTATGTAAAAGGTGAAATTCATGGCTAGCTTAGTAGACAAGTCAGGAATAAGATACCCTTAGACTGCACAATGGACTTTAGGAGTCAATGTCCCAGCCCCTGGAATTAGGATTCAGTGTTACAGGGAGTCTTTCTGTCATCTCTGCTTGTCCTGCCTGATTTCCTTCTCTCCTGCTGTATGTGGCCCCACTCATAGAAGCAGAAAAGATGGTTGCTGCTGAGATGACTCAGTGAGTAAAGGCATGTTCTGCTGTGCTTCATCTCCAGAAGCCACATGCCAGGAGAGAACTGACTCAACTTGCCCTCTGACCTCTCGCTACATGTGTGCTTTGGCACACATGTGCATGCACACACATGCACACATACACAAATAAGAAAGAAAGAAAGAAAGAAAGAAAAGAAAGAAAGAAACCTGGCTGCTCCCACACCCTTTCAGCTTCAGATCTTAGAAGCCAAAGCTACTTTACAGCTCTAAACCAAGAATCACCAGGACAGCTTGGCTCATATCACATGACTACATTGAACCAATGAGTGAATCCAAGGAAATGGGATACTGTGATTGGCCAAGCCTAAGTCCCATGCATGTCCAGGGAGGGAAAGATTACATTATCAGAATAATGGGCATAAGGAAGTTGGGTAGGAAAAACAAAAACAAAACAACAAAAAGCCAATTGTAGCTTACTAAAGGTATTTTAGATGTAGACAGGAATCTTTCAAGAAACTCAATCTAAATATGTTCCTTCCAAATTAAAACTTTCTAATGGTTTCTTACGACACCCAGAAGAAATTCCAAACCCTTCCTTCTAATTTAGAGCCCTCTGGGTTAGGATACTTATTCTCTTGCTCAAGGGTTTTTTTAAATATTACTTTTTAATTTTTTATTTATTTTTTCTTCCCTCTCACCCAAGGTAACCACCCCACCAGCCTTCACTCACACTGTGAACACTTTAAGGCTTTTCCTACCTAATGGCAGTTAAGCTCATTATTCGTGGCAAGCCTGGCTCCTTCTAGCTAGTTAGGCGTTTTCTTAAATATTGCTTCCAGAGTGAGGGCCACCCTGATCACTCAGTACAGATGCATGCTTGTCTGGTGCTGGGATAAAAGACCCTGACCAAAGCAACGTAGCAGGAGAAGGAGCTTACTGGGGACACAGTCCATTGGGGTGAGGGAGTATGGTAGCAGGAAAATGAGGCTGACCTGGCAGGCAGGAAGCAGAGCGACCATGTTTTATCCCCACATAGAGGGTGGGGGCAGAGAGAGACAGAGACAGAGACAGAGACAGAGACAGGCAGGAAGACAGACACAGAGAGACACAGGCAGAGAGACACAGAGACAGAGAGGGATAGACAGACAGAGAAACAGAGACAGGCAAAGAGATTGACAAACAGACAGACGACAGCCACCCGGTCCCTAGTGATTAACTTCCGACAAGGCTCCACTGCTTAAAGGTTCCATAACCTTTGCAAACAGCACCACCAGCTGGTGACCAAGTGGGAGCCTGTGGGAGACATTTCATATTTAGCTTATAGCATATGTAGCTGTAACACTAGCTACACATCCTTCTCAGCATAGCATTTATCGTTAATGGCATTTCCTCTTTTTTGCTTGTTTATTCTGTTAGAGTTATTTTCCTTCTTACTAAGACTATACTTCATATTGTCCTGCACCATAGCCATTTAGCATAATCTTAAATGTCTAGTGCCTAAGAAGTACCCTACAGAGACGTCAACAATATTTACTGAATGAGTCTGTATGACCACCGCTGACCTGGCTCACTGAGTCATGAAAAGAACTAGGGGGTACTCACTCCTGCAGGAACTCACAAGGCTCCAGCTGCCTGGGTTCCACAGAGGTGAGTCATGGCTGCTGGGAATCCTCTGCCTCTCAGACTGACTGACTTAGTTGCTTTTCTGTTGCTGTGGTAAGACACCACAAACAAAAGCAACTAACAGGAATAAAAAAAAGTGTGGGTTTTTGGCTTACGATTCCAGAGGGATAAAATTCCGCCAAGGCTAGGAAACCTGGCAGGTGTGGTGACATGGCAGCAGGCAGTGACTGGAGCAGAAAGCTACGAACTCACATCCTCAACCACAGACCCAAACGTGGGAGAGTAAGCTGCAAGTAGGGAGAGGCTATCCAAGCTTGACGCTGACCCCAGTGACAGGCAAGACCTCACATCCTAAGCCTCTGCAAATAGCACCCGTAACTGGGGTCTAAGTGTTCACCCACCTGAGCCTGCGGAGTTCATGTTCAAACCGCCAGGCAGACACTCTGCGACGGATGTTTTCAGGGTCTTTACCTTTCAGAACTCCCACAGCCGCTCTCTAGCTTTGGTTCTGAACTCTTGTTTAGAATTTTGGGCTCTAGTAATAATTCGTGTTTGATTATTTGCAGATTGGTCTTCCTTCCAGATCAAAGAAATTAAACTCATTTATCTGAGTTACAATATTCTTTTCCAAGAATAAATAAATGTCCTAAATAGGAATAGTTGCTTTCATTGATGATAAAACTAATGTCCATACATGTACTAATTTGTATGTATGGTATAGTAAACATTTTTCATACTAAACTCCAGAAAGACTAAGATAATTAGTCATATTTTTAGCCAAAGAAACAGGTTCAGAGAAGGAGCCTGCTGAAGATCACACAGTCATCTCCTAGTTGAGTTGGGACTGTTTTCAAGCCTCTCAGATTCTGAAGCCTGTGTGGAGATGTATTGCTAAAGATTTTCATCTTAGTATTCATGGTAAGACTAACAGAAAAATACAGTGATTCAATGAAAAATATTTTTAGTTAAATATGACTCAGTGTTGGTATGAAAACATGTCTGCCACATTGGTTAGGGAGAAAGAGACAATGTAGAGAGAGAAGAGTCAACCCAGAGTGCTGGGAGCTAGCCGAGCACTCGGGGTCTGCAAGCTCAGAGCATCAACACTGGATAAGACACTCAGTGCCGAGGACAGGTCAGGATGAAAGCACGAGCTCTCTACATACATCTAAACACAGACACAGCCGCAAACAAGAATACTGCCCAGACCACAGAAGTGAGCGTGACTCCACCTCTCCCGGCTGATGTCAGGACATGGGTGTTTAACTCTTCTCTAGCTTTGGCCTTACACTAATCCTTCCTGTTTTCAGACAGGGTGTATTAAGATGTCTGGTCTCAGAATGACTTGGCTTCTTCAGTATCCAATCCTAGCAATGCCCCAATTTCTTAAACCTCTCTTTACATCACCTGCAGTAGCCCAAGCCCCCTAATAAGCTCTTCCCAATGCCCCGCCCTTACTGAAGTGTCTCACGGATGGATCCTCATGCTCCTTTTAACCACAGAGAGTGATAAGCCCAGCTCGAGGCTGTCTGTGCTCCTTTGAGGCTGGAGAGCACTGGCAAGTACTGTCAACTCACTATCTACTGTGATGGTAACATCTCTATTGTTACAAGTTTGTGTGGGACAGACAACACAACCCAACTATTAGTGATGCCTAGTTCTGGTAGATTTTACCTTTAACTTGTGTGTGTGTGTGTGTGTGTGTGTGTGTGTGTGTGTGTGTGTGTGTAGGCCAGGGGATGATTGATCTTCCTCAATCATTCTTAACTTTATTTATTTTTGATACAGTTTCTTGCTGAACCTGGACATGATTAGCTAGACTACCTGGCTAGTAAGCTTCAGAGATTCTCGTCTCTGCCCTCCCATGGATCACAGCCATATACCACTATGCCCATCTATTTACATGGGCATGGGGGATTTGAACTTAGGTCTTCATGTTTGCTCCATGATCATGTTACTAAGTGAACTATCTCCCCAGCATGAACTTACATTTTTAATTAAAGCATTACATCTATTTATTTATTTGGTATGTAGGTTTGGGCATGTGTGCCATGGAGTTATGTAGAGGTAAGAGGACAATCTGTGTGAGTAGTCAGTGCTCTTAACCTCTTTCAGAGGTCCTGACTTCAATTCCCAGCAACCACATGGTGGCCCTCAACCATCTGTAATGGGATCCGATGCCCTCTTCTGATGTGTCTGAAACAGCGATAGTGTACTCATATGCAATAAATAAATCTTAAAAGAAGAAGACACGCAGACGTGTTATATTTGAAGCACAATACTCTGATTTCCTCCTTTTCTCTTCTGATTTCATTTTTATCCCTTATATACGGCTTAGAACAAAGGTCTTTATGCAGAAAGAGATTCCCTTATAATTACAAGTCACATATATCCAGAGACAAATTCCCTTAGAAACCCACATGTGGTTAAGCATTGCCACCCCCAACCAATTTTCTTCGAAACTACATCTTTACCTGAAGAAATAATTCTTTTATAATTGGTTAACAAAGTTTATGCAAGAAAAGAATATTTCAGCCAGTTTCTTGTACAGTAGTTTGTGTTTACAGTGTAGCCGACTGTTGTTCCTGTTCTAATCTACAAAGCCTAGCTGAGCTGGCCTAGCTGAGCTGGCCTTGCTGAGCTGGCCTAGCTGAGCTGGCCTAGCTGGCCTCGCTAACCATCTAGCTAACCATTTACATTCCTCTCCTTTGCTCCCAATAGGACCATTTAGTTTCTTCTTACAAAGAAGAAAATTCTGTTTTTTCGAGGTGCATGCCAAAACCCTGCAATTAGATCTGTAAGCTATATGACCGGGAGACTGAGAGCTAACCATAGTTAGGAACATAATTGCTGTCTTTGATCACTGGCCTGCTTCTCATAGCCAAGACTTGTGGGCTAACAATGCCTAAAACTTCCCTGTCTCCAGGAAGTCTCGCGTCCAGCTGGAAAAGAGGTATTTTCTGTCTGTGACCTGCAGCCCGACAGTGGGACTGGGAAGCCTGTCCATAAGAGGATTGAGGCTACCAGAGAGATTTCCAAATGTGCCTACATTTAGGTATAGAGGAGGGTGCTTCTCGTAGACTTCCTGTGAGGCAGACTCCTCAGTGTTGGACGAGGCAGGAAGCCTTTGGGGGAAGCAAAGCTTTGCTGCAAGTGGTTAGGGGGGCATAAGCATTGATGTAGATCCTCACACCAATCTGTGGTCTTCTGGAGACTCAGCCCAGACCAGGTCTTTTTAGAACCCAGAGATGTAAAGCTTCCTATCCAGTTAGGAAGTGGCCTCAGATTACAAACACCACCACTTTATGAGAAATGTACCCTGCAATGGGTTTTCCATACACACAACCCCATTAGTGGGTAAAAGAGATTTATTGATTTTTAAAATTGTTGTATAAATACACCCTCCACAATAAAGCACTCAGGAAATCCTGAAAGATCTAGAAAACTGGCTCCATAGGTCAGGAGTATAATCTCAAATATGGAAAGATGTATTCAACATAAACCTGTAAGTATGTGTGTGTGTGCGTGTGTGTGTATAACTCACACACACACGGGAGTCAGAGGACAACCTTGGGTGTCCTTGTTCAGGATTCAGCACACTTTGTTGCGGTGGTTTTTAGTTATATAAAAAAAAGATATAGTAAAAAACAGAGAAAGAGTTCTCTATTTTTGTTTTATGTGTATGAGTGTTGACCTGCATGTGTGTATGTGCATCACGTGTGCCTGGTCCCTGTGGTCAGAATTCAGTGTCAGATCCCCCGGAATTGGAGTTATAGGTGGCTGCAGTTACATTTGGGTGCTGGGATCTGAACTTGGGTCCTCTGGAAGAACAGAAAATGCTTAGCTGCTGAGTCATCTCTCCAGCTCCATCCCTTTTTTGAGACAGGGTCTCAGTATGTGGTCCTCACTGGTTGGAGCTCACTAAGCCAGGCTGCTCTCAAGCTCATAAGAGACCCACCTGCCTCTTACTCCAGAGTTCAGGGATGAAAGATCTACTCCACAATGTCCTGGAAATTTCAAAATGTGATTTGCCTTTTGAGATGGGGTCTTTAACTGGTCTCACAAATAGACTAGGCTGCTGGACAACGAGAGAGTCCCAGAGATGTGCTTGCTCCCTAGAGCTGAGATCATCATGCCTGCATGTTTATGTGGGTTCTAGGAATTGAACTCAGATCCCCATACTGGGGGAGCAAGCACTTTAGTGACTGAGCTGTCTCCCTATCTCTAAACATATTTATAAACGGAATCTGAGTTTGAAATAGTTTTGTGATCTGCGTCTCCCATTTGATACCATATCTGAATCAATTTCTTTCTCTTATTTCAGCAAGATGTCTAGGCCGTCCATAACAGCCTAGACAGAATTCAATTTGGTTTTGTCACAGCACCTGTAATGTTCCAGCAGTTTTATCCATTTTTCTTATTGATTTCTAGTAAGTTTATACTATTTTAAAAATAATTAGTGCATTATTTATTTATGTGTCTCTGGCCTTTAGATGCCAGAAGAGGATGCTAAATCCCCTGGAGTTGTAATTACAAGTGGTTGTGAACAGCCTGGCATGGGTGCTGGGATCTGAACTCAGGTCCTCTGGAAGAGAAGCAAGCCTTTTAAACTGCTGAGCCTTCTCTACAGCCCCCAAATTTATAGTATTAGGGAAGTAATTTTGTGTTTTTTTCTAACACATATAGTGCTTTATATCTTTATTTTAAGAGAATCAGGAGTTAGGTGTTGTGACACAGCTCTACAATCCTGACCCCTGGGAAGTGGAAGCGGGAAGAAGAGGAATTTAAGGTCATCCTTGGCTACACATGGAATTCTAGGCTAGCCTGGGCTATATATGAGCTAATGTCAAAATAAGATAGAATAAAATAAAATAAAACAGGGGCCAGACTGATGGCTCAGTGGTTAAGAGTACTCTCTGCTCTTCCAGAAGTCCTAAGTTCAATTCCCAGCAACCACATGAGGGCTCACAATCATCTATAATGTGATCTGATGCCCTCTTCTGGCATGCAGGCATACTTGCCGATAGAGCACTCATATACATAAAATAAATAAAAAGTATATGTAATAAAATTTAAGAAAAGGGAAAAAGTATAAAACACACACTTCAGAGTAGATGCTAAATTACATCAAATAACTAACTTCCTGGCATCCACCAATATGATGATGTAGTTTTTCTCCTTTACCGTAAGTGTCCTGGTGTGGCACCTGCCTTGGCTTCCTGGCATGACTGCTCTGTTAATGATTCTGTGACCTTGGAAGGGGAAGTTGCTGCTCTCGGAAGTCTTAAAGAAAAGATAGCCTGCTTTATAACCTGCGAGACACCTGCTCTTTTTTCCTCACCGTGAATCCAGGAAACTGCTCCCTATCATCTCCAAAAGCATTTCTTTATTCTCTGGTTAGAGTCACAGAGTGTTCCCTTGTGTGGCTGTATCAGGGTTTATTGAGCCAGTTCCTGGGTGGAGGAGATTCGAGGTGTTTCTAGACTTCCGTTGCTGCAGTTGCTTCCCACACACATTATCTGATGGGTGTATAGTTCAGTAGACATTCTCAGAAATGGGATTACTTTGTATGTTGAAACGAACTGAGAAGCTTTCAACCTTTTAGAGACAACAACTAAACAGACAGACTATGATAGGCTCAGATACACAGAGTTCAGATCACTCAGCTGTGATCTATCCACAACTGCATAAAATGACCTCCACATGGACTGTTGAGCAGGGAGCGTGTGTGGGGTGTGTTCTTTTACACTCCTTATATTTTCTTTTCATATTCATATTTTTCCATAGCTGTGTATAACCTCTAGGCTTGCAAGGATTTTGTTTTGTTTTGAGATGGGGTCTCACTGTGTAGTGCTGGCTGGATTAGAACGTACTATGTAGACAAGGCTGACTTTGAACTCACAGAGATCTACCTGACTCTGCCTCCGAAGAGCTGGCATTTTTTTTTTTATGCATTCAGATTTTGAGAAGCAATATCACCAAGGAAAACAATAACCATTTCTATTTATGTGATAAAACACCATGATCAAAGCCACCTATAGAAGAAAGGGTTTACATGAGCTTATTGTCCAGGAATGATGGGAGTCCATCACTATCATGGTGGGAGCCTGGCAGTTGGCACGCAGGCGGCTGGAGTAACAGGCTGAGAGCTCACATCTTAAACTACAAACACGAGTCAGGGACAGTGAACTGAGGATAGTACGAGGCTCTGAGACCTCAGAGCCCTCAGCAATGCACTTTATCTTGCAAGCTCTATCTCCTGAGCCTTCTCAAACAGCTCCACCAATTGGGAACTAAGTATGTTTTTAATATTTATTTATTTATTTATTCTCTCTATATGAGTACACTGTAGTTGTCTTCAGACACACCAGAAGAGGGCATCCGATCCCATTACAGATGGTTGTGAGCCACCATGTGGTTGCTGGGAATTGAACTCAGAACCTCTGGAAGAGCAGTCAGTGCTCTTAACCGCTGAACCATCTCTCCAGCCTAGGAACCAAGTATTAAAATTCCTAAGGCTATGGGGGGGGCACGTCTCACTCAAACCTCCACAATAGTTATCAGGCACTGAGCACTGTCCCAGGGCCAGGCACTGTGCTAGCTGCTCTGAGAATGCTATTTCTTTTTTTTTTAAAAAAAGTGTACGCATTGTGTATATATGCATGCACGGTGTGTGTGGTGCGTGTGCATGCCTGTATGTGCACTTATGTGCACACAAGGAGGCCAGAGCAAGGCATCAGGTATCTTCTTCCACCTCTCTTCACCTACTGCTTTAAGACAGGGTCTCTCTTGGAACCAGAAACTCATTGTCTTGGCTAGGCTGGCTGGCCACAGAGCTCTCAAGATCTGCTTGTCTTCACCTTCCAATGGGTGGGTTGCAAGCAAACATAGTCAGCTTTTGGGGTGCATGTGGGGCTTTGAACTCAGGTCATCCTGAGTGCTTTTGCCTTCTGAGCCGTCTGCTTAGCCCCTCCTTTCTTTTCTTTCCCCCATTCCTTCATTTCTTTTTACTTTTTGAGACAAGGCCTTTCTGTGTGTAGCCCAAGCATGCCTTAAACTCACCCTCTTCCTGCCCCAGCCTCCGGACACTGGGATTGCAGGTACAAGGCATCACACTCAGCTCTGAGGGTGTCACTTCTAACTTTCATCTTAACCCCACCAAGAACTCTGCTTTCACAAGGTCCCTGAGCTCAAGTTGTTCAAGGCTCAGCTAGGAAGTAGCAGGAACTGGATTTGAACCCGAGTCTGCCTGCTCCACACTTGTGCCCTGTCTATCAGCCATGCTGACCCTTGAGCTCTGCCAGTATTCTCATTCTGCAGGGAGCAAAGTGCTATGCTGTGTCCTGTTGGTTAAGAACTACACTTGGTAGCTTCTGGATTATTTCCCCAAATGACAGCTTATTTTGATGTCAAATCATGTCAGATTAATGAATCCGTATGGAGCGTCTCCCACGGGGGAGAGATGGGGCTAGCTGCTATATGGAGTATAGAAGTTAGGTCAGGACTCATAGTGAGACGAATAGCAGCCTGAGCTTGAACGGCAATGTGAAAGTTGGTTGGTTACCCTGCGAATCCCCACCCCCACGGGAGAATTAATGTTGCTCAACTAGGGTCCCCAGGAAGGACTGTATACAGGGTAAGATAAACACACTCAATCAATGCAAACTCCTGCTCCTTCCTGGCGCCCCTCTCCACACAGCCAAAGTAAACTTTAGGTCTGTAAGCTTACTACCATCTAGGTTAAGTCATAGAAAAATTAGCAAAGAATACCCTTCTTCCCCCTAACCCCCCCCCGGCTTCCCTCCCTCCTTCACTACATCCATTTTTTTCCTTCATTCCTCCTCCTCCCTGCTTCTTTTTCTCCATTTCTCTCTTTCTTGAAGGGTTTTTGCTCTAGCCCAAGCTGGCCTCAAACTCATGACATTCCTTCTCTAGTACCATGTGTCTTAGTTAGGGTTTTACTGCTGTGAACAGACACCATGACCAAGGCAACTCTTTTAAGGACAACATTTAATTGGGGCTAGTTTATAGATTCAGAGGTTCAGTCCATTATCATTAATGTGGGACATGGCAGCATCCGGGCAGGCATGGTGCAGGAGGAGCTGAGAGTTCTACTTCTTTATCTGAAGGCTGCTAGGAGACTGATTTCCAGGCAGCCAGGACTTTAAGGTCACATCCACAGTGACACATCTATTCCAAGAAGGCCACACCTCCTAATAGTGCCACTCCCCCGGCCACTCCCTGGCCCCCATAGGCTTGTTTAAACATATGAGTCTATGGGAGCCATACCTATCCAAAATGATTTAACTATTAGTATACAACAACAAAAATAGAGAACAGATCTGCTGGGATGGATAGGCATCTCAGGGGAGGGTACCAACACTGTCCATCAGACACTTGGTCAACTGTGGCTGTCTAGAAGCTCCTTTTGGGGCCAGGATCAGATCTAAGTATAGAGCCAGCTGGCACCTACCATCCACAGAAAACCTCTGTTGTTCTTCATTTACTATTATGATTTTGATGATTTTAGGACAAGGTTTCTGTATGTATTGTGGAACTTCCTAAGTTGACCAAGCTGACTTCAAACTTGCTTCCTGCCTCTACTCCCAAGTTCTGGGATCATAATGCCTGGCCTTTGTCTTCCTTTAGCCCTCAGTTGACTTGCTGTTGTCTGGACTCTTACACAGTGTATCTCCACAAAACATTAGAACATGGTAGTGCTTCTGCCCAGCCCAGAGCAATGTAAGTTTCCAGGTCTAACACACAGCCCTGACCAGCTCCTCACTGGTCCCTGGTTTTCCCTTTCTCCACTTCAGACACAGCAGAGAAATCTGACTCACCTACACCTATCCTGTACCTATAGACTTCTACCACCCTTTTCCCTCATCCCCACAATCTTAACTCAAATAATTCCAAATGAAGGAACAGGCCAGAACTGGAGGAGAAGGATGCTCTGCTGTACTACTGCATTTTGTAGGGTTAAATTCCTTCTAAAGGGATTAACTGGAGTCAGTGTGTAAAATTCAAAGCTTCTAAATTAAGCCTAAGAGACAAGCATGTGAACATGGGTAACTGACATACTAGTACAAGAGAAGGAAGTAACCAGATATGAACTGTGAGGTGCTGAGGATTGTCCCAACACTGGGGAGGCAGCCCTGCCTGGTCAGCTTATTTGTGTGCACAAGTAAGAAGGCACAGAAGGTACCAGAAAGCTTTGTATCTACAGAAGAAGAGGCCAGGGAGGAACTGAGGACAGATGGGGCTACCCCCTCCTGTCTTCCAGGTAACAAGGTGCAGAGTGGACCAGGCCCTGAGTGATCAAGACAAGACCTTTGTCACCTAGCCCAGCACCCTGCTCTTCTGGAAAACATTCCTGAGAGAGTTTGATCTTCTTACTCTCTTCTTTCCTCCCCTCCCCCACTCCCTTTCTTGACAGGTTCTCTTGTATCCTAGGCTGGTCTGAAACTCACTGTATACCAGAGGATGACCTTGAACTCCTGATCCTCCTGCCTCCACATCTTGAATGCTACATCACAGGCATCATGATACCTTGTGTATGCAGTGCTGGAGATGCACAAGTGCCAAGGCTTCTTGTGTGCTAGGGGAACATTCTACTGAAACTGAGCTGCTTCTCTAGGACTTAATTCCATCGTTTGAAAATTAAAATATTAGGATCATTTTTTAAAAAAAGACAATGAGTGGAAATACTCAAGATACATTGTATGTATATATAAAATTGTCAAAGAATATAAATCAGATACTAAAATATAAAAAGATACAAGTGGAAAATAGCCTTATCTCTCTTATTTATGTTCTTAGACACTGTGTGTGTGTATGCGTATCTGTATGTATGTATATCTGTGCGTACATGTGTGCATGCATGTGCATGTGCACATGTGGAGGCCCAAGACCAGTGTTGGATGTCCCCCTCAACTGCTTTCAACCTGTTTTAAAATGTTATTTTGTATATATGTAGGTGTTGGTTGTGTGTGGTATATATGTGTGTGTGCAATACACCCAATACTAGTGTCTGCAGAGATCGAAAGAAGGTATTGTATTCTATGGAATGGAGTTACAGGTGGTTTTGAGGTACCATATGTGAGTTCTGGGAACTGAACTCTGGTCCTCTGGATGATTAATCCTCTTAACCGTTGAACTTTTCCTCCACCCTGATCTCTCTCTCTCTCTCTCTCTCTCTCTCTCTCTCTCTCTCTCTCTTTCAGAATGATTCTTCACTGAACCTGGAGCTCATCAATTCAGCTAGTCTGGCTGGCCAATGAGCTTCAGGGAGCCACCTATCTCTTTTTGCCCAGTACTGACTTTACTACATATCTACATATCAGCACTGTGTTACTACATAGCACCACGTCTGGCTTTTATATGTGTGCTGCAGATCCAAATCTAGGTCTTCATTCTTGTGTGACAAGAATGTTACTGACTAAGCCTTCTCCACAAATCTGCGTATATAGTTTTGTCAAGAATTATTCAGTTTGTCTTCCAAAGAGCTTGTACTACTTTAAAATCCCTCTGGCAGAACAGATGTGTTAGTCCTTGCTGGAGATCTGCCTTCTTGAGCTATATTCTGTTTCACTTCTTGAGTACGTACTTTTAGAACAGACACCCTTGGTAACATGAAGAACTAGCTTAGACTTACAAACTTGGCACAACTGGTGTCTCTGGAGTATTGGTGTCTCTTGCCTCAGGTCACCACCTCCTTTTGCTTCTCTTGGGGGAGGGGGTCACTGCTTAGAATAGCCCTGGATGTTGAGCAATCACATGACCAATTCTAAATGGGTCCTCAAAAATGACCATGTGAATGCAGGGGAAAGTCATTAGACTTCACTGAACTGAGACACTCTTCTGGGATGGAGCTAAGATAAAGTAGAGAACATTTTGGGCTGGAAACACTTTAGATGCAGTTGCTTCCTGCTAGAGAGGAATGGGTCATTGGAAGGAAGCAGAAAGTAGCATCGAGGGCTGGCTCTAGACTAAATACAGATAATAGAAACAATCTTTAGTTCAAATATAACCAAATTCTTTTAATGAAGATTACAGGGGCTGGGGGAGGGAGGGGGCATAGAGATTCCAGAGCAACAGTAGGTACTGTGTGAAGGAATCTAGTTAAATTACCAATCTCATGCAAAGTGGGAGAACCTAGGTGTAGATCCAGAGATCTATCCAATAAAAACATTTCAACCGGAGAAAGCCAGCAGAGGTTGTAGGCTGTAAACAAGATAAAACAGGTATAACTCAGGCTGTGGGACAGAATGGCTAGGGCTGGAGCTGTCATGCAGCTATCCAGAAAGCAGGCTGAACTATCCTTTCTCAGAGAGTCGTATCTGTCTTCTGTTCTTCTACCCAAGAAGCAGACGTATCTGTAGATTTAAGCTCAAAAGGCCTTTCCCGGCCTTCACACTGTTATACCCCTCCACAGGCTGGGTCTCTGACCATCCCTGGTTAGGTTGCTGGCACAGAGCTCAAATATGAACATCCCACATAACATAGGCAATACAGAACCCATATAGGATGGCTCCATACACAGAACATGGAGCTCATTCTCTACAAGAAGCCAACTGATCACTGTGGGGGAAGAGGGATGGTGGGTGAAGAAGGAGGTACCCACAAAATACAAGGAGTGACTGAAGAGGAACTGTGATGGAGAGAGTGTTGATGACAGTCACCCAGAAGGAGAGAACTGAGCATAGGTACAGTGACATCAATGGTAAAGCCCCAGACATTTGGCAGCTGTGAGCAAGTATGAGTTTCTTAAAAGTGAGTGAGACCAGAAGAGAGGAAGGAGGAAGTGGTCAGGGAGAGGAGACAACTTTCTGGGGTGTGGGGAAAAGTGAAAGCTGCTTGTCTTTATGGTGGGATAGATCTGAGCTATTGCTTCTTCTTCCTCCTCCCGCTCCCCCTTCTGCTCCTCCTCCTGCTCCTCCTCCTGCTCTTCTTCTTGCTCCTCCTCCTCCTCTTCTTCTTCTTTTACCTCCCACTTCCCTCCTCTTCCCCTCCGCTGCCGCCGCCTCCTCCTCCTCCTCCTCCTCCTCCTCCTCCTCCTCCTCCTCCTCTTCTTCTTCTTCTTCTTCTTCTTCTCTTCCTCCTGCTGAGCTGCTTTTAATGCCAGTAGAAAGAGTTCAGAAGATAAGAACATAACAGGGGGAAGGTTTGAGGGATGTAGACAAAAAGAGATAGTTGATAGAATAATAGTCTTGAGGAACAGTAGGAGGGCGTCGAAGGGCATAGGAAGCATTCTTCTTAAATGTGTTCCATTTATTTATTATTTTGTTTTTTAAGACACGGTTTCTCAGTGTAGTTCTGGCTGTCCTAGAACTTGCTCTGTAGACCAGGCTGGCCTTGAACTCACAGAGGCCTGTCTCTGCCTCTCACATACTGGGATTAAAGACATGTGCAACCACTGCCTACCTATTTTTATCTTTTTGGAATAGGGTCTCATGTGTCCTACGACAGCCTCAAATTAACTATGTAGCAGTCAAGGGCACTGACTCCAAATGTACCTTGAAGTGCAAGCTGCATTAGTCTCCTTCCACCTGAACTTGCTTTCTGGGTACCTTCCATGTTTACCTCTCTCAAGGTCCTGACTGGTTCCCTGCAGTTTGACTGTGGTGGGACACGTTTGTGTGTGTGTGTGTGTGTGTGTGTGTGTGTGTGTTGTGGGTAATTGTTTCAGCTACGTTCTCGCCAGCAACCCACTACTTGCTCTCCCCATCCACCTGTATTAGGTCACTTCCTAACTCAGTCATTCCTAACATTTGTTGTCTATGCTTGAGTTGAGCTAGTGAAAATTCAGTCAGACTGGCCAACTGGGGACAGATTGATGACTTCTTCCCTCAGCTGGTTCTCAACACTGCTAGAAAAATCTTTATATTCTGCATTCAGTCAGTACTTTTTAAAGAGACCATGTCTTTATTCATTCATTGAGAATTTTATACAATGTTTTTGAATCATATTCACCTCTTCCCCAACTCCTTCCTGACCAGTAAGTATATTTCAGACATCTCACAGCAACTGGTCAGGCCTTTTGAAGGCCCCTTCTCCTCCTCTGAATGCCTGTATTCTCCACACTCCCCAGATTCATGCACAGTGGAGGACGGGGATGAGTACTGACTGGGTCATGAGCAAGGACAGCACATTCTGTGCCCAGAATATGAAGAGAATGGACATTGGGCAGTCCTTACAATGATACAGACATCACCTGCTTCAGGACAAAGGAACTTAGCATCAGCATAGAAGAGATATAAGAGGCAAGTAATAGTCCAGGCTATGATTTCAACACACACACACACACACACACACACACACACACACACACACACACAGTGTCCCACCACAGTCAAACTGCAGGGAACCAGTCAGGACCTTGAGAGGGGTAAACATAGGGGGTACCCAGAAAGCAAGTTCAGGTTGCAGTTTGCACTTCAAGGAACATTTGGATTCAGTGCACTCGACAGCTACATAGAAGAAGACAGTTCCAGGTACTTTGGGCAGTCATGGGAGCCTGTGGAAATGAGAATCTCAGAATCAGTCTCTGGAGTTAACCATGTCAGCTACTGAACAGTGGTGACTGCTCATGAGTGTTCATGGAATGCCCAGAAGGATCCAGTGAGCTGAGTGCGGGAAGCTGGAGGCTGCAGCAATCAAGATGTTTTGGCCACTTCTGCATGGCAACCTCTCTCTCTCTCTCTCTCTCTCTCTCTCTCTCTATATATATATATATATATAATAATTCATTATTATTTTTAAAAATTGTGTGTATGTGTATTGCTATGTGTATGTGTGTTGCTCTGTGTGTGAGTGCAGTGTCCATGGGAGGCCTGTAGAGGGCGGCAAACCTCTTGGAAGGGGAGTTACAGGAGGTTGAGACCCACCAGATCTCCAGCCAGGTTTTTGTTATTTGTTTTTGTTTTTTCCTTTTAGGTGTTTGTTTGTTTGTTTGTTTTTGAGACAGAGTCTCACTCTATAGCCCTGGCTAGTGTGAAACTCACTATATAGATCATCTTAGCCTCAAACTTACAGAGATCCACCTGTCTCTGCCCCCCTGAGTGCTGGGGTTCAAGGTGTGCACCATCATGCACAGACTTAGTTGTTCCTTAAGCCTGTCAAGTTGACAATCAAAAGTAATCATTATAAATGTCTTCTTGGGTTGGTGAGAGCTGTTCAGTCCTCATGAACACATGATCCATCAACAAATAATCAAGGCTGCAGCCCAAGCACGAGGACACCAGACAGACACATGTAACTTACCAGGGGCTAGAGAGATATGGTTAAACACATGCTCTAGGAGAGGACCAGAGCTTACTTCCCAGGACCCACATGACAGTTTATGGTTAACCATCCATAAACTCCAGTTTCAGGGGATTTCATGCCCTTTCTGACCTCCATGGGTACCAGACCCACACATAGACATACACATAGACATGCATTTATGCAGAACAGTCATACACATACAATAAAATAAATCATAAAACACACAAAAAATTAAAGAAATAAAATAAGAAAATAAACAAGTAGGCTATTAATGAAGTACATTTTGTGTGTGTGTGTGTGTGTCTGTATGAGAAAGGGATATAGATGCAGAGAAAAGACAGAGAAGAGAGACAGAGAAAGACAGAGACAGAGAGAAACAGAGAAAGAGAGACAAAAACACCCAGTTTTTCCAAAGAGGATTAACTCAGGGGGGGGGGGACCCACCTTGATTGGGAGTGGTCCCTTCCCATAGGATGGGGGGCACCAACATCCTTTCCCCTTTCTATTTCCTGCAGAAGGAAGTAGACCAGGCCTGTGCCACCTTAGGGGAAAACCCAATGCTATTATTCTGTAAAACGAACACAGCAGTAAAATGGCAACACACCCTCTGAGCAAATACTTTCTCCAGGAGGGCAGGCAGGAGGGAAAAGGAAGGTCACATGCCTGGGAGCACAGAAGTCTGAAGGATTCTTAAGGCTCATCCCCTACAGTCAGGAAGGGAGTGAGCAGTTTCTGGAGGTCTGGAGGCAGAGCCGCTGCATGCAGGAAGAGATGCTGAGACTACAGAGCTGCCCAGCAGGCTGCATAGAGAGCTCCAGGGTTGCAGTTTTGAGGACATGTCGCCATGTTGGGGGTGGGCTTTCTGGTGATATGGCTGCTTTTGAGTGATCCCCGCTCTTTGTAAGTGACCCCTTACCCATAGTCCTGTTAGTAACTCCTGTAAAAACTCACTGTTTTACCAAATTTGATGTTGGTACAACCATTACTTTGATCTGCCATGGCCTCCCTCTCTGGAGTAAATAGATGAGTGTCTTGTGTCGTTTCATGAAAAGTCTGTCATACAAAAGGTAGGCAAGCACTTGGTCTGTAGGCAAGCACTACATCCCTAGTTAGCCCTCCCCCCGAATATCTTAAAATGTAGTCTCATCGATCCAGAAGTGCACCAACTGGTGAGGCGGGCAAAGCACACGTACATGTCAAATGGTCATGGAACAAAGAAGGCCTTGTGGTCATGACTAATGGAGACAAACAAGGTTCTAGAAGGCCAGGGAAACTGCAAAGCCTTGAAGGGATGTTGACAAGAGTGGTCTGGAAAAGTGTCATGCATGAAGGAAGCAGGCCTCAACGGAGGGATGGTAAAGCAAGCTTCCCTGGCCCGCCCTTCTCTGCCAGCTGCTGGGAAGCCCTTTGTGTTACAAGGGCCAGAATGAAAGGCTAACTTCAGCCTTTTCCTGTAAGATTCTGTCATTAGGGGTCACTAACAAGAACAGAAATCCACCCCAACGACTTCGGTACTCCCCCTCATGGCCTGGTCAGCACTGAGTGGAGAGGGTGCCCGTCTTTCAAGTAAAGCCCAGCCTTAGGCTCTATTAATAACTGAGCTCCCAGAGTCAGTTTGCTTTCAGACCATTGAATCATGAGAATTGAGGGGAGCACGGGCTGCCCTGGATTGACCCTCCCATGAGATGCTGATGAGAAGGGACACTGTGGCTCTTTGTATCGCGTTGTCAGTGGTATGGTCAGATCCCAATGTGGCCTGTGGTTTTTGAGTCCTCGAGAACACACCCATGAGCCCTGAAGGTGGTACCCAGTTGAAAATGGTTCTTGACCTGTGCAGTTCCTAGTACCCGGTTTGTTTAATTGCATCTCTTGGAACTGAACTCAGGCTTCATGCTTGCCAGGCCAATAGAGTACCCTCCCCCCAAGCTACACTCTTAGCCTCCCAGTTTCTCCTTTAGCTGGAAGAAAAAGGTCAGGATGTGAGCATCAGGAAACAGATCCATTCTTTGGGCCTCAGTGAGTATCAGACCTTTGGGGTCAAGTACAGAACACTGACCCTGATGAGCTGGGTAGGAATTGAGGTGCTCTATCAATACTTGGGAGCTCTTTCCCGCCACCACATTCTGCAGTTTAACTTTGATCTTCTTTTGGCTGTGTAGCTTTCAACTTGAAATAGCATCTAGCATGACTCTCGGACTGCCTGTACTACACTGTGGTTTCTTTGTTGGCAGATAGGGCTGAGTTCTGAGCCTTGGTTTCCCTTTCTGTAAAATTGGATATGGCATCATTGGAAGGGTTGGGTTAGAGACCATGTGTAGAGCCCAGCACATGGCATGTGGAAAGGGCTCAGCTGACATTGCTGCTGCTAGGCTAGACAGTACGTTGTAAAGGAGAGGCAATGATTCCTAGTGGCCCCAGAAGCTGCTGTGACCCTGCTTCAGAGTCCTGAGGCCTGCTCTGCCTTCTGCAGTTATAGTTGCTGTTCTATGTGACCGTCTTTCATGCAGGGTCCAGAATGTGACTATTGTCTCTAGGGCCTGCCACAGAGCTTAGTAGTTACTTAGAACCAAAGACAACAGGAAAATGGGTTTAGAATTCTAAACGACCCTTTTGTCCTGGTCATCTTTAATGGTCAACTTGATACAGCCTAGGGTCATGTGAGAGGAAAGCCTTGATTGAGGAATTGTCCCTACCAAACTAGCCCAAAGACCAGGGGATTGTCTTGATTATTAGTTGATTTAGGAAGGCCCAGCCAGTTGTGGGTGGTACCACCCCAAGCAAGAAGTGGGACGTATGGGAAAGCTAGAAAAGGATCTGGAGACCCTTAGTCATCAGGAGTACTTGCTGCTCCTCCAGAGGATCCTGCTCCCATCTGGCAGTGCACAAGCAGCAGTAATTCTCATCCCAGGGGATCCCATGTATATTATAGACAGACAGACAGACAGACAGACATCTCACAACCATCTGTAATTCTCATCCCAGGGGAACCCATGTATATTCTAAACAGACAGACAGATAAATATATAATAAAATAAATAAATAGGCACCCACTGTCTGGAGTTAACAAAGAGAAATGGCTTGTTAAGCACATGCCTGTGAGTGAGCCAGAGAGTGAACCAGTATCAGTGTTCTTTCGTGGTTCCTACTTTGAGGTTCCTGGCTAAAGTTCTTACCCTGACTTTCCTCAGTGATGAAGTATGACATGAAAGTTGTAAGAAATAGACCCTTTTCCCCCCTGAGTTACTTTTGGGCCAAGTATTTTGTCAAAGCAACAAAAAGGAAATGAGGACACCTTTAAAATAGCCGTAAGCATGGGAGGCATCAGATATTCTGGGGCAGCCTGCCCAGTGCCGCCAAAATGACTGGGGCTGTTGAGTATTTAGCAATCAAGCTCAGAGCTAATGGCTCTGATTCAGGTCGGCTTTCTGGTAAGGGACAACTGGGGACATGGGTAGAGGAACAAGGAGGCTTTAGGACTGTAGGAACTGAGTGGAAACACTTGGCTGTTGGGGCCAGACACATGCAGGGAGCAGCTGTTCTGTGACCAGGCATCTGTGTCTGGCCAAATGAGAGCCTTGACTTTACATGGCTGACCGACATAGAAACCACTTGCAGGAAACGTGGCTGCAGTATGCTGGGAAGACAAGTGCTGGTCCATGGGGTGGTCACATGGAGGGCTTTGCTGATCTCTGACATTGGATAGCCTTCCTTGCCTGGTGCCAGGGACTGAGAGACAGAGCTCCCTGGACTTGAGTCAAGGCATAGATTGCCAGGCACCCGGAGAACACACCCAGAGAGGAGCCCCCACTACCTGGGAGGAAAAGAAAGAGAAGAAACCAATGGCTAGTGTAGGAAGGCTGCTGTGTTCACCATGGTTCATGTTTCTCCACATCAAGGGTCTCCCCTGAGATGGCTACCACTTCTTCAGCTGCTCTGTGGCTCCCAGAGGCAAGAAGAACAGAGGTTAAAGTCTTCTTGCTCCATGTCAGACAGACTTGTGGTCAGGCCTCAGTTGTTCTCTTACTAGGCATGTGATGCTGTTAGTGCTGTCCCTGCACTAACGCTATGGCTGCAGACAATTTTCTGGAAGGGAGGGACCATTGGTCAATCCAGACAGGGATGTCATCTTTCCAGGTGATTTTGTCTGCCTGGTGTGCAGGGGGAGCAATGACCCTCATGAAAAATGGCTGTCGAACCCTAAGCCTGTGTGATCTCTTTTGTGAGGGGTGGTTAGGGGTGTAAGGCTTCCCTGGTTTTGTTTGCCAAGCCCCTGTCCAGGAAGGTAACCCTGTGCAAGCATCTGTTGGACAATCACCTCATTGGGACTGCACATAAAGATTTTCATCTGGGAGAGGATATCTCTGCCTCAGAGATTGACAGGAAGGCCAGGAACAACAAACGGCCGGACAGTGCCCGTATTTCCCTCGTTGTCCTCCCAAGTTAAAAGCTGGGAACTCTGTAAGGTATTTTTGGACTATCCAATTCCTTGTAGATGGGTCATGGAGGCTTGTAAGGGCCAATGGCGGGGCCAAGAATCCTGTGACAGTACAGTGGAATCCGCCCCTGAATCTAGGATTCCTTCAAAAGTTTTTCCCTGGATTTTAAGGTTCAATGTAGGGCGCTCCCTAGTGATGGCCTGAACCCAATAGAGGTCCGAGGATCCTGGTTGGGAAGGGCCGAGTTGTGTGCCCCGGGTGGGGTGGGAGGTTTCTAAGGGTAAAGGCAGTGCCTGGGCCAAACGTTGGCCCTGGGAGATAGAGATTGGACCCCAAGGGGCGCTGGCCAGGACCTTAATCTCCCCAGTATAATCATTGTCTACCAAGGAGGGGTGGATGGTGAGGCCGCTCAAAGTAGAGGAGGCACGGCCCAGGATCAGGAAATAAGTATTCTTGGGGGGGGGGGGGCAAAAATCCCCGTAGGGAGAATCTGTACTCTGTCCTCCGGTTTTAGTATTGTGTGGGAGGAGGCACACAGGTCCACTCCTGCGCTTCCTGGGGTGGCTTGGTAGAGGGCGAGAGGGGGGTTTACTGGCCAGCTGTTCCCCGAGGCCAGAAGGAATGGGATGGATTGAGGGGCCTGGGGCTGGCCCCTCTGTCCATTTTTTTTTTTTGAGGGAAAGGCAGTGGGCGCCCGGAAATGTCAGTGGCGGAGTGACAGGCATTAGCCCAGTGTTTGCCCCACCGGCAGCGCGGGCAGAGGGTGGAAGGCTGTGAGGGCCCGCCCGTGAGGCCTGAGGACACCTGGAGGGGCTCGACTGACCCTGGGGCGCTGGGGCACTGTCTGGCCACACCTAAAGCAACCCTTTTGATTATTATGAGCCTGAAGCGCGGCGCCCACTGCAAGGTGGACAGCCTGAGACATTTTGGAAGAGAAGGAATCTACATCGTGATACAGGCGGATCATCTCATCTAGAGTCCTATCTCTGGTTTTGCCTCGTAAAGCGGCCCTGCAGGCTGAGTTTGCATTTTCATAAGCCAGCTGTCTGATAATCTTATCATTAGAAGCCTCGTGGCCCAAGGTTCTCTCTGCAGTCTCTAGGAGGTGGTTCACAAATTCACTGTAAGCCTCTTGGGTCCCCTGATTAATTTTAGTTAGAGGGGTGAGTGCAGAGCCTGCGGCCGGAAGGGCCCGAGAAGTACCGAGGGTGGCATTAGCTGTCTGGGCCAAGAGACCGAGGGGGAGGCGCCGTTGTTGGACCTCCATTGAATATTTTCCCTGGCAGCTGAGCTTGTCTAGGGTCCATGTCGCAGAAGGCGATCGTGGAGACCGTAAGTTTGTGGCAGCGGCCACCTGGCAGCGATCTATAAAGTCTGCTTTCCATGTTAAGAATTGACCTCGAGTGAGGACTGCCTGAATTACACGAATCCACTCTCCTGGGAGCAAATAGCCGCCCCGAGACAGGGAGTCAAGGACCGAAAGGGTAAAGGGGGCTTTAGGTCCATAGGTCCTGACAGCAGCATTCAATTCCTTTAAATTTTTAAAATGTAGCTTGTGGAACTCACCGTGCCCACTAGATGGTGCTGGCGGTTCGTGGAACTCGCTGCGTCCATTAGAAGGTGCTAGCGGTTCGTCCTCGCTTTCACTTTTTCGGGCTCCCTCCCCCTCACCATCAGGGTTACTCAGCATGTCCTCAGAGGGGTTAAAGGTGGGGGAAGGGTGCTCAGGCGCCCCAGAAGAACAGGTTACCACAGAGAAGGCCAAAGAAACGCTATGGGACCCTCGGGCCTCTTTAGGGAATTTGGAACTGGGGGAGGGCTTATTTGGCGGTCTAGAAACTGGAGCGAGGACAGTCTCGTGAAGAGTTGACTGTAAAGAAGCGAGTTCAGCAGAAAGTTGAGCGAACTGTTTTTGGAGCTTTAGGACTTCTTTAAGTTCACCTATCTGTGCCGAGAGTTGTTTTTTGGACTCAAGGAGAGATGAACTAGGAACAGGCAACGCAGGAGTACAAAATTGCTGGGAAGCATAGGGAGGAGGTCTTTGGGGAGGAGCTGAAGGCTGTGGCTGCTTCTTTAGTCAACTTTTGGCCCATTTTTATGAGATGGACGAAAATCACTTACTGAGGACGAAAACTCCTCATGAGCTGTGAGAAGGGTCCTCAATCTTCCTGGGGCTACAGCGACACTCTCGTAGTTCAGGGTCCGTCTGACAAAGATCCATGCCTCTGCCCCATGTTGGGCGCCACGTGCCCCGCCCAGCGGGACCTCGTTATTTGTGGGGTTCAAAGAGGACCAAGCCTGAAAAGAAAATGGGTGAGAGAGAGGAGCGAGACCAAGCAGAGTTTTGTCAAGGTCTCAACTTTATTCCAGACACATGTAGCTTTTAAAGAAAAAACGAATGTAGAGGGGAGGGGAAAAGGAGGTTTATGGCCCCCCAGCTGTCATGGTTTAATTATTTTATTAAGCCAGACCATCTGGCGTCAAACTGTTTTATGGTTGGTCTATTTCCCGGAGGCGGGAAGGACAGCTTATCTTGTAGAAACATAACTAGCTCTCCGAAGGTCATTAGGTTCAGATTTCCAAGGACGGTGTGAAGGCCCTGGCTCCTGACAACCTCTGGCCTTTGAGGGCATTGCATGTACATGGTGCATGGCATGCTTGTAGACAAAACTCTGATGAACATAAAATAAACTTTAAAAAAAACCAACCTCCATCAGACTGACTTGTAGACATGCATGTGAAGGCATTTTTTGATTGTTAATTAAATGTAGGAGGACCTAGCCCACTGTGGGCAGTGTCATCCCTAAGCAGGTAGGTCTGGGTTATATGAGATACCTACCCGAGCAAGCCAGAGAAAAGATGTCAGTAAGCAGCACTTCTGTCTCCAGTTTCCTGTCTCCAGATTCTTGTCTCCAGTTTACTGTCTCCAGGTACCTGCCTCTAGGTTTCTGCCAGGGTTTCCCTCATCGATAGACTGTTACTTGTAAGATAAAATAAACACCTTCCTTCCCAAGTTGCTTTTGGCCAGTGTTTTATCACTGCAACAGGAAGCAAATTAGTGTAGACAGATCTCCCTGCATAGCCCAGACTGGACTCAAACTCCAATGACTCTCTTACCTTAGGGCCCCAAGTATTTGGGTTATAGGTGTTTGCCACCATGCCTGGCCCAGATAGAAAACAGACAGGGTCAAGCTCTCTCAGGGAAAGGATGTATTGGGCTCTATTTTGAGCTTCCTAGAGCTCATAGTCAGTCAGAGATGAAGTGTGACAAATGTCACAGCAGTGGAGGAGCATTTGGAAAGAGCTGTCTTAGGTGTTGGGAACAGCCTGGGGGAGACAGGGAAGTGCAGGACTGACTCCCGCTGCCTCCTGCCGCCCTCTCTGGTCCTCCCTCCTGGAAGCATCAGCTAATGGGCCACTGAGGCGTTAGGAGGCTGAGTTGCTAGGCATCAAGGTCCAGTTCTTTTAGTTTCCTTGAAGTTTTGAGGTCTGGATAGGAAGTTGATGTAAGTTGGAAAATGTAAAAACTGAGGCCAGCCATGGTGGTACATGTCTTTAACCCCAGCACATGGGCAGCAGAGGCAGGAGGATCTTTTTGAGCTCAAGGTCAGTCGGGTTGACCTAGTAGGTTTCACACCAGCTACAGATACACAGTGAGACCCTGCCTTGGAACAAAACGAGAGAAAGAAAGAAAAAAGACAAGTTTACTTGCATGGGTACCTGTGCACTGAGCTGAGAAAATGGCTTAGTGGCTAGAGGGCTGGCAGAGCAGGAGTGATGACCTAAGTTTGAATCCCATAACCTGCTTAAAAAACAGGATGTAGTGTTTGACACTTGCAATGCCAGTCAATGCTGGGCCAGCATAGCTAGGTGGATCCTCCAAGCACCTCTGCCTCCCAGCCTACTTGACAAGCTCCAGGCAGATGAGAGAGGCTATCTCAAAACTAAAGAGTTCTGAGAAATGGCACTGAGGTTGACCTTTGGCCTACATACACACACACACACACACACACACACAGAGGCACACGCAGGAACACTGGATGCTTCTCCTCTGAGAGGTTTTATAGAGGCAGCTGTGCTACAGTAAGCAAACAGAGCCCTGGCCTTGGAGGAAGGAGCTGTGTGTGCCCTGGTTCCACTTACTGACCCTATCTAGTAAGTCAGCAAACCACTTTGAGCATGTGCATCTTTGTCCATAAACTGGGGGGAGGGGTGGTGGTGGTGAGAACCTTCTAAGGTGGTGGCAGAGTCACATATAGTTCACAAGAGACAAACGTCAAAAGATGAACAAGCAGATGCACACTGTTTACCCAGGAATCTAAGAGGCAGGATAAAATCAGTCTGTCTTCTAAACAGCAGGATGCTAAGAAGAACAAACAATAAAGGTTTTACAGACTTACGGGGCCTGGTTTTCGGTGTCCATCTGTAATCCCAGTGTTTGAGAAGTGGAAGCAAGAATAGTATGAGATCAAGGTTAGTCTCAGATACATAGTATATTGGAGGCTAGCCTGGGCCACATGAGACCTTGTCTCAAACAAACAGGAAAACAAAACACACACACACACACACACACACACACACACACACACAAAACCAAAAAGCTAACACTTATTGAGTCTTCACTGTATCTAGCATGATATCTCATTTCATCTCATAAACACTTGGTGAGATTCTCTTATCCCCGTTTTATTTTGTGATTTTACTTTTTATTGTTGTCATATGAGAGAAAGACTCACTCTGTAGCCCAGGCTGGTCTGGAACTCACCATGTAGCCCCAGATTGAACTTGTAACAGTCCTCCTGCCTCAACCTCTCAAGTGCTGGGATTTCAAGCTTCTCAAGCTCATCTTGTAGATGGAAACTGAGGCACAGAGAAAGGAAGTGACTCACCCTAAATCCCCAAACAGTAAGTGTGAAGGCTTGAGTTCGCACCCAGTGTTCAGGCTCAGAGCACATCTCTCTTTTTCAGTTCTAAAGGATTGTGTATACCATCTCATTTAATGGAACCACAGAAGCTGTGGTCATAACTTGGCTAGTAGAATGTCTTCACAGCATGCACTGAGCCCAGGCTTACTATCCAGTCCCACATAAACTAGTAATGGTGGCATGAACTCCTAATTCCACTCTCAGGGATGGATACTGGAGGATCAACTCAAGGTTGTCCTTGCCTGCATAGTGAGTTTGAGGCCAGCCTGGGGTACCTGAGACTTTGTCTTAAAAGCACAAGGTGAGGAGCTAATGCACACAAAGGTAATTTCAGGGTCACAAACTAGTAGTAGTTGATGTTAAGACTCCAACGAAGTGCCCCGCTGTGAGCCACCACTCTAATGCAGTCACTTAAGTACTTTTGTAACAACCTCTTATGTTAAAGAAAGAGTCCCAGCCAGGCAGTGGGGGCACATGCCTTTAATCCCAGCACTCGGGAGGTAGAGGCAGGCGGATTTCTGAGTTCGAGGCCAGCCTGGTCTACAGAGTGAGTTCCAGTATGGCCAGGGCTACACAGAGAAACCCTGTCTTGAAAAGAAAGAAAGAAAGAAAGAAAAGAAAAGAAATGAAAGAAAGAAAGAAAAAAAGAAAGAGTCCCTTGCTCACAGGAAGCTGGTAGAGTAACTGGCTACTCTGCGATGACCCATTGGTGATGTCTACTGGTCACTCTGAGCCATCCAGACAGGGCGGAGCAGGCTGTAATGGAAATCTCTGGGACGTCATTGCAGTAGGGGTAGAAAATCTGTTCTGAATGAGCCGCCCCCAACTTCAAGCTTTGGTGGTGAATGTCGCCTTACACTACAGAAGAGCATTTCTGTAAGAGTTCATCAACACGAAAATGTGGCCAGGCATGGTAGTAAGCTCTTAAAATATACTCAGCTCTTGATGAACTGAGGAAGGAGAATTGCTGGGAGTTCAAGGCCAGTCTGGACTAAATGGAGAGACTGGCTCAGAAGAGGAGTAAGGCAGACAAAAGAAAGAAGAGGAAGGAAGGAAAGAAGGAAGGAAGGAAGGAAGGGAGGGAGGGAGGGAGGGAGGGAAGGAGGCAGGGAGGGAGGGAGAGGAAAGAAAGCAGGCAGGAGAAGGAGGAAAGGAGGAAGGATGGGAGGGAGGTGAGCGAGCTAGATTCTGTTTTTTGACAGCTATTATTCTCTTCAGAACAAGCATATTTAAAGGGCAAGCATAAACTGCTATCCTGCTCTGAGTCCCCCCTCCAGGCCCGGCGCAGTACTGCAGTCCAGTCCGCTCCACAGAGGGAGTGCGCATGGCTGACGCGCGAGGGCGCTCGGGGTTGTGAGTAACTTAAGCATCAGCATACTGAGTCAGAAACTTGTGGTTGAAAGCGTCACCCATCTAACCCCCACCGGTTTAGCTCCACTGGAAAGACCACCTTAGCAGGCTTGGTGGGTTCTGCAGACCTATAGCACAGGGTGGGCCCTGGGCCAGGGCAGGCACAGCATTCTTTGCCCAGGGGGTGGGACGCCTTTGCGATGGGTTGGAGGTGGGGGACTGTGAGCAGAGGCTGAGTGATCAATAGCCTGCGTGGCTATGAGGCTCTCCTCCGCCCTCCTGCCATCTCCAGGGCCATGCTTCATCAGATCTTATGTAACCTCGCCCACTGCCACAAGGATCTGAGCATGAACTGCCCTCCGTGCTGTCGCTCCTGGGGACCGCAAGGTCTGCTGCTTGGCACCTCCAAGGGTGGACTGCTGTGGCGTCCCCCTGACTGGCTGGCTGGCCCCTTAGTGCAGGCCCCTGAAAAGGCAAAGAAGATGGTTTTGGGTCCCGGTCTTGAGACAGGAGGCTTTTTATTTTAGACCATGCAGAGTGTTGATTAATTTGCACCCCACCTTTCCTGCTCAGGGACCTCTCTTTCTCCCCTTAAAGACAGGCATGGTGGCACACACTCTTAGTCCCAGCACTCAGGAGGCTGAGGCAGGCGGATCTATGTGGATTTGAGGCCAGCCTGGTCTTCAAAATGAGTTGCAGGACAGCCAGGACTACACAGAAACAAAAACAAGCAAACAAACAAACAAAAACTAAGCTAATAATATTTAAAAAGATAACAGATTTTGATGGGAAGGATGGCTCAGCAGTGACTAGGGTTAAGAGCAGTTTGCTGCTCTTCTGGAGGGCCTAAGTTCATTCTCCAGCATAGCGCCCTCTCCTGGCCTCCTCAGGCACCCGCGTGTGCACGCCCACACATATAAATAAAAAAATATATATAAAATTTATATAAAAAGATTCCTGATGCTGAAGAGGCATCTCTGATATTAAACACTTGCTTTTATTTTTGAAGACCAGAGTTAAGTTCCCAGCACTGTGTCAAGTGGCTCACAACGGCCTGCATATCAGTGATTCTCAACCTTCCTAATGCTACAACCTTTTAATATGGTTCTTCATGGTGTGACCTCCAACCATAAAATTATTTTGTTATTATTTCATAACTGTAATTTTGCTACTGTTATAGTCTGAAGTGACCTTTATGATAGAGTCAGTCAATGCCCCCAAGGGGGTCGCGACCCACAGGTTGAGAATCATTACTGTAGTTACCGCTCTGCAGGACCCCATGACTGATGCTTTGTCTGGCTTCTGAAGGTACCTATGTGCATATGTACATACATGCATATGAAGTCACACACACACACACACACACACACACACAAACAGGTCCTAAAAATGGCTAACAGACTTCAATGTGTTTTGTACAGGAATGTTCATATTTTGAATATGGCAGGAAGGAGACACAACCGCAAGATGCAGTATGGAAGTTGCAGGCAGGTCGACAAGTTCTTGAGAGAGGGGCTTTTGCCCTGTGGATTTCTTTCTTAGACCCCTAAATACATTTCTTAACTCTTGTCAGCTGTGCGCTCCTTTAAGAGAGGATGGCTGGACTTTCCGACATCACTCAGGTGAAACATAAAAGACATGATTGTAAATCCAAACAGTAACTCAGACACTCAAAACCCCAACACTCCATGAGTCACCAGCGGTTCTGCAAGCCCGGAAGTTGCGTTTATTCAGCGACAGGTTTGGGAGACTTCTATTACTCAGCCAGTCTGCTGACAGATAAATAGCACTCCCCGAGGTTTTTAATTATGATAGCGACCACACGTGAACTATGTAGCTGTCATCGTCTGTCACCTACTGGCACTCCAACACAAAGAATCATTAACTTAGTGGGTGGCAGACTCACCTCAGTTTATCCTCTCTCCCCTCCTACCCTCCATGAAAGCTGGAGTAATTAGTCCTCTGGGAAATTATTCTTCTCTTGACTTTCCTTACCTGTGTTTGACTTCCTTTCAGCCAGCTCAACCTTCACGTGACTCCGTGACTCCGGCTGCCTCTACCCCTCCTTCCACACCGACTCATCCCTACCCACCGCTCCCCACCTGACTACCCAGGAAACCACGTGTCTAAATTACACCCTGTGGAATTTGATTATGGTTGATTAAATGCATTGTTACAGATTGTCCTGACTTGCTCTCAGTTTTCTTCCTGAAAGAATAATCTGTGTTTCTTTGTGCAGTGGACGGTGGTTAACGTGGAAATTGGAACTGTGTAAAGTGTAAAGAGTCAGTGTCAGTGGAATGAGTGCTCAGTTACAAATTGGTCCTCTATACTGCACCCATTCCCACAAGGCTTTGGGACCACAGCAGACCATGGAAGAAGGGAGGGAAAGACTGTAAGCCAGATGTTGGGAAAAACTGGAGTGACAGCATTTTCTGGATATGGGATATGGTAGGATCACCATGCTCACAGCTCACAGCGCCCGTAGTTGTCTTCACAAGACCTGTACAAGATTCAGTGTGTCAATCGTTCCAGCATGGAATTTAAGGCATTCATGAGCCCCCACCCCTACCTGAGGAGCTGTGGACAGTTAATAGCTTATGAGAGAAGGAGCAGAGAGAGTTTTCTTGAAGGGTGTGGTTTCTCAGTTAGTTGACCATGCTCCAGGGGATAGCCTCACACCCAGAAGTATATGGGTAGCACAAATTGGACTCCATAGATTATTTTAAAACACAAAAGACAGGGAGTATGGAGTAATGCGTTAACCTGTGAGGAGGTAGGGAGAAGAGTGGAGAGTGGATATGGCCAAAATATTCTGTACGAAATTCTCAAGGAATTAACTATGTATCTATATCCCTGTATAAAGGAATCTTTATCTGTATCTATATAAAGGAATAATCCAGGCTGAAGTGATGGCTCCATGGTTAAGCTTGTACTGCATTCACTCCAGGCAGTTCACAATTACCTGTGACTTCAGCTCCCAAGGATTTTACATCCTCTTCTGCTCTCTCTGTGGACATTCGCATGCATGAACACATACATAGACACACATACATGTATACATTTAAAAAATCCTTAAAATAGAATAATCTGAATTAAGTTGTAAGCTTTGAGAAGGCAAGAGCCATCACATTCATTAATCCCAGATATCTCAATAACATGATCAATAAAAAGTTGTCCAATAGGCGAATATCAAAATGTGATGTCAGGTTGCATGTGTGTGTGTGTGTGTGTGTGTGTGTAGATAACCAGAGTATATTATGTACATATATGAAATTGCCTAAGCAGGATGTTAAGTTATATAAAAATGGGACTTCATTGATGCGAAACAAGAAAGGAATACTAAACAATATTTTGCAATGGAAAAATTGTAAGCAATGAACTTGCTTCAGAGTCACACATCTCTAATAATTGTCAGTGCATAGCTAATCTGTGTCACCTCTTCCTTACCTGCCCCACCCCATGACTCTGAAGTAGTCATTGCACCTGTAAATATTTCCACAAGTATCTCTAAAATGAATATCTTTGGTCCTACAAGATGACTCAGCAGGTACCAGGGCTTGCCGTCAAGCCTGATGACCCGAGTTCGATACTCAGGATCCACCTTAGGAGTCTATTAGAATTTTTTGTAGCATATGTATATTGAGACCCAGACAGAGCTCACACACTGTGATTCCTCAAGACACAGGTAGTCCTCTCACCCCCTTTGCCCTTGCTTGATTTTTCTTTCCTAAGAAACTGCGGGATTTTCTGATACTACCCCACAGTGTGCTATTGAGCAGGCTTTTCTGTTGTGTAGTTTTGTCTTTGGTCAGATGTGGCTTTATTTTATTTTCTTCACATATATCTTGCTATAGTTTCTAAATTTCCCTCTTGTCATTTCTTATGTTTGTAATCAGAACTTTAGAAGTTAAAAGTAGCTCTTTAGCATGGAGTTAGTAGAAAGCTTTTTCAAAAGACAGCATTAGAAACTAGGTAATAGTGGGTCAATTGGCAAAATGAATGTTTTACATATATAACTTATTTTTATTTGCTGTTCATTGGCATTTGCCTGCATGTATGTCTGTGTGAGGGTGCCAGAAGCCCTAGAACAGGAGTTACAGACCAGTGTGAACTACCATGTGGTGCCAAGAATTGAACCTGAGCGGCCAGTGCTCTTAACTGTAGAGCCATCTCTCCAGCCCCCAAATTCTAATAGATTCTGTAATTTAGTGGATGGTATTATTTAATTGACCTTTCCTAGTGTTGATAGAAGAACTCTGGCTAGATAACTTGTTGGTATTTGAGGATGCTGGGGTTAGTTGTGTGCATGTGTGTAGTCTTAGCTCTTGGAGGTAGACGCAATAAGATTAAGAGTTCAAGGCTATCTTTAGCTGTGTATCGATTTCAGTGCCAGCCTGGACCACATTACAGCTCGTCTCAATAAAATAAAAATGTAAAAAGAAGATAGCTGGAAACTTTTTCTCAGTCTTCCTGAAACGTAAATAAAAAAGAAAGTGAAGGCTTAGCAGTTCCTGGCAGAGTGGACCCTGGTGTGATTCCCAACACACACACACACAGTAGCTCACAACCATCTGTAATTTGGGTTCCAGGGGTTCCAATGTCTTCTGAGCTTGTTAAACACCAGGCATGCATGTAGTACACATATATACATACAGGCAAAACACTCATTCATTGAAAAGAAAATAAATCTCCAAACTCATAGCAACTCTACAGTGGACAGGAATGAGGCCTGGCATTGAGAACACAGGGTGTGTGTGTGTGGGGGGGGGGAAAGACATAAGCAAGGACAACATTGAGAAGCTTTTTTGTTTTTGAGTCAGAGTCTCAGTATGTAGGCTTGGAACTCACTATATAGAGACTAGGCTGGCCTCGATCTCACAAAGATCTGCCTGTCTCTGCTTCTGTCTCCTGAGTGCTGGCATTAAAGGCACTACTCTGGAAGTGAGTATCTGAGCCTGAGTCTGTGTTGGGGCAGAGAGCGAGGTGTCAAGAATGATCTCTGAGAAAGGCCCCTGAGTCTATGTTGGGGCAGAGAGCGAGGTGTCAAGAATGATCTCTGAGAAAGGCCCCTGTCCCATGAGCTACACCAGTTGTCATGCCAACAGCTGTCACATGGAGAGTTCTTGGAAATTCTCTGTTTAGCCAAGGAGGAGGCACACAGTACAGGCAGAGTCACTAAACAACAGGCAGGGGTTGATTTATTTTATTTCTTCATTTACTTTTACAGGTTGTTCCTACAGACCCACCCTCTCTGGATAAATCATCAGGAAGACGGACACAGCGTTAGACAAAGAGCTTTGTTTGAAATGTGCCCCACTGGCTCATGTGTTTGAACACTTGATTTCCCAGCTGGTGTGAAAGGCTGTGGAGCCCTAAAGAGCTGGAGCCTGCCTAAGAGAAGTGGGTGAAGGAGGTGGTGCCAGGGTGGGCAGAGCCCAGGGACAGCACCTGCTACCATAATGCTGTCTGCCACCATGCCTTTCTCTCCTTTATGGGCTGAACCACCTCAAATTGAGCCACAATAAACCCTCCACCCTTTAGTTGTTTCTTTTCAGGTGTCCAGAGACACCAACTGAAGAAAAGTAAGGAACCCAGCCTCACTTGCCTTTGGAGGATTTACCCCCAGTCTGAGATAGCTTCCTCAGAAAGGCAGAGTACTTTGGCTTCCCACACAGAAATATCTTTACCTTCATCTTTGCTACTGTGAGCACATGGGCCATTTATAAAAATAAAGCTCAGCTTGAAACTCACATATCAGGGACTGGACTGGATGGGAGAGGGACTCAATCGTGGGAGTGCTTGCTCTGGAATGACGGATCAAAGTTGGAATTCTCAGAACCCACATAAAAAGTCAGGCATGGCTATGCGTGCCTGTAACCCCACCACTGGGGGTGGCAGTGGAGACAGATGATCCTGAGAGCCACTTCTGGTTCAGTGAGAGACCTCCATTTCTAGGCAGTAAAGTGGAGAGGGTAGAGGAGAACACCTACTATCTTGCTCTGACGTCTCAACAGCCACACACCCACATACATGCATCGCACACTCATATGCCACACATATGAACAAGACAGCCAGGGATACACAGAAAGACTCCAACTCAAAATACTACTACTACTACTACCACTACTAAAATCTCTGGTGCCTGGAGGATGGCTCAATGGTTAAGTGTATTGGCTGCTTTTACAGAGGACTGGGGTTTGATTCCCAGTACCCATGTGGCGGCTAACAACCATCTGTAACAGTTCTAGGGAATCCAATGACCTCTTCTGGCCTCTGTGGCACCATGTATGTATGTGATGCACACATATACATAAATAATAAAAATGTTTATTAAGAGACTAAGCAACAGTGGCTGGCGAGATGGCTCAGTGACTGAGTGAATACTGCCCTTAGGGAGGATCAAGTATGGTTTCCAGCACACATCCCAGGAGGCTCAGAGCAGCCTGTAACATCAACTCCATCTGATATCTGTGCATACTTGCAATCATGTGCACGTACCTGCCACCTGTATGTGTAATTAAAAATAATAATACAAATACAACAAATGAAACTGAATCTAGTGGTAAGAGGCTGCCTTCTCCCTTCCCCCAGCTCCCTGTCCTGCACGTTTTAAGCAGTTGTCATTACTGGGTGGGAGGGTGTGTTTATGTGTGGATCTGGGCTGGTCCCCAGAAGGGAGCAAGGGGTTCTGTAGAACAACACGTCTCAGGGCACACAGCTCTCAGAATCTTGGTGGGTGACATTCAGGAAGCAGAGTGGTAGAAACCAGGACAGAGGTATTCATTCAGAAGACACGTGCTCCTGTGATTCCATTAAGTGTGTGTGTGTGTGTGTGTGTGTGTGTGTATGTGTGTGTGTTAGGAGAACCTCCAAAACATCTTCACAGGACTTCACTCTTGCTTAATTTCTGTCTCCAGTGACCCATAGGGTTAAGGGATAGAAATGGTGGCTCTTTCCTCCCCAAAGCTTCCAAAAAATGCTCAGTGGGTCTTCTCGTTGGACCGGGTTTCTGTTGATGCTAAAAATATTTATTTATATTTCTGTTTACCATGTACACTTATTTAATATCCAATATATGGATTATAAGAGAGGTACTTACAGTTTTACATAATTATTTAGTGTGCAGTCAACAACAACAACAAAAAGAAATAAGAAAAGGAATTAGAAACCAGATATGGTGGTTCACACCAGTATTCAAGGCTATCCTTAGCTAAGTAATGAGTTTGAGGCCAGCCTAGGCTACAGAAGATCCTGTCTCAAACAAACAACAACAAAGAAATGAAAAACCAACCCAAGGCCGTGCAGTGGTGGAGCACACCTTTAATCCCAGCACTCAGGAGGCAGAGGCAGAGGCAGGTAGATTTCGGAGATTGGTGAGTTCCAGGACAGCCAGGGCTACACAGAGAAACCCTGTCTTGAAAAAACAAACAAACAAACAAACAAAAAACCAGAAAAACCAACCCAAGTCTGACAAGACTTCTGCAGAAATAGTTTCTGGCTTATAGATCTTTCTGAAAAATCAGACATTTCCTTCCCTTCCTTTAAAAAAAGATGTATTTGTTTTTTATTTTAAGTATATTCATGTTTTACATGGGTATATGTGTGTGCATTGTGTGCATGCAGTGCCTATGGACATTCAAAGAGATCATTGCATCCCTTGGGTCATAGTTACAAATGACTGTGAGCTGCTGTATGGTGCTGGGAATGGAACCCTGATCCTCTTCAAGAATAGCCACTTAGATGGCTCTTAACCAGTGAGCCATCTCTTTGGTTCTATTTCCTTCCCTCTCTCTTCCCGTCCTCCCTATGATGATTCTCAGACCTTCATTACAGGGAGTTCTTGATCAGTGCCTGAGCTGAGAGAGGAAGAGAAGAAACAAGACTGGACAGGATTGGACAGGGAGGGAATTTGGCGGTGATATTATTCTGTGCCCTCAATTGGTCCCATTGATAGTGATTAAACTGCTTTTGATGTTCAGAGTTGTCTAGAGTTCAGTAAGAGAGCCAGGCTTTGATTACCTGCTCCCTTACGCTTGCACACCAATGGCTGTCATGTTCCAAGGGGCTTCAGGAGCTAGCTATTGAAACACATCTGGGCCACAGCATAGTCTTGTCTACAGAGTCAAGCTGAGATGTGCAAGGCTGAAAATTCATACATGGCTGAGATAGGATTGGGCTGTTTCTCACCAAGTCCTGGATTTAGGTGACATACTCTTCCTAGGCACTAAGTCTGCAGCCCTGGTAAGGCTGCCATGGTGTGAACAGCTGGCACTGGACCCTTAACTATGGTCTAAGCAGATTAGTCTTTCCTAAGTAGGGCTGAGTTGCTTATCATTTACCCACGCCACATAACCACATGCAGTTTTATTTTCCTGCCAAAATAAAACTCTGCGATAGGAACTGAATAACCAAGAGATAATTTCTAATCTTCGCCCCACTTACAAGGCAACTGTCTTGAAATTTAGAGCAAGCTTTAAAGAGATAGATTCATCTCAATCTGCCCCCATCACCCCACCCCATCTGCTTCAGTAGCAGGAAATCTCTGTTTAATCTGACTCCAGGTCCTTCTTTGCTTCTGAGATAAAACACTCCGTGTTCTTCTGCGGCTTCTCTGTGTCCCAGTTGCAACTTCAGGAACTTGGATCAGTGCCATAGAAGCTGTAATTTAAAGCTTTCGGAGACCCAGGCCTTCTCTGCCCCGGACAGTTATCAGCTTTCAAGATCAAAACCACTCATCCTTTTGTTGCTTGCATAATAGAGAAAGTAGCTTCCTGTTCCTGGTGACTTGGCAGAATATGAGCTAGCTAGAGGGAAGGCAGGGAGGGAGGGAAGGGGTGGGGGAAGGAGAAGAGACAGAGGAGAAAGGAAGAAGGGAGGAGAGAGAGAGAGCAGACGCAGGAGCCCATAGTGAGTCTGTAAGGGTCCTTTACCACCCCATCCTCTGAAGTCTTTTTCATTAGACTGGATTTTTGCTCCTCCCCAGCCCCTTTCCAGGACAAGGTCTCAGACGGCCTAGGTCTGAGACCAAGAATGACCTTGAACTTCTGATCTTCTTGCCCCTCAAAGGGCTTATAAAGAAAACTAGGTGACACCTGCCAGATCTATACTCTTATTTTTCCTAGTCCACACCTTCAGGCCTAGCACTTGAAAGGCAGAGGCAGGTGGATCTTTGTGAGTTTGAGACCTGGTCTGCACAGCAAGTTCCAGACAAGCCAGAGCTGCATGGTAAGACCCTGTCTTAAAAAAAAAAAGGAAGATATGCCAGGGTTAAAGGAATGTGATATGATTCCCCAGCAGCTTTAAGTTTTAAGGTTTGATATCTAGTACCGCATGAACTGGGTGTGCTTGCTATACCTAAGACCCCACCCAGTACTCAATAGGTAGAGGGAGATGGACCCCTGTAAGTTCAAGGCCAGCCTGGTCTACATATCACATTCCAGGCCTTCCAGGGCTACACAGTAAGACTCTGTCTCAAAAATGTTACATATACCTATACAATGTATGTATGTTTTAATGAGGGTATAATAATTGTGCATATTTAGGAATTTCCGTAGATAGGTACGTTGTGTCAAGATCACGTTGTCATAGTACTCTATTGTGTAGGGTGGCTGGCATACCGATCGATCAGTCATACATTCATCCTATCCTCGTGAGAAGAGCACTCAGAAACATCTAATTTAAAATTTTAGGGGCTGGGAGGAGATCTCAGGGCTTAAAGGGCTTGTCATGAGTGCTGGCTCACTTCATGTCAACTTGACACAAGCTAGAGTCATTTTGGAAGAAGAAATGTCAAAAGAGAAAATGCCTTCACCAGATTGGTTTGTGGGCAAGCCTGTGGTACATTTTCTCTCTTTGTTAATTTTTTTTAACCTTCCTTCTCTCCCTCCCTCTTTTACTTTCTTCCTTTTTTTTCTTTTTTTTGAGACAGGGTCTCTCTATATGTAGCCTTGGCTGGCCTGGAACTCATATGTAGAGCAGGTTAGCCTCAAACTCAGACATCCACCTGCCTCTGCTTACCAGTGCTTGTATTAAAAGTACCACTACACCTAGTCTGGTGCGTTTTCTTGATGGACGGGGGTGGGGTGGGGTGGTGGTGGTGGTGGTGGTGGTGAGGGGGTACTCCCTGGGGGTGGGGCCACCTGGAGCTGGTGGTCTCATGTGCTATAAGAAAGCAGGCTGAGCAAGCTGTGAAAGCAAGCCAGCAAGCAGCAGTTCTCCATGGCTTCTGTTTTAGTTCAGCCTCCAGGTTCCTGCCCTGCTAAGTTTCTGCTCTGACTTGCCTTGGTGATGAACTGTTACCTGGAAGTGTAAGAGGAAATAAACATTTTCCTTCCCTAGATGCTTTCGGCCATGGTGTTTTATCACAGCAATAGAAACCTTAAGATAACATGTAAGCTTGAAGACATGCGTTCAAACCCTGGGACCTTCACTCTTCCTCCTGCTCTGCCCCTAACCCCTGAATCTTTGGTAACCACTATTCTACTATGTGAAAGTGTCTGATACACCAGCTTCTTAGATTCCACATCAAGAGAGATCATATAGTATTTGTTAAAACAAATACCTTATTTGTATAATACTGCACTTGGTTTGTGTTACTTAATATGATGCCTTCCTGACCCACTCACGTTACCACAAATGACAGGATTGAATCCTTATTTATGCCTGAGTAGTATTCCATTGCGTAGACATACCACAGTCTTTCCCCATCCATCTGCTGCTAGACAATTATGATTATTTTATTTCTCAGCTTTTATGAGAGTGCTGCACTGGATGTCTCTGATATGCTGGTTTCATTTCTGTGGTCAGGTCTTCAATAGTGTGACTGCTGGATCCTAGGTTATACCTTAGTTCCCGTCCGTATTTTCTAGTTATCTTTTTCCTGTGTGACGCGTATATATGATTGGCTTGGGTCTTCCTCATATGAGATGACTTTCCTGCTATCTCTTTCCATTTCTGACTCCTCTTTCTGACAAAATAACTACATCAAGCTGCCAGTTTAATCCAATTGTGGGATTTATATTTTATGACCATATAAATGTTGTTTAATAGAGAGCCAAAGAAAGTCTGGAATTTTGCAGACAGATTACCTGAGAACAAAACTTAGGAGAGATTTGTTCCCTGATCTTCTCACAAGTGTATACTATGTATTTTAACCACACGCGCCCTCCGCTCCCCGTCACCCTCTCCATTCCTCCTGAATCCCCTGTGCATCCCCCAAACTCCCCTCCTACTTCCATAGCTTCTTGGGTCTTGCCACCCACAGAATTTAATTACAGCTGCTTGCATGAGCAACTGTTTATAATTATACATGGTATCCAGTCTGCTTTATAAGCAGATATAAATAATTTAAAAAACATAGACTTAGCATCCCCTGTGAGGTTTTAAAGATTATTTATTTGTTTGTTTGTTTCTTTTTTGCGCTTGAGTGTTTGCTTTCATGTGTGTATATGTTCAGGCCTCCATATCCACTGGAGCAACCTTCCTGATGTTGTGACCCTTTAATACAGTTCCTCATGTTGTGGTGACACCCAAGTATAAAATTATCACATTGCTACTTCATAATTGTAATTTTGCTACTATTAAGAATCATAATGTGGGGCTGGAAAGATGGTTCAGCAGTTAGGAGCACTGACTGCTCTTCCAGAGGTCCTAAGTTCAATTCCCAGCAACCACTTAGTGGCTTACAACCGTCTATAATGGAATCCGATGCCCTCTTCTGGTGTGTCTAAAGACAGCAACAGTGTACTCATACATATAATAAAATAAATAAATCTTTTTTAAAAAGAAAGAAAAAAAAACCAAAAAGAAACGGCTGAAGAGATGGCTCAGTGGTTAAGAGCACTGGCTGTTCTTCCAGAGGTACTGAGTTCAATTCCCAGAATGGGAATCTTATGCCCTCTTCTGGTGTGTCTGAAGAGAGCAACGGTGTATTCCTATGCATAAAATAAATAAATAAATCTTTAAAAAAGAAACCTTTTTAAAAAAGAATCATAATGCAAATATCTGATATACAGCCCCTGTAAATGGGTTATTTGACCCTCCAAAGGGTCTCGACCCACAGGTTGAGAACCACTTCCCTAGGGCTAGAGTTACAGACGGTTGTGAGCTACCAGGTGGGTTCTGGGAACCAAATTTGGGTTCTCTACAAGAACAGCAATCACTATTAACAGATGAGTCATCTCTCCAGCATCTACTCTTTAGATTTGTAAAGAATGCAACTACTGTTTAAGTTGTAGGGAGACTGGAGACAAGCATTTGTAACTCAACTGAAGGTTGCCATGACTTGGAAGAACTTGACATTGTCCACAGTGGATGCTGGCGGTATCTGTGTAAATGCCTCCTTTCCTCCTAAGAATTCAAATGCATGGACTTAGAGATTTCCTTTTTTTCCCCTTCCTTCCTCCCTCCTCCCCCTTTCTTCGTTTCTTTATTTCTTTGTTTCTTTCTTTCTTTCTTCCTTCCTTACTAAGATGAAAAATTTGGTATAAGAAACACAACAGGAAGGGTGATGGCACACACCTTTAATCCCAACACACAAGACACAGAATTAAGAGAATCTCTGTGAGTTCAAGGCCAGCCTTGTCTACAGAGTAAGTTCCAGGACAGCCAGACCTATGAAGAGAAACCCTGTATCAAAAGAAAAAGAAAAGAGAGAAAGAAACTCACAATTCAGTATAATGAGGAAACTGTGGAAGTTATTCAGCCGAATAGCTTTAACTTGTACTGAACTTATTCACTGCAAGACGATGAAAGTATCTAATTACTTTATTATGTCTTCCAAAATGTACCGTTCACACAGTGAAACACCTGCATTGTATCATAAATTTCTTTTCTTTTCTTTTCTTTCTCCTTTGTTAGGGCAGTTTCATTGTTCATGTGTGTATTCGAGTGTGTGGGGGTGTGTGCACGTGCCAGTATTCTTGCTTGGGCATGCACACATGAAGGCTGGAGATCACTGTTAAGTGTCTTTCTCTCTTGCTCCCTGCTCTATTTTTTCAGGCAGGGTCTCTCACTGAACCTGAAGCTTTCCGTTTTAGCTAGTTTGTCTGCCAAATGAGCCGTGGAGTCTGCTTGTCTCGTTTCCTTCGCATGCCAGTGTTATCGACCTGCCTGCTGTGCCCAGCTTTGAGGTGGGTGCTGGAGATCTGAACTTATGTCCTAATGATTCCACAGAAAGCACTGCACACAAGATTCGATCTCATTTCCTTAGTGTACTTTTTTAAACAAAATTGTTGGTATGTTTTTTTAACTATGAATTTCAGCTCAGACAGCAAAGGATTGTTTCAAAATGTTAATGAATTAATTTGTTTTGGTAGTTTTGGGTTTTTGAGACAGAGTCTTGCTATGTAGCCCAGGCTAGCTTCAAATTTACTTTGTAGCCTAGGTTGGCTTCAAACTTACAGAGATTCTTCTGTTTCAGCCTCCTGAAGGGCTTTAATTGCATGTGTGCATCTCCATGCCAGGCTCAAAATTTTCGTTTTTAAAAAAGGTTTAAATGGTCATATTGCAAAATATTTATGCTGAATGAGAGAGTCCAGATTTAAGAAGTATATGCTGGTATGATTGAACGTCTATAAATTCTCAAAAATGCAAACTAATCAGTGACAGAAGAAAGATTGGTGACTGCCTAGGAACATGACATGAGGAACAGCAAAGGGACAGGAGGACACAGTGATGCTGAGCTGTAATTGTTTGTCAGCTTAGTACAACCTGGAATCGGCTGGGATGAGAATCTCAATGAGGAACTGTCCAGATAAGGTTACCTGTGGGGCATTGTCTTGATTTATATCAGCTGAAATGGGAAGGCCCGCACATGGTAGATGACATCATTTACTGGGCTGGGTAAAAGTGGAGAAATCTAGCTGAGTGCAAGCAAGTGAGCATGAACACATTCATCTCTCTGTTCTTGGCTGTGGGTGTGATGTGAGTAGCTGCTACAAGCTACTGCCACTGTGATTTCTCTGCTATAACCTGGAATTGTAAGTCAAATCACCCCCCTTTCCCTAAGTTGCTTTCTGTCAGGGCCTTTTCTCACAACAGACCTGCTAGAGGACACTGGGACACCAGTGGGACTTTTTAAAGCACTGAGGTGCTTTCAGACGTTAGTAGCTATAGGATCTGTGGCTGTTTCTTCTCCTTTGATTTAATTCTCTGGACCCAGTTTCCAGCACTTTTGGAAACAAACAGGGTAAAGATATGTGAGTGTCATTGTTTAATATACAGATTTAATCCCTTGTTTTCAGGCCATCTCCTGCCTCTATTATTGTTAATATTTACTGGCCCTTCTTTCCTAGAATATAGGTTTTAAACATATTCAAATAGAAGTCAGGTTTGGTAGCTCATATCTCAGGAAGCTGAGGCAGGAAGATTGTCATGAACCTGAGGCCAGCCTGAGCTACATAGTGAGATCAGCCTTGTCTCAAAAGCTAAACATGTCCAAACAGAAGTTACATAAGTGAAATATTTTTTCTTAAAGTCATCCATTTAGAGGAACTCTTAGATGAAATTAAGCATGGTGGCAGTGACACCCAAGGTTAAGCACTGGCCTACACGTGTGTGCACATGTATGTATGCATGTACACCCCTGGGGTAGCAAGGGAGACTTTTAAACTTTTGGAGAAGATGCTTTTGAGGTGATCTGATCTGCCCCCTCAGCAATTGTCTTAGTTAGGGTTTCTGTTGCTATGACAAAACACCATGACCAAAAATCAAATTGGAGAAGAAAGAGTTTCTTCAGTTTATGCTTTCACATCACTCCATCACTGAAGGAACTCAGAGCAGGAGCCTGAAGGCAGGAGCTGATGCAGAGGAATGCCGATTACTGGCTTGCTCCCCATGGTTTGCTCAGCCCGCCTTCTTCTAGAACCCAGGACCACCATCCCATGGGTGGCACCAACTACGAAGGGCTGGGCCCTCCCACATCAATCAGTAATTAAGAGAATGCCTTAAAGTGGGCTCTTATGGAAGTGTTTCCTCAGTTGTGGGTCCCCCCTTTCAGATGACTCTAGCTTATGTCAAGTTGACACTAAGACTAGCCAGCAAGCAGTCCTCTACCTTTGGCTACGTCCAGAGACAGACAGCACCATATGGGCTGTGGCCATTCCAGGGTTCTCATACAGGAATGTCAGCATTCATCGGGCGAGGCCCAGAAAGGATCTTACACCAGGCACTGGCTGTGCTCAGCACTTTTCACAAAAAATATCTGTGATTTCCCAACAACCTATAGCTCTTATCATATGTGCAAGGTGACGGAGACTCAGATAACTTAGGTAACGCGCCCTGTGTCACGGAGCCAGGAAGTGCCTGTGAGAAAACCACATCTGCTCAGGCAGACTTGGGATCTGACCTGGCTCAATCTACAACCCCCATAAATGTCCCAGTTTTGAGAATTCCTCCTGCCTCTGCCTCCTGAGTGCTGGAGTAAAGGTGGGAGCTGCCGCACCTGGCTCAACTATGTGACTTCTAAGTGGAATTGCAGAGTGTGAGGAAACCCCTTGGGGTGACTCAGGAAGGAAGAGTGTGGCCCTAAGAAGAACTGCCCCATGGACATGAAGGGCCAAGATTGGTCAGCTGCATCAATGGCTCCTGTGGACTTTCTGGGAGGTGGAGGTGGGCAGGAACCTCTAGAGCTTATAGATTTTTAGTTCTTTTTATTTCTTGGCTCACTCCAAAGCCAGGGCTTCTTCTGCTTCCAGGTTCACCAGTCTCCATACACTTTCTCTGCTAGGGCTGTGAGGTGGAGCAGGAGCCAGTGGCTTCTGGCCTGAAATAAGACAGCACTGCTCTGAAGATAGGGTCCCACTCTGTTTCTGTCTCACTGTGTGGCCTTCAGTTGTTGCTCACTGGACTCTGGGCTTGAAGCTTTCTACTGGTTTTTGACTTTGCCTCTTTGGTTTGGACTTTTTTGAAAAAAAATTCTCATGCTTTACCACAGGCTGCCCTGAAACTTACTACGTAGGCCAAGATGGCAGTTCTACTGCCTCAGCCTCCCCACCAAGTGCTGGAATTACAGGCATGAGCCACCTTGTCCAGTTCCCTATCTGTCCAAGAACTCTAAAGATTCTCTCATCTTTGAAGCACATTTTTTTAATATATTGAGACAGAGTCTCACCATGTAACCCTGACTATTCTTGAACTTGCTGGGTAGCTCATGCTGGCCTTGAACTCAAGAAGCAACCCCTGCCCTGCCTCTGCTGGAATTAAAGGTAAGCACCAACGTGCCTTGTCTAATCTCTAAGCTTTGAAATGCTGGGATTTTCTTCTCCCTCCCATGCTCACATAAAGAACTTTAAGTGGGACACACACACAGACACACACACACACGTATACAAAGTAATAACTAAGTGTAATTGTTCTTTAAGTAGGAGAGGAAGTCGTTAGAATGTAGGAAGAGGAGTTCAGTGGGAAGGGGAGGGTTTTGAGAGATAGAAATGGGGGTAAAAATGACCAAAATTCAGTATATGCATTTGTGAGCTTGTTAAAGAACATTCAAAACCACTACACAGCTGCGGAGATTCCACACATCCCCTCATGGGGACACCCGCAGTGCTGCTGCTGCTGTCTCAGAGAAGTATTTTGGGGGACCAGGGATTCCCTTCCAGAGGAAGCTAGCTTTGAGTCTACAGGCAGGCAGCCTGCCTGTGCCTGGCCGAGGCAGCAGAGGGCTGTGTTGGGCTCCTGCTGCAGGCAGAAGTTCTGGGGAGCTCTGTCTGCTACTGCTGTGACTCACTGTGGTCCTTGCGATTGTGTAACAGTGAGGACAGGCAGCATGACTGGTGCGCTTGTGGCTGCCACCAGCCCCTCCCAACACATGTGCTACATTTTTTTCCCAGCCTCCTTTGGGATACGCTCTCTTTTTGAGTTCATCTTAGGAACTCTCCTGGCAGTGTGATCAGAAAACAGGTGGGACAGGAACTGTTCCATTAATGGGAGGGAGCCCAGCTCTTAGGAGAAGCTAGAGTCAGCATGTGGAAGTCTGCATCAGCAAGCCCTGGCTTGCCCCTGCCCTCCTCTGCCTCTACCCACCAACGTGTCTCACCCCACCAGACTCCTCAGGCAGGAAAAGCCTGAGAAGAGAAGGCCCCGCAGTTACACAAAAGGGGATAAAGCGTCGGGAGTCTGTGGCTGGGCCAGTGGAAGCAGAGGAAAGGATTTAAACCCATTCCTCAGATTCTTGGTTGGGCACTCCCATCTCTCGGCCATTCCCAGGGGAACACCAAAGTGTAGAGTTTTGCTTTCTCCTCATATCTGAGGCTAAAGCCCATATCCAGGTTCATCGGTCCCTGAATGCCTTCCCTGGGCAGAAGCTACTCTTTCCATCCGTGTTCACAGCCCCTGCCTCCACCCCCAGCCACCCCTACAAATAAAACAAAGCAACACAAACCAGCATTTGGGAGACAGAGGCAGGGAGATTAGGAGTTCAAGGTCAACCGCTGCTCCAGGACACCACAATTCACACACACACACACACACACACATACACACACACACACACACACACACACACACACACACACACGCACGCACGCGTGCGCAGATCAGATCAAGGCCAGCCTGGGCTACATGAAACTGTTTCATACACAAACTGCTAACCCCCAAACCTCCAGCAGAGGGAGTGCAGTTAAAGCCTCCCCCCTTTGGATTACCTCACACTTGCCCTTTCCCTTTGCAGACTGCTGGGCTATGAGTCTGCCCTTTCTGCCTGTGCTTCTTCATCTGACACTTACATGGTGACCTTCTCATCACTCAATCCCTGGGTCTTTTTTTAGGCCTCATCCAATTTAACCTCTAAGGACATGTGACACTCGGACCAGCTGCTCCCGCCTCTGATTCTCTGGCTGCTGTGACCTGTTTGTTCACTCTGCCTGTTTCTGAGGTCCCTGCTGCTTCCACCTCTGGCCTGCACTTCCCTGAGGTCTATCCTTGAGTGTGAACCTGTAGGTAGCTAGATGCCAAGACCTTCTAAGAAGGGTTTAAGTTGCAAAACCATACTACACTAGAGCAACAAAATGGGGACCTTGATGGGGGTGACAGAATGAAGACAGGACTGAAGCCATAATTAGTGGCAAGCTTTGACTCTAAAAGACTCGATGAAATCATTGGCTCACGGAACAGATCTGGTCCTGTGATTCTGCTTTTCAAAGTCCAGGATGACACACCAGTGCCCAATCCCTTCCCTCTGACTCTCCCAGGCTAATCCCACTGAGCTCTCCAGCTCATTTCCTGTTTCTGGGCCTTGATGTAACCTGATCTCTGCTCACTGTGTATGCCTTGGTATCCATTTGCTTTTTAAAAGATCTTTCCAGGGACTGGAGAAATGGCTCAGTGGTTAAGAGCACTTGCTGCTCTTGCAGAAGACCCAAGTTTGGTTTCCAGCACTCATGTCATCTGTGGCCTGTAAGTCTGAGTCCAGGGGATCTAGTGCCTCTAGCCTTCTTCACAAGCACCCACGCACGCACATGCCAACACGTAGATGCACGCATACATAATTAAAATAAAGTATTTAAAATAAAGGTATTTCCAGCATTTCCTTAAAGTCTTTCTCGCTCCTTAAGATGATTTCTCTCCCTGCTTGTCTTTCTCTGTCAGTAACAAATAAACGTCTGCAACCTTCAACTTCTATATCTGAACAGTGGAAATAATCATGGGACCCACTTCAGTGTGAAAATAGGGTTTCATATGCTAAGTGCTTCACTCGGTGTCCAGTCTATTCTAAGCACTTACTAGTTTCAAAGTTCTATTTTACTTCCTGTTGTGATTGGAGTGTGAAGCATCTGTGTACTTGAGCCCTTGGTCCTCAACTGATGACAATATTCTAGAAGACTGTAGAACTTTTAGGAGGTGGAATCTTGCTGGAGAAAGTGGGCCACAGGAGGTAAACCTCAGGGTTTTATATCCCAGCTCAACTTCCTGTGTACTCTCTGCTTTCCTGATTGTGGATGCAATGTGACCAGCCATTCTCCCACTGTCATGGCTGCCTCACTATGGTGGACAGTGTCACCTACAACTGTGAGCTGTAATAAAACCTTCCTCTGTCAAGGTGTTTTTTGTCTGTTGTTGTTGTTTTTTTTAAATGTATATTTTAGACCTTTAAAAAAAGATTTATTTTTATTTTCAATGATGTGTATGTGTGTCTGTCAATGTGTGGGTATGTCCACATGAGTACCAGTTCTCATCTATGGGAGAGGTGTAGGATCCCGCTGGAGGTGTGGTTACAGGCAGTTATGAACCACCTGATTTGGGGGCTGGGAATCAAACTTGGATCCTCTGAAAGAGCAGAAAGCACTCTTAACCCCTGAGCCATCTCCCCAGCTCCTCCTGGTATTTTATAATAACAATGAGAAAAGTAACTAACAATGCCCGTTTAGAGTGGAGAAGGAATGTGATAATTATGGTTTTCCAAAGCAAATTACCTCTCTCTCTCTCTCTCTCTCTCTCTCTCTCTCTCTCATTTTTCGAAACAAGGTTTCTCTGTATAGCCCTGGCTGTCCTGGAACTCACTTTGTAGACCAGGCTGTGCCGGGACTAAAGGCATGTGCCACCACTGCCCGGCTACAAATTACCAGCTCAAGGATAAAGTTTAGAATGTATTCCTGACCCCTCGAGCTATTCTGCCCCACAGTGTTTTACTTGTCACCTCTGGAAACACATTTTCTACCCCGAATGCTGATCCCCTCAAGTTGCTGCGCTCCCAGGCTTGCACAAGCTGCTTGGTGAGCATGCGTGAAGGTGTCCTCTCCACTGGCCTCTGCTCTAATCCTGTTGCTTAGTCTTGCTGAGGTCATTGCCTTTGTAATTCTTTGCTACCTACAGTCTGGTCTCTGCATGTACCAGGTCTGCCAAATGGATTCAGAAGTCAAGGAGAAGTCGGTTCAGTTCCTGCTGGGTACAAGGGTCACCAGGTCCAGCCAACACGTTTGCTGTCTCTCCATGCCAGAAAAGCCCAGATGACCTGAATTAGTGCATGTGTACTGGGCTCAAATATGTCTCTTCTTTGCGGTTTTACTGTGCTGCTTCCTAGGATGTTACTTGTTGGGCTGAGGAAACAGCTCAGTAGCAGTCTTGTTTAGCATGCTTCCGGTTAGGGTACAATACTGGGGAGAAAATCGTGTGTTAAACTGAGCCAGGTGGACAGATGAGATGGCTCCGTGAGGAACAGCACTTGCCATGCAAGCCCAACAACTGAGTTCTGTCCCTGGAACCCATGGTGGAAAGAGAGAACCAATCCCTCAAAGCTGTCCTCTGACCTCTATAGGAGTACCACAGCATGTACGGTACAATATCTGCAACACAAGGGCACCCATGAACACAAGCACACACGCGCACGCCCACACACACAAGCGCGTGCATACACATATACACATAGAATAAAAAATAAAAGTAATCCCAGTACCTGGAGGCAAAGGCAGGAAGTGAGCTTCCAGCCTGGTCTACATAGTGAGTTCCAGGGAAGGCAGGGTTACTTAAAGAGACTCTGTTGAAGAAGGGGGGGATGGGGAGCGAGAGGAGAGGGGGAGGAAAGAGGAAGAGGGGGGAGGAGAAGGAGAGGAGACAGAGGAGGGGTGGGGAAGAGGAGAGGGTAGGAAAGAGGAGGAGGAAGAGAAGGAGGAGGAGGAGGAGGAGGAACAGCAGCAGCAACGCTTTTGAACAGAATTCAGAGTCCTTGTGCCACAGTTACTTAGTAACATGTTTTAGAGAATGGAGACACTGAGTAATAATTATACAATTCCAACATGTAACTAACACATTGAGGCAAACAGAGAAGGGTCTTAGGAACACCAAATATATCCTCAGACGGTGTCACAATGTCCATTAATTACGTTTGTCTGTGTGTTTGAAGATAGGGTCCAGGCTGACCTTGAACTTGCAATCTTCCTGCCTCCGTCCCCTCAGCGCTGGCATTACAGACCATGTCACCATACTCAACTACAGGTGACATTTATATGAGAGTTCAGGTTCTTTCTTCCATGACTGTGTCCTCTTTTAAACAATAGACGAACACATGCTAGCCTCTGGATCACCAGGTAAGGCACCCTAGAAATGCAAATTACTTTTTTTGGGATCTTGGCGGCACCATATACTAGCAAAAGCACCCCTGACAATGTGCTGAGACTGACACAGGTGTGGAAGCACCTCAAGGAGGGGACCTTGGACCCTGCAATGCACAATTGCACCCTGAGGTTGGAACTGTGAAGAGCATCGTGTCGGGATCCAGCGCTGGGCCTTGGGCAGGTCTCTACACTTCTCCACAAGTCACGGTGCAGGCTGGGGGAGGAGCTTGAGCTCCCATCCAGTTTTGTCTTTTTATGGTATTGGGAATCTAACCCAGGGCCCCAGGCACCCTAGACGCGTGTTCTACCATTGAACTAAATACCTAGTCCTGCCTTTACTTTTTATTTTGAAGCAGGGTGTTACTAAGTTGCCTAGGCTGGCCTTGACCTTGTGACATTCCTGCCTTAGCCTCCTAAGTAGCTGGGATCACAGATGTACCACACTAGGCTTTATAGTTCCTCCCCTACATTTTTCATATGGTGTCTCTTCCCTAAGACAAATATTAAAAAGTTCAAGCCAGGTATAAACCCAGATCTCGGGAGGTAGGGGCAGGATGATTAGGAGTTCAAGATTGGTCTCATCTACATAGCAAATTTGAGACCTGAGATACATACACTTTCAAGTTTTACTTACAATAAAACTTAAAACTTAAGGAACAGAATGAGCAGGACCATGTCCATGTGGGGACAGACAAATCCACATCCAGAAAGGCAGATGCACTCAGCAGGCACCACTCAGAGCCTCTCTGAGGCTCCTGGTGTGTCCCTCAGAGAGAGCAGCTGGAGAGTACAGTAAGCTAGCCTTTTGCAAGTGGGCCTGGTCTGGCCCACACAGCACATTCAAGAACTTCAGAAACGGGGCTAGACATGGTGGTGCAACCCTTTAATTCCAGCGTTCAGGAGCTAGAAACAGCCTGGTCTACCTAGTGTGTTCTAGCATAGCCAGGACTACCTAGAGAGACCCTGTCTTTCAAAAACAAAACCAGTAAGAACAAAAAGAACTTCAAAAGAGTTTCCACCATTAAATATCAGTATTTAGGGTCTTCTATTGAAAAGCAGGAGGGTAGGGCTGCCTTGGCCTATATCCCCGTGTGGTCATCATTTAACAGCTAACCAGTCCAGTCTGGAGCACCTGCTCTCTCACTGGGTCAATTACATCTCTGGCCACATTGTCTGATGACTTAGCCATCTATGTCCTGCCATGTGGGGTCAAATCACGCTCAGTAAGCTTCCCAGTGAGTACATTTCCAAGGTGGGGTGGTATAATTTGATCTATTGTGTGAGTTCAGAAATGGGCCGCTGTACCAAGTGAGGTGCTGGCTGGCTGGGTGTGGTGGTGCACACCCGTAATCTCAGCACATAGGAAGCTGGGGGAGGGAGGGATCCTGAGAGTTTGAAGCCAGACTGAGCTATATACTGAGTTCCAGATATGTCTGGTATGCTTGGAGAGACCCTGTCTCAAAAAAGCTGAGTGAGAGGCTATGGGAGCCTAATTGGTAAAGAATCTGTTTGAAACCCAGAACTCAAAGCTTTGGCCCATGCATTTATAATCCTAGAGCCTCGGAGCCCAGACAAGTAGATTACTGGGATCACCAGCAAGCCAGCCTAGCTTGCTGAGCTAGCTCCAGGCCAGTAAGAGACCCTGCCTCAAAAAAGAAGAGGAACAACTTCTGAGGAGTAAGACCTGAGGTTCATGTGCACACAGTATGTGCATCCTTTTTCTCGTGTACTCACATGAACACACACCCATGCACATTTGCACCCCCAAGCACATACATACACACAAGCATACACAGAGAAAGGGCGTGGCATGTGGCTAAGCACTTGCCTCATAAGTTTGAAGGCCTGGATTTCATCCCCAGCACTGCCAAAATACAGATAATAAATAAATAAATCCCAGACTAATGGATGAACTAGTTAAGAGGGTGCAATAGATTGGTGGCCGTAGTTCCGGATGAGGTTATGAAAGGAAAGCCTCATGCTGGAAGACCTGGTTCACACTGAGCACTGTTTGAAGTTTTTATGTGTTATTCTAGTTTATCCAAAATGCTAGAGTCACTCTGTCTGTTCACAGACTTAACCACCTCGCACATTTAGCAGCTACTACCACCCTCATTTCATGCACAGAGAAACTGAGGCACAGGAAGGTGAAATGGCTTCCTGTGTTTCCCAAAGGCAGGAAATGTATAGGACTGTGATGAGAAATCCAGACAACAGCACCCAATTGCCCCATTTGCCTGTGACACTGTGTGAGGCTTCATGGTGTATCAGCCTTCCCTCATTTCTGAACGGCCTGCCTGAGATGAAGTCATCCAGGACTCCAAGATACGTGCCAGCTCTGTGTGTGTGTGTGTGTGTGTGTGTGTGTGTGTGTGTGTGTGTGTGTGTGTGTGTTAGTGAGGAACAAAGACTGGAGGGACCAGGAGCAAAGGGAGAAGTGGGTAAAGAACCAGGGTGCAGTCCTGTGGGTGGGGGAGCATGGGCAAGGGAGAGATGCATGTTTAAGTACTTGTAGTTGTCTGTTCATTAACCTGCAGATCAGGCTTCTAGCTTCGGGCCGTGGCTGAGCTTATCAGCCTTTCTCCAGTTCTGACCCAGGAACTGCAAGGTGGAGAAGAGATTTTACTAGCTTCCATTCTTGAAATTCCAACCCCTGTAAACAAGGATCAGTTATAGAGTCCTCCCTTGCAGGATGGTAGCTGAGGTGTAGGGCTGGCCTTGCAATCCCTCAAAGATCAGTTTCTCCCAATATCACTTCCTCTGCCAGAGCTAAGCCCTCCCACGGTCACTCACCTCACTGGGTAGTCGGGGCTGGCCCACTGCCAGGGAGAACAGGTGGGTTCATAAGTCTATTCCCTGAGCTGTTCCCAGGGCGTCCACTGGACTGCAACAGAGGCTGACCTAGTAGGCACTCAAGTCCCACATCCTCTGTCCATGGCTATGTGCCCAGGTGTGGGCTGCATCTGCAGGAGAAAGCAGAGCCTTTCCCAACAGTGGAGGCTCCCATGTACCACTGCTGTGTAGTAGGACACCATGTTCAGGTCATGCAAAGACTCTGGGCTCGGTAGAGACCTTGGTTGTGCAGTTGAAGGTTCAGAAAACAGACTCTTTGCTTCTCTAGATTTGACCCCTTCCCTTGGATCTGAATTTGTCCAATGCCCCATCCGTGTGGTTGTCACCCTCGTGGTCCCCCACCCCTACCCCTCACCCCAGCAGCCATCTAGTCCATATTCCTCACACCTCTGTGCCAAGCATTCTCTTTGCCTTCATTCATCTAACATGGTGACTCAGGGCTACCTTTCAAGATCCAAGGCAGAACCCAGATGCTTCCCCTGGACCTGTGTCCCTGAGTCATTTTCTTGGTGACCTTCTAGGGCCTTGGCCTCATTTTGTATGTCTATCTGTCCATTCCCCAGCTGCGGATTTGAGAGCCCTCCTAAACCCCAGAGCAATGCTACAAGTGCCCATGACGATACCCTGCTTTGTCGTACTTCCGGGCAGCTGCTTTGATGATGCTATTTCCTTCCCCTCCACTTGCTCTGGCATCACCCTGCTGTCCATCACAGCTGGAGCTCTTCTGACACTCTGCCTTACTGGCCTGGCTAAATATCTGGGATCAGGCTGGGCTAGTAGGTCATTCTGCTCAGAGTTCCTCCCAGCCCCAGGGTGAGGCTCAGCTGCCCTGACCTTCCTGTGTTGTGACTGAGCATATGAATAAACAACTGTCACATGCAGGAAAGCCCAGAGTGATGACTCCACGGGACATGTTCTCCACCTAGGTCTTCTCCAGTGCCCTGCAGAACACACAGGAAGGGTGCAAGGATGTAGGAGAGCTCAGTAGAAGTCATATGTCTTTCTGCTCACTTCTCTAAGGCTGTTTTGTTGGTGGTGGTGTTGGTGGTGGTGGGTTTTTTTTTTTTTATTCATATGTGTGTGTGTATTTCCTTCATTTGTTTGTTTGTTTGTTTGTTTGAGATAGGGTTTCTCTGTGTAGCTCTGGCTGTCCTGGAACTCACTCTGTAGTGGTCTGGCTGGCCTCGAACTCAGAAATCCACCTACCTCTGCCTCCCAAGTGCTGGGATTAAAGGCGTGCACCACCACTGCCCGGCATGTGTGTTTATTTCCATGTGTGTATGTTTTTGTCACATGGGTACCCATGTATGTGAGGGTGTGTGTGCGCACCTGTGGAGGCTCAATATTGGTGCTAGGTGTCTTCCTAGATCACTATCCATTTTATTTCTTGAGGCAGGGTTTTTGCTGAGCCTAGACCTTGCCAATTCTGTCTAATCTAGCTATCCAGATTGCCCCAGGGTCCCTTGCCTTTGACTACTAGAGTTACAGGTGGCTACCAAGCCTGCTGCCTGGCTTCTATGGATCCTGGGATCTGAGCTCCCATCTCTGAAAGCACTTCTTCACTCCCATTGCAGTCTCTTTGCTCATAGAGAGGATTCCCAGTACTTCAGGTGACAGGTGGTGGTTTAAAAGATCTCCTTCAGGTGTGTGTGTGTGTGTGTGTGTGTGTGTGTGTGTGTGGCCACACATACCTCTAATCCCTGTACCCAAAAGACAGAAGCAGGACAATCATGAGTTCAAAGCCAGGATAGACTAAAGAGAGATCCTGTCTCAAAAAACAAAAGCCAAATGAAACAAAAATGACAAAACCCTTCCTATGATAGCTGCTTTGACTTCTTTGTTTTTCCTTGTCTATTTTGTGGTTTTTTGGTTTTGTTTTGCTTTTATTTTACTTTATTTTGAGTCAGTTTCATGAAGCACGTGTTGGCCTCGAACTCACTATTTAACCAGAGGTTAAACTTGAACTGCTGATCCTCCTGCTTTTGCCTCTGAAGCAGTGGAATTTGAAGTAGCTTATGAGGTCCTGGGAATGGAACCTAGGATGTTGCTCAGCCAGGCAAGCTCTCTACCAACTGAGCTACACCCCTCGAGTCCTCTTTATTTACTGCTTGAGGTTTTTTGTTGAGTTCTGCTCAAATGAGACAAACCAAAGCTATGAAGCAGCCATGGGCTCTCCAAGGCCAGTTGTCTGTTTTCTGTACCAGGGGTATGAAAGTGACTGTACCCTGAATTTGTCAAAGGCGTGGTCCTCATCTGAAGACTGGATGGGAGATCCTGCCCTCTTTCCTGAAATCATGCTGTCTGGTGACCACAAAAGGAGTTCTACTCCGAGGGAGTCCCTTTCCTCTCTGACCCAGTGCAGGGAAGTTCTCAGGCATGTGCCTAAACCCAGTGCCAGCCCAGGCACTGAAGATCAAGCTTGGAGCTGTCCAGAGAGAATCCCAGGCCGCTTTTCCCTTCCTCACAGAGGCAGACTGGGAAGACCATTATGCTAATATGTAGACCTAGGAAGTGACAGGGGATATCAGAAGGACGACCCAAGGCTGAACTGCCTTTCTGTTGAGGAGAGTTGCTGCTGGTCTCCAGGGTGTCTGTGTGTGTGTGTGTGTGTGTGTGTGTGTGTGTGTGTGTGTGAGAGAGAGAGAGAGAGAGAGAGAGAGAGAGAGAGAGAGAGAGAGAGA
>JADRCH010000043.1:2213546-2238649 GCA_019843965.1 Rhynchomys soricoides
AGAGAGAGAGAGAGAGAGAGAGAGAGAGAGAGAGAGAGAGAGAGAGAAAGAGAGAGAGAGAGACCCAGTGTCAATCCTGGCCTTCTCAGGACAGCTGTGTTGAGTCTGATGACCTCAGCTCTCTAGGCTTATGTAAGTCTCCAGGGTTCTGACCAACACCCACGCCCCATGGCAGCTTGGCGGGGCCCTGATTCATTTCCACGTGGTTGGGTAAGCAGTGTCTGTAGGCTGACCTTGGGAAGAGGAGCCAGGCCCGGCTCACATCCACGGAGGTCATGCTGGCCCTAGTGAGGCAGTGTCCACGTGAAGCAGGAGACACTGGACACGCTGTCTTTTTCCACCCCTCATTCCCTGGAGACCATATCCCAGCTGTAAAGTCTCCTGCCTGCATGTCCCCATGGAGCTGGGGGTGGCAAAACTCCCTGCTCTGGAGAAAGCTACCCATTTCCCTTCCTCAGTTTCCTCACTACACCCCGTCCCTCTGAGCATCTTCACTACCTTTCCCTGACAACCATTCTGGGGCCCACTTCTTACTGTTTCGTACCCTTTGGTGGCACCCTCATTTTTTTGTTGTGAGAAAGGGTCTCACTATATAGCCCAGGCTTGCCTAGAATTCAGGATACCTGAGTCAGGCTCCTGAGTCAAGGTTGGGATTAGGTATGGGTGTGAGCCACCAAGCCCTGCCAGAATCCTTACTCTCTATGCTCTACGCTTCCCCTCTGGATGCTGCCACCCCTCCACATACCTTTTTGGAGTCATTTCCCACGGAGAACCAAAGCCATTGTTGATCTTTTACCTTGGTATCATTGGGAGGAAGAAATGTGGAGGTGCATGGTTAGAGATTTCGGAGGTTAGCTATGGAAATAGGGAGAGGTTTCACAATTTGAGAAACTTTTCTGCTTACCATTCAGTAATGCTTTGAAGAGAACGGCACATGCCTGTAATCCCAACACTGTTGAAATGCAAAAGGATCAGAAGTTGAAGGTCGTCTTTAGCCTTATCTAGCTCCTGGCCAGCCTGGGCTATGTGAGACCCCATCTCAAAATAATGACAACAAAATAGTTAGATTTTTGAAATCATACATATATAAATGATCTAAAGGAGTGAGTTGTGGTTTTCTTTCTTCTTTCTTGTTTTTTTTTTAGATTGAGCCCAGAGTATTTGGCATGTTATAGAGGTACCCTGTTTATTGTGCTGCATGCCAGTCCTGGAGTGATGAACTGTGAATGTAATACAGTAGCTGAAACCAAGGATGCTGCTGAGGACCATTGATTGACATATGCTAATGACCTCATGTACCTAACTTGCAGTAGAAGAGTCAAAGATTTATGTGTACCTAATGTTTACAACTGCTCCATTTCTCTGTTATTTTGTGGAATAAACTGGGATTCTGCCAGGAGGGTGACTATACTGTGAGATTTCTGACAGGGATACAAATGTAGTACTCCAGCTGGGATGCCCCAAGGCAGGAGGAGGCCCAGCACCTGCATCCAACAGCACCCTTGATGCCTTGCCAGGATTCCTACGCAGCCTCTGTGCTGTAGACTGTCAGTCCTGGTTCTTGTCAACATCTGTGACACGATGCTTTTAAAGTCATCTTTAAAGTCATCGAGTACCAGGAAAGGCCTTGGGAACTTGAAGATCACAGGAAAGCTCTGGGGCCATGGCTGTCTCCTCCCACTGCCTATGCTAAATTTGTTTTAAGTTTTTAAGATTTATTTTATTGCTAAGTGTGTGTATAAGTGCTGGTGCTCTCAGAGGCCAAAGGTCTTGAACACTCTGAGCTGGAGTTATAAGCAATTATGAACTGCTCAACATAAGTGTTGAGTACCAAACTTACATCCTCTGGATCAGCAATACATACTCTTAACTGTTATGCCATCTCTCCAGCTCCTGTTTGTTTTTTGAGATGGGGGTCTCACTATGGAGCCCGGCAGGTCTGAAACTTGTTCTGTAGACAAAGGGTAGCCTTGAACTTGCAGCCATTCTCCTGCTTTCTGTGTGCCAAGTGCTGATATTACAAATATGTGCTGCCATGCCCAACACACACACACACACACACACACACACACACACACACACACATATGGGGGGGGAGAGAGAGACTATGATATCAGCATAGTAATATGTAAAACAAACAACAACAACAACAAAACACTACCACCATCTCCACCAAGCAACAAAATAAAACAAAACAAAAAGCCACAGCCAGGCAGTGGAGGCCCATGACTTTAATCCCAGCACTCAGGAGGCAGAAGCAGGAGAATCTCTTGAGTTCCAGGACAGCCAGGGCTACACAGAGAAACCCTGTCTCATAAACCCCAAGCCAAGCCAAGCCACACATGTCTTCCCACATGTTCTCAATATGTCTACTACGGAACCAGGTGTGTATGTTCCTCACACACCACCCCATCCTCTGTCTCTCTGAGATGTCACCTACGATCTTACAACTTAATTAGTGCAGACCCATAGATGAAGGGCTCAGTCCCATAATTCTTTAGACTCCAATCAAAAGAAGTATGCGTATGCAAGTGTATAGTGATGTATCAAATCGGTGCACATTAATGATAATAAGAATTAGAGATGGTGTAAATCATCCTTTGTTTCCAGGCTGCCTACACTTTTGATTTGGTTGCACAACAAGGCTTGGTGATTTCTGTGATAGCTTGAAACTAGAGGGAAGAGAGTCATTCACTGGTTTATTATAAAGGACATAGAGATACAAGGACCATGCTGGTGAAGAGGCCACAGGGTGAGGTCTGGAAGAGTCTCAAGTACCAGAGCTTCTGTTCTGAAGGCACATGGGTATGCTCACTCACCCAGAAGCTCTCCAAACCCTGTACTTAAGGCATTTCAGAAAAAGATTTATTTATGTTTATTTTCTGTGTATGTGTGATTGCATATATGTATGTATGTATGTATGTATGTATGTATGTAAGTATGTATGCATGTATGTATACTATGTTGAGTACCTGGTGCCCTTGGAGGTGAGAAGAGGGTGTTGCATGCCCTGAAACTGCCATTACAGGCAATCGTGAGTCACCATGTGGGTGCTGGGTACTGAACCTAGGTCCTCTGTGGGAAGCAGATACTCTTAACTGCTGATGCAGACAGAGGCCAGGCCAGGACTACCATTATAATTTTTAGAAAGGGTCTCATGTAGTCCAGGCCTTGAGCTCAACATAAAACTGTGGGTGAACTTGAACTCCCGATCTTCCTGTTGCACTTCCCCAATCCTAGAATTCTAGGCCTGTCCCATTCTCAGTTTACCTTTAGACTTTTATGGAGACTTCATGACATGGACATGATTGATTAACTTGTTCTAGAGTCTCTTTCCTCTTCCCCAAGGATGGAAGGGTGGCGCCGAAAGTTGCAAGCTTTTAATTGTGGCTTGGTCTTTCTCATGATAAGCCCTCCATGCCAGAAGTACCCAAGAGCCCATAATAAAAGACATACCTATCACCCAAGAGATTGCAAACAATGTCACACAGGGTTTCCATTCTAGGCTGCTCATGGTCTAAGAGAGCTGCTGAATATCTGGCCATCACACACACATTCAAGGTTGGAAGCAGGAGAAACTAAGGGAAAGCAAAAAGAGCTACAATCTCTTGCTGCCTGTTTAAGAAAGCTCCCATTTCTTTTTTCCCTTCCTGTGCACTGTCCCTTTACACATTCACACATAGCATATATTCCCATTTCCTCAGCTAAAATAATGTCACATAACTACCAAATTAAAAAGGCATCAGGAGCCAGGTATGCTGTCTAGTTTTATGTCAACCTGACACAAGCTATAGTTATCAGAGAGAAGGGACCCTCAGTTGAGAAAATACTTTCTCAAGACTGGGCTGTAGGCAATACTGTAAGGCATTTTCCTAATTAGTGATGGATGTAGGGGGGCCCAGACCATTGTGGGTGGGGCCCCTTGGCCTGTTTTCTTGCAGAACCCCTAGGTCATTGGTCCTGGGTTCTGCAAGAAAACAGGCTGAGCAAACCATAAAGAGCAAACTAGTAGCAACTCCTCTCTGCCTAAGCTCCTCCTTCCATATTCCCATCCTGATGTCTTCCAGTAATAGACTAAGATGTGGAAGTATAAGCCAAATGAAGGATTTCTTCCCCAAGTTGCTTTTAGTCATGGTATTTCATTAGCGATAGTAACTCCAAGATACCAGGTGTGATGGCACATCCTGTAATCCCAACACTAGTGGGATGGGAGCAGGAAAATCATGAGTGCAAGGATATCCTCAGCAGCAGAGTAAGTTCAAGGCCAGTCTGGGCTACCTGAGACTCTGTTTCAAATGTAGTCAGGCCCATTAAACTAGTGTTGAGTTAGAAGGTCAAGTGGTGGAATTGGTTGGGTAGACAACTAGTATTAGTTATGTCTGATGCAGCTGTTTCAGATAGTCTAGACTGGATACTTCTGGCTGATGAGGATTTGGAGGATGATGAGCTGAGAAGTATCTATCGGCTTTTGATAATATAGATAGAAATCAATGTCTAAAACAGTTCAGAGAGCCTGTGGTCATTGCTTTGTTCTAAACTGATTGGTAACTTCAAACACTCTTTTTTTCTTAAAGATTCATTTTATTTATATGAGTATACTGTAGCTGTCTTCAGACACACCAGAATAGGGCATCAGATCCCATTATAGATGGTTGTGAGCCATCATGTGGTTGCTGGGAATTAAACTCAGGACCTTTGGAAGAGCAGTCAGTGCTCTTAACCATTGAACCATCTCTCCAGCCTGACTGATAACTTTAAAAGCAATGGCTAAGAGAACTTCTGATTTACAATTCATCTTATTGGGCTAGAGAGATGGCTCAGGGGTTAAGAGCACTTGACTACCCTTCCAGAGTCTTGAGTTCAAGTCTCAGAAACCACATGGTGACTCACACCATGATCTGATGCCCTCTTCTGGTGTGCATAAAGACAGAGCACTCATACAATTCTATTTATTTATTTACTTATTTATTTATTTATTTATTTAAAGGGTTTCACTATGTACATTTTTGACTTCTGAATAAAGTGTCTAGGAAGCCATAGCAAAGAAGTAGGGGTGGGAGTGGGGGAGAAAGGTATGAAGGAGAGGTCAGGGGAGACAAACATCCACCTTGAAAATTAAAGAACATAAACCCAGGGTTTCGTGCACTGTGTATTCAATGTACATGTTCATGTATTGTGCATGCATCCATGTGGGGATATGTGCTCATGTATGTAGCAGTCAGAGGTTGACATATGTATTTTCCTCAATTGCTCTTCATTGTCTTTCTGGAGAGAGGGTCTCCCACTGAACCTGGAGCTCATCCATGAGCTAGTTGGTCATTAACCTCCAGCTATCTGTCTGTCTCTGATCCCCAGTGTTGGAATTACAGAAGAGTGGCCATGGTGTCTGGCATTTGCCTGAATGCTGGGGATCTGTGCTCAGGTCCTTCTGTTTGTGTGACAGGTGGTTTACAGATGGAGGCATCTCCCAAGCCTGGCTGCTTTCCTTTGAAGTAAAAAACTCCTACTGTGAGATAACAGACACGCAAAGCAAATTCTTACATTTACAGAACTGAAGATGACTGTAAGTTGAGGGATGGTATGTGCATCTGTGTGTGTTGTGCACTGTATGTGCTTGGGGTGTGCACGTGTGTGTGTGTGTGTGTGTAGCTGGAGATTATTTAATTTTCAATAGCAGTTCCCTCCAAATCCTGGCTCACACAATCCTGACAAAGAGCTTCCAGAATGGACATCCAGGGGAAGAACATTGGAACCAGACAGAACTGTAGTTTTTCCAAAATTACATTGGGACCAGAGCGATGACTCAATGGGTATGAACATTTGCTGCCAAGCCTGATGTTCTGAGTTCAATCCTGGAATCTGCAGGGTGGACGGAGAGAGCTGACTACCATTAATTATTTTCTGACTCTCTTTGTCTCTGTCTCTGTCTCTGTCTCTCTGTCTCTGAATCTGTCTCTCTCTCTCTGTCTCTCTCTTTCTCTCACACACACACACACCGCAAATGTATTAAAGCAATCACATTGGTTTGCCCAGTATGACTGGATGAGCAACCTGCAGAACGCAGAACCAGACTGGACACTGTGTACCTAACCTGCCTTTCAACTGTGGAGCTCACCCTTCACACAAATGCAATTGGAGCTAAATGAAATCTCTATGCAGAAAGTGCCTTCAGTACTGATCTGTAGAGCACTTGCCTTTAAAAATGACTTACATAGGACAGAAAGGTACAGTAGCCTTGGAACTCTGGAGCCAGGGCTCAGCATTCACACCTGTAAAGCAAGGTTAGCATGCTTTTTTCTTCACAGTCTTGGACACTGTGTGAATCAGCACTACAGCACCGGGACGAGATGTTCAATAAACAAGGGCCAAGGAAGGCTATGATTAAAAAGAAAAGCAGCTCAGTAAGAACCCGAAATAAACTACAGAAACAGGGGACTGGAAATGGAATGGAGATCCAGGCCAAATGAATCTTCAAAAATAATGTAACCTCCGAAGTGCTTGCCGCAGAAGCCTGACAACTTGAATTTGATTCCCAAAGCCCATGGGGTACATGGATCCCTCTCCCAGAAGTTCTCTGACTTTCACATGTGCACAGTGGTATTCATATGCTTGCACTTATGTACACACAACAACAATGATGATGAATTTGAAATAAACTGCTGAAGAGCAGAAATTACTGAGTGGATAATGCACTGGCAGTACAAGGTTGAGGATGGGAGTTCAAATCCCCAACACACATGTAATTGAGGGACGAGTATAGTAGCCTGTTTGTAGCACTGAAAAGGTAGAGGCAGGATTCCTGGCCAGCCAGACAAGCCATATTGGCAAGTTTCGGGTTTAACTGAGAAACTCTGCCCCGATAAATACAATAGATAACGAATGCAGAAGATTCCAGACATCAGTCACAGGCATGTGCTCTTTCTCCTCCTCTTCCAGCCCCTTCCTCTCCCTCTCCTCCCCCCCCCCACATATGAATAGGCATGCAAACATACACACACACCACACACAGAGACACATACAAAAACTACCAATAAAGATCAGGTTTGATAATATTCAAGATAAAAGCAGGAACAGAACGTGAGAGGGAGAGCTGAGTTTCCCCAAAGTATAGAGGAGAGAGAAAAATTACGTAGAAGAAAATAGAAAATCGAGTCATTTTAATCTAAGTTGATGTAGGTAATTCTAATAGTTGAAGAAGATCACTCACTGGGATTGAAATGATACTTAAGAACAGAATGAAGGAATACTTCAGACAGAAGAAAGAATTGTATGTGTTGGTCAAAAGTGCTACAACCTGAGCTGGCAAGATGGATCAGTGGATAAAGGCACTTAGCATCAAGCCTGATGACCCAAGTTTGATCCTCAGGACCCACATGATGGAAGGAGAGAACTGATTCCTAAAAATTGTCCTCTGACCTCCACAAGCTTGCTGTGGCACATGCACCCCTCCACTAAATAAATAAACAAACAAATATTTTAAGGAGTGGTATGTTTTGTGGTGTGGCGACTCATGCTTACCAGCACTCAAGAAGCTGAGGAAGAAAGATTGGGCACACACGTGCGTGCAAATATGTGGGTATGTGGAGGCCAGAAGAGTTACAGAGCCTTGTAAGATGCTTGACATGGGTACTGGGAACTGTCTTCTAGAAGAGCAGCAAGTGCTCTTAACACCCCTTCAGCCTTGTGGTGGTTTGAATATTCTTGGCCCAGGGAGTGGCACTGTCAGGAGCAGGTATGTGGCCTAGTTGGAGGAGGTGTGCCACTGTGGGATTGGACTTTGAGACCCTCCTCCTAACCACACTGGAGCCAGTCTTCTAGTGGCCTTCAGATGAGGGTGTAGAACTCTCAGCTCCTCCTGCACCATGCCTGCCTAGCATGCTGACACCTTACTGATAATGGACAGAACCTCTGAAATTGTAAGCCAGCCCCAGTTAAATGTTGTCTTTATAAGAGCTGCCTTGGTCATGGTGTCTGTTCACAGCAGTAAAACCCTAACTAAGACAAGCTTCAAACTTTATTTTTTATAATTACAGCAGTAGAAACAGAACTTTTATAAAAATTAATCTATTTTATGTAAATGAGTACACCATGGCTATCTTTAGACACACCAGAAGAGAGCATCAGACCCTATTACAAATGGTTGTGAGCCACCATGTGCTTACTGGGAATTGAACTCAGGACCTCTGGAAGAACAGTTAATGCTCTTAACCACTGAGCCATCTCTCCAGGCCTAACAACAGCATTTTAAAACAAGGACTCATGTAGCCTAGGGTGGTCTCTGGCTGTCTATGTACCTAAGGATGGTCTTGGGCTTCTGATCCTTTTGTCTTTATTTCCTGAGTGCTGGGCTTTTCAGGTATGCAGCACCTTGCATAGCAGACTTTTGAGACTTTAAAACTATTTATATATATTTGAAGTTTGTGGACTGGAAAATAGGAGAGCTTGGTTTTATGTAACTGGCACCAGAATTTAAATTAACCAAAAGACCAGCCAGATGGCTCAGAGGGAGGAAGTATTTTTGCAGTCGAGGTGAGCTGAGCTCAAGGTCCTGAACCCACAGGAGGAGGGGAGAACTGATTCCTAGACTTGCTCTCTAACCTGCACGTGTGAACTATGCCACACACACACACCTGCCCTTGCACATGTCATATATATGCAATAAAAATAGACAGTAAAGTAAAATTAACTCAAAAAGGTTACCAAATATGTATTTTGTGCAAATTATCTAGCACAGGCTAGACTTAAGGTATAGGGCACAGAAACAGCGATAAAGATACATTTTGCTCTAGAATAGCAATTCAGGATATAGATCTCAGTAAATACTTAATTCACTAAGAAACTGAATAGTATAGAAATGGGATATGGATACCCAGCTGAAGGTAAAATAGGTTTTTTTTTTTTCTGAGACAGGGTTTCTCTGTGTAGCCTTGGTTATCCTGGAACTCACTCTGTAGACTGGGCTGACCTCGAACTCAGAAATCTGCCTGCCTCTGCCTCCGGAGTGCTGAAATTAAAGGTGTGTGCCACCACTGCCGGGCTAAAACAGATTTTTTAAAAAAGGGAAGAGACAGGTGGATTTCTGATTTGGAGGCCAGCCTGGTCTACAGAGTGAGTTCCAGGACAGCCAGGGCTACACGGAGAAACCCTGTCTCAAAAACCTAAATAAATAAAATAAAATAAAAAGGGAAATGGTAAACCTTGGTTCCAAGAACAGGTGCAATGGGCTAAACTCTGCTCCCAGATACAACAGATTAGTTTCATAATCCAGTTGGTTGTAGACCAAAGATAAAAAACACAAAGAACACATGTTGCTGCTTGCAATCAAGACAGACATTACTAATCTATTTCTGCTTCTCAGATTGACTCCTTTGCACAGATAAAAAGATGATGTTTTCCCCCAATGAAAAGATAGGTTTGGGGGGCTGGAGAGATGGCTCAGTGGTTAAGAGCACTTCCAGAGGTCCTGAGTTCAATTCCCAGCAACCACATGGTGACTCATGACCATCTGTAATGGGATCTGATGCCTTCTTCTGGTGTGTCTGAAGACAGCTACAGTGTACTTATATAAATCTTTTTTAAGAAAAGAAAAGATAGGTTTTGGCGTCCTTGTCCTTCTGCAAGGTCAAGGTCCTTTATCAAGTTACTTGGTACTCAATTTTAGAACGTGAACGAGGAAACGAAAGGTCAGTTGGATGGTGTGGTGTAACCTTTCCTGGGGAGACACAAATGATGTCTATTCACCCTCAGTAGGGCACTAACAACCGACCAGGAAAATGATTCCACCCAAGTCTAGCTTAGTGACCCAGTGAGTTCACTGGTGTTACTTACAGGAGCAAGGGTGACTTGAAGGTGGATACATCACCTAAAGCCTATCCCGGCATGGATGGCAGGCAACTCATGAAAGCTGCACCCCCGGAGCTCCTTGAGTAAGTAGCAGGCAGTTCCACAGATATTTCCTCTGGGTTAATTGCTTCTCTAACTTAGGGGAGGGGACTGTGAGTCTTGTGACTTGCTGAGTTTCACAGCATTGAACATTTCATTAGCTTCCCAAGCCTTGTGAGCCATCAAAGCTTCAGCTTTTCTTTTCTAAACAAACCAAATATGCCAATAGAGCTTAAGTTTCCTCCCTGTCCTGGTCAAAGAAGCCAACTTCTGTATTTAGACAAGGACAAACTAAGACAACCTTCCTGGTGACATTCAAAAGCACAGAACAAAGCACTCAGCACCCAGGAGGCAAAGGCAGGATTGCTGTAAATTCAAGACCAGCCTGGGTTAGATAATGAGTTTGCAGGTCAGCTGGACTACACAGTGAGATCATCTCAAGAAAACATGAACAAGGGGCTAGAGAGGTGACTCAGCAGTGAAAAGCACTTGTTCTTGCAGAAGACCTGGATTAGGTTCCCAGCACCCACATGATGCCTCACAACTACCTGTTGCCAAGGGATCTGCTGCTCTCTTCTGAATTCCTTTTTTAATATATATATATGTCTTAGTCAGGGTTTCTATTCCTGCACAAACATCATGACCAAGATGCAAGTTGGGGAGGACAGGGTTTATTGAGCTTACACCTCCATGCTGCTGTTCATCACCAAAGGAAGTCAGGACTGGAACTCAAGCAGGTCAAGGAGCAGGAGTTGATACAGAGGCTAAGGAGGAATGCTGCTTACTGGCTGTCTTCTCCTGGCTTGCTCAGCTAGCTTTCTTATAGAGCCCAAGACTACCAGCCCACAGATGGTACCACTCACAATGGGCCCTCCCCCCTTGATCATTAATTGAGAAAATGTCTTACCGCTGGATCTCACGGAGGCATTTTCTCAACTGAAACTCCTTTCTCTGTGATAACTCCAGTTTGTGTCAAGTTGACACACAAAACCAGCCAGTACAATATATATATATTTGCTATCTTCTGACATTCCAGAAGAGGGCATCGGATCCCATTACAGATGGATGTGAGCGACCATGTGGTTGCTGGGAATTGAACTCAGGACCTTTGGAAGAGCAGTCGGCACTCTTAACCACTGAGCCATTTCTCCAGTCCATCTCTTCTGAATTCTTTGAGCACCAGCCATATACCACTGTTCACATATTTACAAGCAGGCAAAACACTCATATGCATAAAACAAAATAGAATGAAAATGTTAACATAACAAACCAACAACAAAAGGAAAGAAACAAAATGGAAAGAGGTGTAGATAAGTTGAGGCAAGACATCTTCTGGCCATGTTCTGAACCTCATGTGGAGAAGGAGGCACAGAGGTCCAGAGCCATAGCAGGGACTTCCACTGACGTGTAAGTGAAATCAGTATCTGACTTGTAAAGCTGGGGCTTCCTAAAGCTAGCAGGAAAACCAGCAAATCAGGACAACCAAGTATAGTCAAAGCTTACAATGGCTCACATGGAAATAAGCATCATAACCCCTCCCATGGCTTTACCTCCTCCTGACCACTCACCCATCATGTGCAGCTGCACAGAAGTTGCCTCTACAACATAAAAGCCCTGCTAATGGCCATTCCCTAGCTGGCTGAGAGACAGTCTTCCCCAACAGGAGGGGTCTGAAGTAACTTTGTAGCAGTTTTGTCAAGTGATTTAATGTGGCCAAACAAACACAAAACCAGAGAGAGGGGAAACAAACTCTTTGATTCATCTCCAGTCTGCTTTGCTCCAGCCCTTCCCCCTGACTTCGAAACACAGTGATGGGTCCTGAGATAACCTGAAGAGGGAGGCTTAGCAGAGGGCATTTAGATGTTAGCCAGACACTACCTTCTTTTTCTAGAAGAAGAAGAGTAGTTTGGGGCAGGAATGCATGAAATCAAAAGAATGGGCCTGCACGTGTCCTCTGTGGGTGGTGCTCAGCTCACAAAGAGAACAAAAGACATAGCAGGGTGGAAGCCAAAGAGGCAAGTGGTTGCTTGGGGACTCTTAGTAGGAAATGAGTCACCTGTCAGGTTGCAGAAGAATGGGAACACCACCTCCCAGGTGTGGGTCTTCTTGCCTGGGTCATTTTCCCACCTCCCTCCCCTTTCCATTCCTCTCTGCCTCTTGTATCCCTAGTTCTCTTTCCACCCCCCACCTCATCTCTTGTCTATCCCCAAACTTTTAGGGCCACATTATCCAGAATGGCCTTTTCTTAGCCTCGCTGGGTCTATACAAGACCGTGTATATACATTCTTGCCTTCAGTCTTTGCAATGATAAGAATACATTCTTGCCTTCAGTTTTTGCAATGATAAGAATACATTCTTGCCTTTAGTCCTTGCAACAATAAGATACCTCAGTGAACTCACCATATTTATTTCCTGTTAGGAGGCTCCGAGAGAAGGTAAAAAATGTGAAGCATCAGAGTTTACTTATTAATTTATTCATTTGTCATTGTCATTATTCTGTGGCCCAGGCTGGCCTCAAACTTGTTATACAGCTAAGGATGACCTTGAACTCCTAATCTTGAGATCTTTACCCCTCATAAATGATAAAATTGAGGTTCAAACCAGGTAGTATCTTTGCCTAACCTCTAGTATACTTTTTTCCCAAGGTGTTGCTTTAAAGAACAGTGTGATCTTCAGCAACAGCATTAGAGAACCTGGGAATGTACTTCAGAAGAATGTTATGCCCTTGGTGTCAGGTACGATGGGGAAAAAGTGGCCTCTCAAATATACCTTGTACTGCTGGCTTTTCCCGGGAGGGGTGCTATTGGCCTTCTGTCAGGTTCTTCACTAGCATGTTTAGAATTCCCCTTCTCTGTCAGCTAAAGCCAGTGGGGCCCTCAGTCAGCGGGTAGCTAAAAGTGTCCCTCACAAAGGTCTGTCTTCTTCCAGTTTATGACAATCCTAGAGAACTTACTATGAAGTCAGGGGCCGGGTCTTTCTTACTGGTTACCATAGTGCCAGCACCTGGCTCCTGGAAGGCCTATGGCAGATATCAGGGTGTCACCTATGCATGAATGGGAAGTGACTGACAGATAGATGATGGTGTTTCCCCATCACACTGCATGCTCTTTAGTCAGATCTCATCAGGCATCCTGACTGTTTCATGTCAACATGCCAGTGATATTTATTTAGTTTACTATTTATTTAATGTTCATTATGCATTATGTTCATGTATCAAACTTTTATCATCTTGTGGCAAGGAAATCATATTGTTCCAATACAAGCATGTGTCTGTTGTCATGTGAGCTCCTGCAGCTGTCCCATTTGTACATCCTATACACAGATGTCTACATAAGTAACGTCTCATTTTAAAATGTTTGGTTGGAGACTCATTATACAAGACTGCCCACTAACAAATTCTGATCAATAGAGGCCACCAGCCTCTTGTCCTGTCTTGCTTTGACTCCCTTTATGAACTTTAGCTGATGAATTTTTTCATTTCCTTCCTAATGGTGGTACTTCCCTGGTTTGATTCAAGTAGTACCTTGTCATTCCTCTTGGCCTCTTCCTTCAAGAAAGTTCTTTGTTGTGCCTCCTTTCTCTCCTCCTCCCCCTCCTTCTTTTTTTTTTTTTCAGGCAGAGTCTCAAATAGCCCAGGCTGGCCAAAAATTTTCTGTGTAGTTGAAAACGATCTTGAACTTGTGATCCTCTTGTGTCCACATCCTGAGCGTTAAGGGTATGAGTCACTATACCAAAAGACTCAAACCCAGAGCTACGCTAAGTAAGTATTCTACTGAGACCCAGACTGCTAAGGTTAGTTTCATATCTAAGATACACCATGAATGTGAAAACGAGTGTAGAGGTGGCTGTTCCTGCGCCCATGCATCACCCATAGTTCATTTTTCAATTTTGAGTGAGGAAGACACCCAAGTCCATGTCAACCAACCTGCTGGCATTTCCTCTGGTCATTTCTGTGTAGCTCCATAGTCTGCTGTCGGTTTTTGTATTTCCTCGCCCCTTCCGTGTTTTCAAAGACCCTGAAAGACACAGCAATTGGCATTTATAGAGGATGGAGGTAGTTCTGGGGAGTTCACATCTCAGAGCTACCCAGTGTAGAAGGGACAGACTGTATAGGTAAGGGGCTGGTGTGGTCAGAGAAGCTCCAGTAGGACTTAGTGCTTCAGGAAAACCAAGGCTGTCATCATAAAGCAAGAAGGCCCTGCAAGCTGCTGAGGAGCTGATGGGCGCTGAGGCACAGTGAGGGTGGAGGTGAGCCCTGGAGTCCTGGAGACTCATGCAGAGATCCACTGCTAAAGGGTGTCCTGGTCAATAAGCCTTGACCACACAACTGGTGTAGCCTGCATATTGGAAAGTACTGGGACTGGGTCTGGGGTTTGGAGGAAGGAAAGGATTGACAAGGAACCGATGTACCACTTCCTGCGAGGCGTGATCATTTATGTCTCAAGGATTTACACCTTAACTGGACATTTCAGAAGTTACCTGTGTGCTAACCGGCCCAGCCCCTCAGGCCACAGTGATGGCTCACACAGGGCAGCTGAAGTAACTTCCTGCAGAGAAGTGACCTGGGGCTGAACTAACACTTCACTGGGTGGTCTGAACAAACTGAGCAAGACCCATTCAGCCAGCTCCATGACTCCACACACAAGACTTAGGTTAAAGGAAACTGAGCAGAGGTCAGTGGCTCATGCTTGTGACCCTAGAGCTCAAGAGGCTGAGGCAGAAGGTTCATGAATTTTAGGAAAGCCTGGGCTATACAAGACACTATCTATCTCAAAACAAAACAACCAACACCTCACCTCAAAACCAAGCCAACAATCAAAGCAAACAAAACCAACTAGTCAGATGAGGAGTCCCATGTTGGTAATCCGGGTATTGAGAGGTGAAGGCAGGAGGATCAGAAATTTAACATAGGTCAGGGCTACCAGATATTCTGTGGAAAAAAAAAAAAATCAGAGCAGGGTGTGGTGATTCATGCCTTTAATCACAGTATCTGAGAAGCAGAGGCAGACAGAGCTCTGCCATTGCCTAGTCTACATAGTGAGCTCTTGGACAGCCAGGGCTAGAAAGATCCTCAAAAGAAACATAAACAAAGTAAAAACACCTAAATATAAACAAAAACAAACAAACAAACAAACAAACAAATCAGGGTCTGCTAGATGTCTCAGAGGATAAAGGCTGCTGGGCCTGATGACCTGGGCTTCATCTCAGGACTGATATAGTAGAAGAGAACTGATTTCCACAACTTGTCCTCTGAATTCCATATGCACACTATGGCACATGCGCTCCTCTTGTAAATTAAGTAAAAAAAAAAGAAAAAAGAAAAAAGGGTGAAGCAATACCACAATAAACTCAATGTCATCCATTCCACAGGCCACCGCAGACATTTGCTGCCTCAGCCTTGAGGGCTCCTCTGAACTACTTATGCTAACTCAGCACTAATGATTTATAGAGCTGAAAAGCTGAAGCACTCTGCTGATAACCAGTCAATCCATCTGACACTGGATTAGCAATTTCACGAGTCAGTCTGTTGGAGCGATACAGTTCTTACCCAGCCCAAAGAGATCTTAAAGAGTTCAAAACAAACTGAGCAAACAAACCTGTTCTGTCAGAGTTCTGTCCATGATTCTCCTTGGAGATGAAACACTTCAGATCAGGGTAAACATTTAAGCACCTGTGACCAAACAGGACTCAAAATGGCCACAACTAAAGACAAGATGATGCCAAGTTTGGAGATTCACACCAATAATCCAAAGGTACAAAGAGGCTAAAAAAGAAAAAAAAGTTCAAGGCAAGCCTAGGCATAGCAAGTCCTATTGAATGAATGAATGAATGAATGAGTGGAGAGAGGGGGAGAGAGAGAGAGAGAGAGAGAGACAGAGAGAGAGCTAGGCATATACCAACAATCCTAGCATGAAAGTAGAAGTTCGTGGCTCTCTGTTCTTCCAGTCTAGCCTGGTCAACATAGCAAGTTCCAGGACAGCCAGGGCTATATATTGAGACTCTGTCACAAACAAAGAGCTAGGCTTGGCGTAAGTGAATAGGAGTGCTTCCTGGACAAGCACTGGGACCTGGGTTTAGGTCTCCAGAACCCAAGGAAGAAAGCCATACATGACCATGAGCCTATTACTCTAGCACTATAGGAGGCTGAGACAGGAAAGTCACTGGGACTTGCTGGCCTCCAGTTTAACTCCAGGTTCAGTGAAAGGCCCAGTCTTAAGGGAAAAGGTGGGAAGTGATTGAACAGGTTACCCAGTGTCCTCTCTGGTCTTCATAAGCATGCATGGGTGTGTGCACTTGCACATACATATACGTGTATACCAAACACACATGTACACACACACTAAAGATCTGAAAGTTTTTTGTGACGTTAATAATCTTGATATGCCCTGCTGGCCCAGCAGGGGAAGGGCATGAAGGCTGCACCGGCCTGCTGAAGGTCCAGGCTGGCAACTCAGCTATCATCCTGGCTCAGATCCAGTGCTTTTGAGTCCATCCCAACATCCACTCCATCTATGAACCACTGGAGTGTGTGAAGGAACCAGTCCAGCAGATCCAGAGCCTCAGGGTCACCATGACTGTAGACAACAGCAGGATATCCGAGATGAGTTTCTGTGATGGTCCAGTATTGATCGTGTGTCAGAAACCAGAAACCTTGATCCACACCAACCACTAGTTGCAATGAACATCTGCATGTAAAGCTATTGGGGGGGGGGGGGTATTTGTGGCATACCGCAGCTTCCAAATGCCACTAAGATGATCAGTATGTGATAGAGAGGAGGAAAAGAAGGAACTGAGTGTTCTATGTACAGTGAAGAGAACAGGAACTAGACACTCAACAGCTGAGAAGCCGAAGTTGATGGAAGAACCTGTTGCTGCCCACTGGGGTTGGCAGGGTGGTGCACAGCAGCCCCTGGAGCTTGCCCAGGCAGACTCAGCCCCTGAACAAGCTGCCCAACAGGACGATCGCCCTGGTTGTAGCAGTGACAGGATATTCCAGATGAAGAATAGTTCATTTCCTAGATTAGACCTCCTTGAAAGATCTTCATAGTCTATACTTTCTCTGGAGGCCAGTCTGTACTACTGCCCCAGACTATGGTGAAGCCTGAGGGCTTGTGGATGTTTGTGGTCCATGCTGCTACTGCAGGCCATGTATGAGACTGTGGTCCTGCGGCAGCCAAAAGCTGTGTTGACATCTGAGGCCTGTACTGCCACATGAGGGCCATGTGGTCTATGCTACTACTGTCTGAGGCCATGTTGAGGTCATGGTCCAGGCTGCTGTCCAGGGCCCTGTCTGGGTTTGTTGTCCTGATGCAGCTGGGGTTCCTGTTGGTGTCTGTGGCCCATGTTACCACCTAAGGCCATGCAGATATCAATGGTCTATGCCACTGTCTGAAGCCATGTCGATTTCCATGGACTGTGCTGGCACACAGGGCCTTATTAACACTTGTGGTCCATCTGTGGTCTATGCTGCTACCTCAGGCTGTGTTGGTATCCATGGACTGGACTGCTGCTGGGGTCCATGTTGGGGGGTCTATGTTAGTGTCTATTGTCCATGGCCTATGTTGCCCTGGAGTCCATGTTGATGGCCCACGCTGCCTCCAAGGGCTATGATAGTGTCTGGGGTCCATGCTTTGGGGGAGGCCATGAAGGCCACTGAAGGCCAGGTAGAGGTTCTGTGCTGATGCCGGAAATCATGTGGACATTCGTGGTTTCTGCTGTTGCCAGAAACCATGTAGAGGCCCAGGTTCCAAGTTCCCACTGACTGTGAAGGTTGAGGAAGCTACTTTTGCAGTGGTATCAATGACTGTAGACACATAGTTGAGAAAGAAGGACAAAAAGGCTTCTGTGAAAGCCCATACCCTGACACCTCCAAAAGTAACAATCTAAAAAAGAAGCCCATCAAAAAATCCTTAAAATTGTGATAAGGATGCTGAAGCATAGTTCCCCACGATGGATGACTTGTGGCGGGCATGCAGGTGGAGAAGGATTTAGTTTTCTTTAGGGGCCTGGCTGCTGGGAGTTTGACCATGCTCCAGGGACTATAGAGGCAACACAAATTGGACTTTTTTTTCCTCTTTTTTTTTTTTTTTTCTTCTCTTTTTGGGAGGAGGAGGAGGAGGTTACAAGGGGGCAGGACTGGGAAGTGAATGTGATTGGGGTTCACAATGTGAATTTCCCAAATAATCAATAAAATGTTATGCTGGAAAAAATAATCTTGATGCATTTGAAAAGGATGTTCAATTGTTCTGTTGGATGCACCATCTTAAGATAAGGACTTATGACTGACAGCATTGTAAGGGAATATCAGATTTCTACAAATTTTGCTGAATTTGAAACATATTGATATATTCATATAAATACCAGTAAGACACAACATTACAGAGCTGGGTATGGTGATACATTCCTGGAAGCCTACTCAGAAGGCTGATACAGGAGATTTGCTGTAAGTTCAAAGCCATCTTAGGCTTCAGCATGAGATCCTGTCTAAAAAACGGTCAGGGTATGATGAGGCAAGCCTTTAGTCCCAGTGGATATCTGTGAGCTCAAGGCCAGCTTAATCTACATAGTGAGACCCTGTCTCAAATTCCAAAACTAACCAAACAAACAAAGCAACCATTGCAGGAACTAAGGAGAGGGTTCAGTCAATAAAGTGACTGCCAAGGAAGTGAGAAGATCAGAGTTCAAGGCCCAGGACCTGCACAAAAACTAGGTGTGGTAACCTCGGCCTTGGTGAAGGAGACTGCAGACAGGCGGATCCCTGGAAGCTGCTGAGTTCCAGCCAAAGACCCTGTCTTTAAAAAAAGGTAGGTGGTGCCTGCATAATGATCCTCAGGCAGTCCTCTGATCAGCACATACATTCTTCCGGGCCACATAGTTCCAAACAGCAAAAACTCTGAGATTTAATTAGTTGTTATTAAATACCTAGGCCATAAACTTTGACTCATTCTCTGACTAGCTCGTAACTTATTTAACCATTTAATCCATTCTACATCTGCCACTTGGCGAGTTACCTCTCCCTTCTGTTTGTGTGAGAATGTGAGTTACAGACAGTTTTGAGCTGCCGTGTGGGTGCTGATTTTGGAACCTGGGTCCCCTGGAAGAATAACCAATGCTTTTAATCACTGAGCCATTTGTCCAACCCCCAGTTTTTCTTAATATTTGTTTACTTTGTCCGTATGGGTATTTTGCCTGCATTTATATCTGTGTACTGTGTGCATGCAGTGCCACAGAGTCCAGAACAGGGCACAGGATTACCTGGAAACTGGAGTTAAAGGGAGGTGTGAGCCACTGTGTGGGTGGCTGGGAATCAAGCCTGGGTCCTCTGGAAGAGCAGCCAGTGTTCTTAACCACTGAGCCATCTCTTCTTCTTCATGTTTGGTTATTTGAGACAGGATCTCATGTAGCCAAGGCTAGTTTTCAATTTCTGTTCATCCTGCCTTCACTTCCTAAGCACTAGGAGTCCAGCTGTGCCACCAGCTCATCCATTCTTAAATACACTTTAATTGCTTATTCAATAAGGTCAGCCATTGATGGATTTCAGGAAATATTACCTGATAATACCTGGCTCTAGAATAGGGTTTACTTAGGGCTAGAGAGATGGTTCAGTGGTTAAGAACACTGGTTGCCCTTGCAAGGACCCAGGTTTGGTTCTAAGCACTGACATGGTAACTCCAGTTCCAGGGTAACCAGTGCCCCTTTTTGACCCCCGCAGGCTCTAGGCATGCATGTGGTGCACAGATGTACATGTAGGCAACATACACATACAAGTTAAAGAGAAAAAGAATTTTGGTTTCTTTGAGAGAAGGCCTGTGGATGGTAGCCACGTGAAAGTTTTCCTGAGTCCCTCTTCCTTTATGTGAAGACATTCATCAGAGCAGGCTTCTACCCTCTCACTGAGGGTTAAACTGTTATCCCAGGAGACCTTTCTGCACCCACTCCTCTCAAGCCCATTCATCTCTCTGGAATGGCCATTCATGCTGAGGATATTTTTATCACCTCTGACATTTTACTCATGTCATTAAGAGGGTCAAGGATACCTGTTCTTTTCTGGATTGACTGGCCTAATTCTGAGCAGGGCTTCTCACTGTAATCGGATTTCAGCCTAAGTAGCATGATCTGCACAGAGGAAGAACTGTGTAAGAAAGCCACGTAACACAGCGTGGGGTTCAGCAGCTCCTTACCGACCTAAATCCTTGTTCTTAATGTCAGGGGCTTTCAGGAGCCCATCTCCTCTCCTCCCAGTGCAGAGAAGGAGGCATCCATACCAATAAAGACTTCTAGCTAGGTGGGGGGGACCCAGGCCTGCAATGCTGGTACTTCAGAGACAGAGACAGGAATGGATTGTTGCAAGCCGGAAGCCAGCCTGGTCTCCTGTCAGAACTCTATGGTGAGACCCTGTCTCAAAACAAAACAAAAAAGCAATCAAAACAAAATAAAATGCAAACAAATACAAAGATAGATAGTAAATAAATAAGTAAATAAATAATTGCATGTTAGTCCGATGGAGAGGTAGTTCAAGACCATCTTCAGCTAAATAGCAAATTTGAGGCTAGTCTGGGCCACTTGAGACCTGGTTTTATAAAAGTAAGAAAGTAAGTAAGTAAGTAAGTAAATATTTTCTCCATAGAATAATTTGTAATTTCAAGTTATTTTTGTTAATGTTCATAAATCTACCCTCACTAAAAATAGATCTCAAAATTACAAAATCTGTCAGTTTCCTGTGTTCAAGTTGCTAAGTCCAGAGCAAAGATCATTTTACTGAAGAGGGTAGACAAGGCATCTTTATACCAGACTAAGATACCTTACATTGTTGGTCTGAGCATGAGAGTTTGTTTGTTGTTGTTGTTGTTATTGCTCTTCAGTCCTGAGAATTGAATCTAGGACCTTGCACATGGTAGGCAAGTTTCCACCACTGAGCCACACCCCCAGTCCTCTTTTTTGTTTTTAATTTGAGACAGTGTTACACCATGTAACTCAGACAGGCTGGCCTTGAAGTCTCTAAGAAGCTCAGGTAGGATTTGAACTTGTGACCATTGCTTCTGCCACTTGAGTGCTGGAATTGTAGGCAACTGTCACTGTGTCCAGACGGATTAGACTTCCTACAGCCTCTGTGGCCTCTATTTCAGAATACTTGTGTTTTGTTTTGAGACATGGTCTTGCCCTGGTTACCGTGGTAGCTTGCTATGGCGCACAGGATAGTACGGATTACTCTCGGTAAGCTTCCAGTCTCAGCGTCTTAAGTTCTCTGATTATAATCATGCTCATTTTTATCTTCCTTTTCTTTTAATTTTTTTTTTTACTTAGTTTTATTTATGTCTAGTGTGTATCAGTTTCTTTTCTATTGCTGAGATGAAATACCACAACCAAAAGCAACTTAGACACAAAAGCATTTATTTTGGCTTACGGTTCTGGAGAGATAAGGGTCTGTCTTGGCCAAGAGGTCTGGCAGCAAGAGCAGGAAGCTGAGTTCACATCACAACCACAAATAGGAAGCCGAGAGCAGGCTGGAAGCAGAGCAAGGCTATCAGCTCTCAGATTGCATGTGATTCCTGGTAAAGAACTGGCTCCCTGATTCTTGGTGTGAAGCTTACCCAGCTAACTTCAATTTTGCAATTCTCCCGCCTCAGCCCCCTGAGTGCTGGGGTCATAGGTGGGCACCCAGCTGGGACTCATCTTTTGAATCTCACTCAATCTACCTTTCTTAGGAAGCATGGCCATTCTTGCTTCCCTGTCTGTCTCCTCCTTAAGGCTGAGAGCTCCTGGAAGGTAAGGCTTGGATTTATTTTCCTTTTTCCCAAGACTCTCCAGAGTCGGTACTGCTGCTGGCTCATAGGAGGCCTGAATGAATCATTGACAAAACATGAATACATGTGTCTTCTTGAATGAGGAGAGAACCAGCCACCACATCAGCCACTTGAGCTGGGAATGCCTTTGATGTCGCCATTGCCTGGCTGGGTTCTGTGTTGCAGCTGACGGGACCCATTGATCATGCCATTGCAGAATCTGCATCAGGAGCAGGTGGTGTCTTCCGGGCCTCTGCACACGGTGTCCCCTATGGAAATAAGGTTGCACATTCAGACTTTCCAAATGAAAAGTGAACAAAGGAAATCATCACTGAAAATCATTTTCTCCTCATCCTTTAATGTCCTTTCCCTGTCCCCCACCATGGGAGCTCCTGAGGCTCAGACTTAAGACTGTATTCTTCAGTGAGGGCTAGGCACCTGTACAGCCTTACCTATAAATGTTCATAAGGGCAAGCGTAATTCCTTCTTGCAAGGAGTGGGCTCTTAGCTAGGAAGAACAATGGAATAAATTTCTTCAGCCTGCAAGACGGTTCAAAGTAAAGATACTAAATCTCCTGATGATCTAAGTCCCCAGGCCCCACACCATGGAAAGAGAGAACTGACTCCCACGAGTTGTCCTCTGACTTCCATATTTGGGCTACAGCACACGTGCACACCCCCCCCCACACACACACACAAACAAAAGAACAATGTAATGAAAATTTAAATCCACGTACTTGGTGCTCACTTTTCGGTACACAGTTTTGGTTGTTAAAACTGTGAAGTTCTGGGGGAGAGGGTGGAGGGATGGCCCAGCACTTAAGAGCACTGACTGCTCTTCCAGAGGACCCGGGTTTAAATCCCAGCACCCACATGGCAGCTCACACCTGTCTATAATTCCAAGATCTGACTCGCACAGACATAATACCTAAAGACAAAAAACCCAATGCACATAAAGTAAAAATAAAAAAAAACAAACTGTGAAATTGGAGCTTCTTTATCGGTTGCAAACTGTCTGATGAGACAGGATCTCTATGTGTAGCCACGACTGGTCTGGAACTTGCTCTATAGCCTGGTTGGTGTCAAACTTGTCCGCTGCCTCCCCAGTGCTGGCATTACAAGCATGGACCACCACACTCAATTCTTACTTAGGTTTTTGAGCCAGTTCCTTCTCTATCTCAGGCTGGCCTAGAATCCAAGTTGGCTTCTAATGCTCACCCTCTTGCTTCAGCTTCCTCAGTGCTAGGATTACAAGGCACTGGGAAACCATGAGTGGAGGACCTTAGGGTTATTTTAATCCCTGATCTATACATGAAGAAACTTGGCTGCAAAGTGTGAGAGATGTGCCCAGGGTCATGCAGGCTGCAAGGAACAAGGCCAAGATTTAGACCCGGGCTTGTTAGACACCAAAGTTCCCTTTTATTTCCCACCATGCTTTGGGACCAGGTGATTCTCTGAAGGCTTGCATGGGAATAAATTTCCTTCCTTCCTTCCTTCCTTCCTTCCTTCCTTCCTTTTCAAGACAAGATTTCTACGTATAGCCTTAACTCTCCTAGAACTTACTTTATAGACCAGGCTCGTCTCAAATTCACAGAGATCCTCCTGCCTCTGCCTCTCAAGTACTGGGTCTAAAGGTGTGTGCCATCATTGCTTGGCCAGATTTCCTATTTTTATATAACCTATAGAGCTGGACATCCCATTGCAGGGCTGTCATTATAGGGCTATGCACCCCATCACAGTGCTGGATACCCCAATTACAGGGCTGGACACCTCAATGTAGGGCTGGGACACCGCATTAAAGCACTAGACACTCCATCACAAGGGTGAACACACAAAATAAGCCTGAACACCTTACACCAGGGCTAGACACCCTATAACAGGACTGGATACACCATCCCAGGCCAAAACACCCCATCCCAGGGCTGGATACCCCATCACAGGCCTGAACACCTCACCCCAGGACAGGACACTACATCACAGGACTGGACACATGAAGGAGGGGCAGTGAGGGAGAGGCTAATGATTCCTGATGTCCTTTGGTTAGTGTGTCTCTCTGGGTGGTGGGTGGTTGGTGGTACACCATACCCAAGAGCAAGAGTGGAATTGTGAGGTCTAAAGTTATGTTTGAAGTTTAAATGACTGTGCTTAAGAGATCTATAAAACAAAAATTCATCTAACCTGTAAGCCCCACTTGCCCAAGGACATAACTTCCTGGCATGTTGCATGCTGGGGCCATTGTTCATGTAAGATAACAAGACACATGTTTTCACGTCTGTGAACAAGTTCGGTTGCACCAACTGCACAGGATGTGTTTGACCACATGTGGGCAGGAGGAAAGTAGGCAGGGAGCACGTCAGGATGCATAAACATACCCCTGCCTGGATGAAGGCAGGAAGTACATGACCTTGTGGGGTTTGCCTTTATGAGCCCCTGATTAATGGAAACCATGACTATACTCTGGGAATCCTGAGTACGGTCATGGCCAGTGTCCATCCATCCTGGGCAGTATTTAATAAAGCTGGCTTCAAATTTGGCTCAAAAATTGTGGTCTTATTCTTGTCCAGTGGGTTTAACAGAATAACACAAGGCCTGAACAAACATAATTTCTTTATAATAAATAAATAAATAAATAAATAAGTCTCATTTGCCCAGACTGGCTTCAAATCTGCTATAGAGCCAGAGAGTTTGGGCCCTCCTGCTTCCACCTCACGCGTGCTTCGGTTTCAGGTACAAGGCACCACACATCTAGTTTAAACACATTTCTGCTATGCCCAGCTTTACATACAAATTTTTAGCAATCTATAAGAAGCTGAAGTTGGAAAGTCAGCTTTGAAGCTGTCTGTGTTTAATGCTGAATTTAGAAGAAATAAAAACAGCCAGGCACGATGGCATGCATCTTTAATCCCAGTACTCTAAAGGCTGTGAGTTCTAGGCCAGCCTGGGCTGCATAGTGAGTTCCAGTACATGAGTACATCCAGGGCTACAGAGAGAGAGAGAGAGAGAGACTATTTACTTCCTCCCCCTCTCTGTCCTTTTGGCTTATTTTAAGGTCAAAGTGTTTAGAAGACACATGCACGCACGCATGCACCCCACAAACAAACGAAACCTCAAAAGTAAAAAAAAAAACAACAAAAAAAAACCAACAACAAAACAAGAGCAAACCCCTCACCAAGGGTGGCCAGGAAACAGAAACAACAACAAAACTACCTTTGGATTAAAGACCTGGTTCCAGATGGTTCCCTGGGCCTCAGCCCAGTGTGGAGCAGCCTCAGGGCAGCTTGGGACAGGAATGTGGCAGAAAGACACAACCCAGCTCTTCACATGGCTTGTGGATTCCAGTCCACAGTGTATAAAAGGAACTTTCTCTTTACTGTTGATGCCCTAAAGGCAGAACAGTCAGCTGGCTAGCCAGAGACAGCTGAGAGAGAGAGAGAGAGA
>JADRCH010000043.1:2239049-2259883 GCA_019843965.1 Rhynchomys soricoides
CCCCCAAGACCAAGTTCTTAGCACAAAGGAAGTGTTTGCCTCAGGGGGAAGGAGGGCAGGTAGTAAGAGACAAAGAAGGGAGATAGAGGAAGAGGGAGAAGGGGAGGGGAACAGGGAAAGGGGGCAGGGGTATTTGTCCCAGAGGACAAAGGACTGTCTCTGGATGGAGAGGAAACAGATGTGGCCCATAGGAAAATGGCAGTTTATAAAGATAAAAGAGAAAACCCCATGTTAGGATGAGGTGCTTAATTTTAATTGTGCATATTAATTAGGTGAACTAAAGAGGGCTTTTGATTACTAGACTTCTATGCTTTGATGGTGGCTGGACTTTGGAAGTCAGCTTTGGAAGGAGGAAGTAGCCAAATAAAGAAATGGACCTTGGGGGCTAGCTTTAGGAATGTAATGATTTTAGTGAGGCGGAGGGATGGGTGGGGCAAGGCCACACTCCAGCTGGCCAGAGTTCATTCAGTGGCTAGATGGCCAGTAGGAAGGGCCGTAGTGTGATGTTGCACGCTGCCTAACACAGAAGTTAAAATCCTCAAGTCCAGTACATTTCTGGTAGTCACTCATCTTTAGTGCAAGTGACGATGATCCTACAGCAATGTCCAGAACAATGCCTACCTCCTCAGGCTGGCGTGGGCTGAAATGAATTGATTCGGAACGGAAGTGTGGGAACGACTGCTCACTGTATGTCACTGGGGATGATCACGCTTCCCTTTGCTTCCTCTGTACGGAAGGACAGACACATCAAGCAGTCAACAAGCATGTCCTCCCTCCCTCCCTTCCTTCGTTTGTAAAAATGCACGTGTGTGCATGTGTGTGTTAGTTTCTTTTTTCATTATCCTTATAAAAATGCCAAAGAAGCAACTTTTTGTATCTTGCTGGCCCTCTGGTTTTTGTTTGTTTGATTTTGTTTTGGTTTTGTTTTGTAAAGGTTTCTTTGACACAGGATGGCCTCAAACTTGCTATGTTGCTAAGGATGACCCTAAACTTCCAATTTTTTTGCCTGTCTCTCCCAGGCAAAGGATTATAGGTATGCACCAAAATCTCTCTCTTTCTCTCTCTCTCTCTCTCTGATTTTTCTTTTCCTCTTCCTCCTCCTCCTTCTCCTCTTCCTCCTCCTCCTCTCCCTCTTCCTCCTTCTTCCCATCATCTTGCTGTGTAGTCCTGGCTGGTCTTGAACTTGTTATATAAGGAAGGATGACAACCTTAAACTACCTATCCTTTTGTCTCAGCCTCCCAAACACTGGGATTACACATGTGAGGCACTGGATCTGGCTTTCATTCCTTTCTTAGATAAGAATGTTGGGTTGCTGTCTTGGTTACTTTTCTATTACTATGGTAAGACACTACAACCAAAGCAACTCATAGAAGAAAGAGTTTATTGAGGGCTTACAATTGCAGAGGGTTAGAGTCCATGATTATCATGGAGAGAAGCAGAGCAGCAAGCAGGCAGGCATAGTATTGGAGTAGTAGCTGAGTGTTTACATCCACAAGCATGAGGCAGAGAGAGCTAACTAGAAATGGCCTGAGCTCAAAGCTCACTCCTAGAGATACAATTCCACCCACAAGGCCACACCTCCTGATCCTTCCCAAACAGTTCCACCAGCTGGGGACCAAGCATTCAAATATATGATCCTATAGGGGCACTTCTCATTTAAACCACCACAGACTTTGACCCTTTAGAACTAGGAGCTCCCAATAAACTCTTCTATAAAATTGCCTTTGTCATGTTGCCTTATCACAGCAATAGAAAAGTAACTAAGACAGTCACATACCTAATTCTAAAATGAGAAGTCATTTTCTATGGTTGTAACCAAGGGACAGGCCCACTGTGTGACAGGCTGGCACACTTAGCAATTCATTGTCCTTCATGCAAATGGTCTTCATTCAGCTCTTTGAAAGATAAATTTAGCCATTTTGAATAATCATCACACATTAAATAGAGTTTATTTGCTTGTATTGTTAGATTTTCTTTAAAATTTTATTGTATGTGAGTGAGAGTGAGTGTATGTGTAAGTGTGAGTGTGTGTGTGTGTGTGTGTGGTTTGTGGAAGTTAGGATAGGTCCCAAGAGTGGATTCCCCTTCTATCATGGGTCCCAGAGATTGAATTCAGGTCATTGAGGCTTTTGAGGCAAGCATCTTACCCACTTTGCCATCTTGACTGACTTAGATTTTATGTAAAAAGACTATATTTTTGGTGGTATTTAGAAGTGTCTGTTATTGTGTTGGACAATCTCACTGTGTAGCTCTAACTGGCCTAGAACTTACGGAAATTCCACCTGCCTCTGCTGTGGCCAAGGGTGTGCACCACCCTGCCCTGTGGAAGCTTACACTTCGAAAGAGTTTAGTGTTGAGAAATTGTTTCTAGGAAGGTTTTCTAGGTCAGGAGTCTTCTTGACCTTTTCCTAGAATTATCTTTTTGAGTTCTAGTCTGGGGCAGCAAAGAGATCAAAATGGAAGGTTACTGGAAGGTTCCTGGTAGACACAGATTTCCCACTGGGACCCTTTGAGACATTAGGGAGCCCCGGGAAGAAGAAATTGAATTTCTTCTTTGGGTATCCAAAGTGAGACGTACACAACCTATTCAAAATTCCAGCACTGGGTTTGGCTTCAAGTCCCAGACAAGAATCTAGAGTTTATTGTTTTAAACAACAGTAAAACTGAACATTCAAGGCCATTGTCTTAGCGGCAATCACCAGCGTCAGTTCAGCCTGAGATTTAAAGTAAGTCAGCCTGACCTTGGTCTGTCCTTGATATTGTTTCTAGACTCATTCATTAGGAAAACGTAGCAAGACCTGGGGTATAATAATCAGTAGTTGTTGACTGAATGAGTGGAGGCATGTGCAAGCTTTTCCACAGGACTTTCATAACCTGGCTGATAAAGCCATACCAGAATGCAGGCTGAATGCAAAGGTGGTAACCTGGCTCAGAAATGCCCAGGGAATACCTTCACAGTGTCTGGGATGCAAAGCCCTTATACTGGACCATCTCCCCACCACTATTCCAGAAAGCTGCCTATGACATAGATGATATAGACATTGGGTTTTCGCACCACCTATGGGGCCATGCTGTGCAGGACCGAGTTCAGAGCAAAGGCTTTGCGTAGCTTTTTCAAAGCCCACTTCCTTCATCCTGAGCATAAAAGGCATAAAACTCATCATAGGCAACCTGAGAGAAATAGAAACGATTTGGAAAGAGTAACTGTGACGCTGGAGAGCTGCTCAGTGGTTGAGTGCTTGCTGCTCTTGCCTAAGACCCAGATTCAGTTACTAGCAACCACATCAGGTGGCTCACTCTTTTCCTGTCTCCATGGGCACCAGCACACACATGATGTACATACACACATGCTGGCACTCTTAAATACACATTAAAAAAAGAAATTTTAAAAAAGATTCATTATTTTTATTTCATGTGTTTGGCTGAATGTGTGTATGTGCATCATGTACAGAGCTGGTGTCCTCAGAGACCCTGAAAACACACAATCACATACACATGATTAAAAACAGAAAGTATCTTCCAGTAAGTAGATTATGATCACTTTGCTGCCCTAGGCTAGAACTCAAAAAGATCCCTCTAACTGGAGTTAGAGATGGTTATGAGACACCATATGGGTGCTAGAATCCAAACCTAGTGCCTTGTAAGAGTGCCTCTGACCCACCTCGCTAGACCCCAAAATAGATACATTAAGGGAAAAATAAAGCAAAAGAAAAAACAAGAAACAGACAAACAAACACCCCTCCAGAGGGAACGAACACAACCAGATTAACATTTCAGTGTGTTCCTTTATACTCTTTGTTTCATATTTGAATATTTTTCTCTAGATGACTTAATTTTATACTACTTTTTTACTTAAACAAAAGTTCTTTGATGTTTTAGGGTTTTTAAAAAAGTTTTATTTTGCTTTAAAATTGTATGTTTATGTGTCTCTGTGTGGGTATGCTCTCATGGGTACAGTGCCCAGGGAGGTCAGAAGTGGGAATCGGATCCCCTGGAGCTAGAGTGTAGGCTGTTGTGAGCTGCCAAGTGTAGACGCTAGGAACTGAACCCAGGTCCTGTACAAGAGCAGCAAATGCTTAACCACTGAGCCACATCACCAGCCTCTATTTTTATTTTTCTTTCTTTCTTTTTTTTTTTTTTTTTTTTAGTTTTTTGAGACAGGGTTTCTCTGTATAGCCCTGGCTGTCTTGGAACTCACTCTGTAGACCAGGCTGGCCTCGAACTCAGAAATCTGCCTGCCTCTGCCTCCCAAGTGCTGGGATCAAAGGCGTGCAACACCATGGCCCTCTTTTCTGTTTTTAATTATACGTGCGCGTATTTACAGGTTTGTGCACCTGTGAATGCAGGTGCTTGAGGAGTCAGGAAGAGAATGTTGGAGCCCCTGGAGTCAAAGGCAATTGTGAGCTTCCCATCATGAGTGCTGGGAACTGAACCCCAGTCCTATACGACAGTGCACACTCTCAACTGCTAAGCCAACTCTTGCTTCATTGTTGCTGTTTAGGAGACAGCGTCTCACACAGCGTAGGCTGCTCCCAAACTCCAGTTTTCTCTACAGCTCAGGATGATCTTGAACTCCAGATCCTCCTGCTTCTGTCTCCTAAACACTGGAATCACAGATATGCTCTACCACACCCAGCACCAAAGTCTTTTAAAGCACAGTTTGTAATGGTTATAAAGTAGTCCATAATATCTGTGTTGGTTTGAATATGCTAGTGGAACAAATTGGGGGGAGGAGGGCTGGTAGATAAAGAAGAGTTTTTTGTGTTTTCTTAGAGAATTCTTTCTTTTAATAGAGCATCACTAGGAAAGTGGAGTCTCTTTGGAGGTCAGAGGGTCATGGGTTTGTTATTGCTGTCCTGCTGGCTTGTTTGTGGACAGGTCTGGGTATGTCCCTTTTTGTGACTAGAGATTAAACAGCAGTAACAAAACAGCTGAAAGAAAAGGTTGCTGTAACCAGTTCCCTGGGGAGAAGGAAGGAGTGACACAGGACCAGGGAGATGAGGCATTGGCAGACAGACAGGCCTCCTTCCTTTTAGCTGGTGGGGCTTCTTAGAGGATGTGTCTGGAGAGAGAGAAAGAGGAAGTCTGGACGGGTCGCTCGAGTGTCTGCCTCAAGGCCTCTGTTTCCTCAGAAATTATTAGATGAGGGATCAGTAGGAGTACAGGAGGTGATGGTTCAGGGGCCTGAGGACGGTGATTAAGACTCAAGCATCTGATGAGTATAAGAGCTCACAAGGAACTGCCCTCCCCCACCACACCATAGCTGTCCCTCCAAGAGGTTTTAGCAAAGGGGAGGGACACTGAGTAGAGAGTGAAGAGAAAATGACAAAGGGCAGAGACCAGAGAGCTGAGAAGATTAGAGGGTAGAGCATGTCCCCAGCTAAGTAGTTATGTGTTGGGCTGCCAAACTGTATCTCTAACGGTCCAAGATTCCTTTCTGACACCCCAGGCCCCAGTGCCCATGGGCAGGAAACCACACTCTACCATGGGCTTGCTGCTCTGTATGTCCAGGGAGAAGCTCCAGAAGCAGTTCTTTGATTTTGTTATTTTTTTGAGATTTTAATTTTTATTATTTTTAAGTGTATGTGTGTGTGTGTGTGTGCGTGGTACGCGCACGCGCGCGCGCGCGCACACACACACACACACACACACACACACACACAAGCACAGGAACACATGAACACAGGTGCCCAGGAAAGCCTGAGGTACTGGATTCTCCTGCAACTGCAGTTATCAGCAGTGGTGAGCCACTCGACATGGATGCTAGACACACAACATAAACTCCTTTGAATGCTTTTAACCTTAGGGCCATCTCTTCATCCCCAAGGAAGAGTTCGTAAACCACTCTGTTGCTTCTGCAACACAAAAACAAGCCAAACCTGGGTCTCCCTCCTTTACCGATGCATGCTCTCAGGAGGTTCCCGTTTCAGCTGGCATCACCAGTTTATTTATGTGCCCATTTCCGAGAAACATTTTTCAGGTCCAGACAGAGGAAGGAGAGGAAGCTATTGGGGTTTATGTGTTTCCTTTCTCTGCTGGGATCAGGCTAAGGGCCTTGCGCATGCTCACTGAGCAGGTGCTCTGTCTCAGCTGTGTATCCACTGGCGCAAAGATGGAGGTGTGGGTTTAGAGAAGCGGTGTGAGGTATTGGGAGAAGGATGATTCAAGAGATCACAGTTTTTAAAAAGTATTTATTTTTAATTGTGTGTGCATGTGTGGCCATGGAGGCCAAAGGCTTTGGTCCCTCTGGACCTGGAGTAACTGGCTGTTGTGGACCACCTGATATGGCTCTTGGGAATCAAACCAAGGTCCCCCACAAGGTCCATGTGTTTACCTTCTGAGTCAACTCTCCAGCCTAGTAACCATACTTTCTTTTTCTTTCTTTCTTTCTTTCTTTAGTTTTCTTTTCTTCTTTTTTTTTTATTTAAAAAATTTATTTTTAGGCTGAGTGAGGTGACATACACTTTTAATCCAAGCATTCAGGAGTCAGAAGCAGGAGGATCACTTTGAGTTAGATGCCAGCCTGTTGTACATAGGGAGTCCCAGGAGATCCAGGACCACATAGAGAGACCCTGTCTCGAAATAAAACACAAACAGATTATTACATTTTGAATTATGGATGTGTATGTTTGTGTGTAGGTAAGTGCACATGAGTCCAGGTGCCAGTAGAGATCAGAAGTGTTAGATCCCCTGGAAGCTGGACTTAGAGGTGCCTGTGAGCCTCCTAATGTGGATGCTGGGAACTGAACTCTAGTCCTTTGGTACATCAGTGAGTGCTTGTAACAACTGCAACACCTTTTTTTTTTTTTTTTTTTTTTGGTTTTTCAAGACAGGGTTTCTCCGTGTAGCCCTGGCTGTTCTGGAACTCACTCTGTAGACCAGGCTGGCCTCGAACTCAGAAATCTGCCTGCCTCTGCCTCCGAAGTGCTGGGATTAAAGGCATGTGCCTCCACTGCCCGGCTGAAACACTTTTTAAACAACACAGTGACTTACAGTTTAGGGCCCAGCAGACCAGTGGACAACAGGTTTAGGAGAAATGAAGAGGGTAGCTCTTTGAAGCCACCTGAAGAACCAGAGCCCACCTCCCTCTGTTTCTCCCCCACCCCTACCTTCCATCTCCCAGCCTTCAGTCCCCCAGGCCCCCTCCTCATTCCCCACAACCCCTCTCAGACACTCCCAACAACAGTCTCCCCCCCCCCCATCCCCCACCCCCCACCCCCCCAAGTCCTGTCCTTTCACTTCCTCCCACAGAAGAGCTTCTAGGAGCCTGGGAGGCAACTTCCTGTATTGAGTCACCCTTGTGATGGTATTCAAGCCCTTACCATAAGCCTGGCCCTGAAGAGGGAGGAGAATGCAGAGGCCTCTCCCTGAGGGTCCACAGACGGGAGCCCCTAGCCCCAGATGATGTAAGGACCCACAATTGCTCTTGGATATCACTATCTGAAACCCTGGATTAACGTCTCACTTCTGAACCCTGGGCAAGTGAGAGGCTGCAGTGCCTTCCAGGGACCTGGTAGACAGAGTATACATGTCAGGCAGCACGTAGCAGCTAGGGCTGGGAATGTAGGTGTTGTCATGGCAACAATCAGGACCGGCCTTTCCACTTACAACCTCTAAGTTCCTTTGTTTGTGTTATGGGTTTGAAAGGATACACGTAGAGCTTTCTTCTCTTTTCTTCTCATCCCTGGAAACAGCTGAGAAGGAGAAAGTGAGAAAACAGCCTCTCCTGCTCGGACTTCTTGAAGTTGGGTGGAGCGTTTAGCAGTTAGGTGTCTCACCTAGCACCTGACTGTTCTGGTGGGAAATTCCTTCCTTCTCAGATCATGTGGCAGCTCCCCTACTGTCCTCTCTTCTCCTTGCTCCCTCAGATTGCATGGTGGGTAAAGGCAAGATCAGATGAAGCAGAGTTCACACAGCTACTAAGCCTTATTTAGTTTTGCATAAGTCAGGTAGAAGGGTCTGCAGACCCTGGGTCAACAAAGTACCACTGAGGAAGCATCAAGATTGGAAATAAAGGTTCTAGATTTTGGGCCCCATCTTGGTCCAGGTTGACCACAGACAAGGAATTTCTGTTCTTTTGGCCTTTTTTGCGGAGGGATGAAATGATTTCCAAGTGTTGGAGAATCATGTGAGGGCCTGGGGATGTAGCTTACTTGGTAGAGTGTTGATCTGGCATGCACAAAGCCCCAGCACAGCATGAAGGATGCCTGCAGTCCCAGCACTCAGAAGGCGGAGGCAGGAGGATCAGAAGTTCAAGGATATCCTTGGCCACATAACCAGTTTGAAGCCAGCCTGGGTGGCTACGTGAGACCCCCACCCCACCCCCAAAAAATAATTATTTGAGGCATTATGCAAATGTCTAGCTCCCCACTCAGAGTTTTTTATTAGTGTCTAAATGGGATACGGAGATGTGTAGTAAGCTAAATGTAAATTCATTTCAGCATGAGAATCTGTTGAAACACGGGTGCTTGGAGAGGAGCCACACACTGGAATTATGAATCAGAAGTGGAGATACAGGCAAGAGCAGTTAAGAATTGAGTGGAATCTACTGAGCTGGTCTTCTGATGGCTCCCAGGCCTTTATGGAGCAAGGACATTTATCTCACTGTACAGAACCTTTTATCACACAAAAAAAGGACCATTAGAGAAACCCTCTTAGGCAGGAGTGACCTCAAAGTGTCCTTTAGCCTCAGGAATGGAAGGCTACTCGACCACTCTCTCAGAATCACTGTGCCTTGTCAGCTGCCACTCTGTGCTGCAAGAGCTGGGGTGGAGAGCAGAGTATGTAACTCTTTTGTTTTAACTTTTTGTTTGTTTGTTTGTTTGTTTTTTTCAAGACAGGGTTTCTCTGTGTAGCCCTGGCTGTCCTGGAACTCACTCTGTAGACCAGGCTGGCCTCGAACTCAGAAATCCACCTGTCTCTGCCTCTCGAGTGCTGGGATTAAAGTCGTGCTCCACCACTGCCCAGCTTGTTTTAACTTTTTAAAGTTAGGTTTACTAGAGTGGAAAGGTGGCTCAGAGAATGAAGGTGCTTACAACCCAGCTTGATACCCTGAGTTCCATCCTTGGGATCCACCCGGTTGAAGGAGAGAACTGACTTCCACAAGCTGTTCTCTGACTTCCATACACTCACTGGGGCACACACAGACTTTCCTCTAAAAAATCAATGTAAACAAACAAATAAATAAAATTGCCTGGGGCTTGGAGGGATGGTTCAGTGTTGAGAACACTTGTTGCTCTCCCAGAGGACCTGGATTGGGTTCCAGCATCCACATGGTGATCCAGAACCATCTGTAGTTTTAATGCCAGAGAATCTGACATCTTCTGGTTCCTGTGGGCTCTGAACACACTTGGTCTGCAGACATATGCAAGCAAATCATCTATACACATAAAATAATAAATTAAGAGATAGGGAGAGGGAGAAAAAATATGTGTGAAGGCTATGGAGTGTATCTGAAGGTCAGAGGACAGCTATCTGGAGTCAGTTCTTCTCTTTCTAAAGACTGATTGATTGATTGATTTTATGTGAGTACATTGCTATCTTTAGACACACCAGAAGAGAGCATCAGATCCCATTACAGATGATTGTGAGCCACCATGTGGTTGCTGGGAATTGAACTCCGGACTCCTGGAAGAGCAGTCAGTGCTCTTAACCGCTGAGCCATCTCTCCAGCCCCAGTTCTTCTCTTTCACCGTGTGAGTTTTGGGGTCAATCTCAGGTCATTCTTCTGACAGACTCACCTATTGCTTTTTGAAAACCTTGCGCCAGTGGAGTCATTCTCACGTCCTCTCTGACTCTGCAGGTTTTTGTTGAATTATTCAACAAATACTGATTGGATGCATATGCATGTCTGGGTACCAGGGTGTGGTGGAAGGTAGGGTAAAGAACATTAAAGTGCCAGGTGTGCTCTAAAGGTTCCCTGGGGCGCTAGGCATGTTGGAAGGTGAAGGCAGAAGGACCAGGTGATCAAAGCCAGCCTCAGTTACATGCTAACTTCACACCAGCCTAGGCTACATGAGACCCCATCCTCCCAGCCTTAAACACAAACAAATAAAGCTATAAGATCTTTAAAAATAAAAATAAAGGTGCCATGAGGATGTCCAGGAAGACACAGAGAAGGGACTGCTAACCCAGGCTGGCCAAAATATCTCCCCCACCCCCACCCCTTGTTTTTCCCCCATATATAAGAGATTTTTCCCACATTAAATTCTGTGCAGACATAAGCTAGCATCTACTGAGAGTGTAGTAGAGCAGAGAAAGGCTAGTCAGATTGAGCAGACTGACTGGACTGATGGTGGCCTTGGCAGGGACAACTCCACAGATGGTGACGAAAGATCAAACTGGAGATCAGTCTGCATCAAGCAGCTAGAAAGAGATGACTGTCTGTCACTCTGGTGGGAGGAAATTACATATAGAGTTGTATTCTGGCATAGCTCAGTATTGGTGAATTCTCCAGATCCAATGAACAGTTCTGATTTCAGTCACACAGAAAGAAAGCCTTGGTGAAACTTCATGAGTCACAAAACAAAAAGGGTCAGAATGTGGAGAAAGGATTTGTACAAGAGTCACGAGGATGCAATGTTAAGAAGAAGTTTAATTTAAAAACCAAACGGATAGCCAGTTTGAGGTCAACCTGCTTCAAAGTTGGGGATGGAGCAGGTTAATCTGGGTTTGGAAGAAAGAGACCCTGCCACATGGGCCTCAGCTGTGCAGGAGGGCTATCATCTACAGATGACTACAAAAGGCAGATGGGAGCTGGGGTCCAGGAATGAGTTCTGGGCACATGGCATAGAGGACAAGAGATTTTCCAAAAAGCTCAGGACCCCAGAGGCAGGCCACATGGAAGGTGGAGTGTGGGGACCAGTGTCCATGACTGGGTATGGTGGCACTCACTGATCTGTTTGGAGCAGGGAGGTTCTTCCTTCTCCCATGGTGTGTTTGTGGTGTGTGTGTGTGTGTATGTGTGTGTGTGTGTGTAGGGGTATGCACACATGAGTCAGATAGCACTGGAGCTGGAGTTACAGGCATTTGTGTGATGCCCAACATGGTCACTAGGAAATGAACTTGTGTCCTCTGGAAGAAGAGCAAGGGCTCTTGTGGGTGGAGCCATCTCTCCAGGTCTGTCTCTAGTGTTTGTTATCAGGAATGCGATCACCCTCACTGGCTGACCTCAGTCCTCCCAAAGCAGCTTTTTCCTATTGAAGCAATCCTAGAAATAAAGAGTGACACCAAAAATGCTTTTCAGTCTGGCTTATCACCCCGTGGAGTATAAATGATACAGACCCGGGGCACTGGCCATGCTTACGCTGCCCTAGAAGCCCGTTGGCATTCTGGCCTGGCATACATTATTGTGCTTTGTTTCTTTGTCTCCTAGCTAGCAGGGAGGAAGCTTGCTGGTTGGTTCAACCTTGATTTCTGTTTTCCAATCAAAGCATGTGATGTCTTCTGCAATAGGGTATTACTATCTAATTCTTCTATCTAACCCAAGAGCAATGGCAATAGCCTGTATTGCTTTGAGGGTCTTTGAGTTCCTTGACCAATAACTCATAAAGAGGTATTCTTAGCTGAGTCTGGAAATTTTGTTCAGGAACAGCATTGTCCACCCATGCAGAGTGCCACCATTCAAATTCTTGGTTATTTTTTAAAGATATATTTTGTGTATGAATGTTTACCTACTTGTATGTATATTTATCAGATGTGTGTGTACCTGGTGCCCACAGAGACCAGAAGAGGATATTAAATCCCATGAACCTGAAATTATAGACAGTTATAAGCTGTCATATGGGTGCTGGGAATCAAGTCTAGCACAACCAATGCTATTAATCACTGAGCCATCACCCCAGCCTCTAAACTCTCATAGGTGTGTGTGTGTGTGTGTGTGTGTGCACAAATTTATACATATCTGTGTGCGCACAAATGTGATATGCATGTATGTGTGTATGCACAAATTTTTATATATATGTGTATGTGTGTGCATTTATATATGTGTGTGCACAAATGTGATATGCATGTATGTGCGTATGCACAAATTTTTATATATATGTGCATGTGTGTGTGAATATTTATGTGTGTTATTAGCTTACAAAATAATAGGCTTCCATGTGGCTTTTTTCATCATTTTTTAAATAAAGTCATTAATTGCAGTGGATCTGAGTGGATCGAGCTACCACAGAACCATTTCTAAACAGGTTCCCATCCTCCTTTGCAATATTGACCTTTCCTTCCCACTACCTCTGGTGGGTGGTGGGCTAGAAGGGAGATTAAAGCATTTAAGTGTCCCGCGCTACGGTCTCGCCAGCAAGAACGACGCGGCACACATAGGATCCTTCTGCAGTAAAGCTTTAATGCATCTTGAGAGGGAGAGCATAAGCTTGCCACGAATGGAGACCCAGAACAATAGAACACTCGCCCTTTATATGGGTCACAGCACTTGCCTGGGACATGGAGCTTCCCCATTGGCTCCTGCACACCAGGCCAGATGCCGCCACGAGAGAGGCTGAGATTCTGAAGTGGAAAATTACCAGGTGCATGCGCACTAGCCTGTTTACAACTTGTCCTCGGCCGAATGTAGGCGCCATCTTGTAATGGCGGATGTGGGTGCTCAGGCGGCTCCCAACATTTAAGTACACTTATTAAAGTAGGTTTTGAAAAATATAAGCCTACAACCCCAGTCCTCTGCAAGAACATCATGTGCTCTTAACCCCTGAGCCATCTCTTCAGCCCCCACTATGACTGTTTATACCCATCCGGTTGACAATGAAAATTGACCATCACATCACGTAGCTTCAGGGCCACATTTAGATGCAAGGGGAATGGCTTGTAAACATGTTGATAAGGATCACCTGGCTGCCCAGCCTCTTGTGAAAAGGAGCTCAAATCTGTGTGGGGCTCTGGTGACATTGTTTAGAGAGAACTTTTGCATAGCTGGAGATGTTTATTAAGGGTGGGTCTACAAACCAACGTTAACAGAGGAAAGACATGTCTTGCAATACATGGAAGGCCATGATTTCGTTCCATATATCACCTTCTATTGGATGTGTCCTGACTCAAGCTCCAACATGTCAGTGGTGCTTCAGCCCAAAGCATGTGACTACATCATATTTTGTCTGGAAAAACTTCAAAAGAGTTATCACCATTTGCCCAATATGGCTATGAATAATCACTGAATAATAATAATAATAATAATAATAAATCCTAAGAATGAGACCTTCTGTTGAACTTTCCAAAGCACGGCCATCTTGTAACATATTTCCCAATAACTCAAGAGAGTTGGCTCTCTTCACAATGTAGGTCGGATGACTTTGTATTGTAGAGGGAAATCTTGTACATTACAGGATGTTAATAGCTTTCTTGGATTCAAACAGCAGATGATAGTAGCATCTTCTGCCCCTCTATTTGAGACAAGCATTGTTGATCAGTGTTCCTGAAGGACCAGATTGCCCTGGGCTGAGAACTACTGAATAACCAAATGATCGTTGTGATTACTATGGCTGCTGACAATGAGCCAGATAACTATGGCAGGACTAGCTCAGTTACTTTTCCATTGCTGTGATAAAATACCCCTACAAAAGCAACTTGAGGGACAAATAATTTATTTTGGCTCAAAATTTGAGATCATAGTCCATCATGGTGGGGAAAGTCACAGCTTGAAGCACCTGGTCACATGGCATTCACAGCCAAGTGCTAGAGCAATGTTTGTGCTCAGCCCGCTCAGTTACTGTCTCCACTTTGCCTAGTCTAGGGATCCCACCCACAGTTAGAGTGGGTCATCTGCTAGGTGTGGTGATGCACACCTCTAATCTCAGCACTCTGGAGGCAGGGACAGACAGGCCACTCCATAGTGACTTGGGCCAGCTTGGTCTACATAGTAAGTGGGATCTTGTCTCAAAACCAAACCAAACCAAACCAAACCAAACCAAACCAAACCAAACCAAACCACCACCACCACCAACAAAACCTTAAATTTAATTTTTTTATGTATGTATGGGTGTTTTACCTGCTTGCATATCTGTGTACCATGTGTGTGCCTCATGTCTGAAGAGGCCAGAAGAGGGCATCAGAATCCCTTGGAACTGGATTACAGATGATTGTGAGCTGCCTTGTGGGTTGTGAGCTGAGAACTGGACCCAGATCCTCTGGAAGAACATCAGGTGCTCTTAACTGCTGAGCCTTTTCTCCAGCCATTCCTTAGCTTTTTGAAACATCTGGAGATGTTTCTTTAGGAGATCTAAGGTGGATCCAGGTGGGTTTTTTGTTTTGTTTTGTTTTGTTTTTGTTTTTGTTTTGAGATCCCCTACAGTTTTTTAGTTTGTTTGTTTATGTTTTTGGAGACAGAGTTTCTCTGTGTACTCCTAGCTGTCCTGGAACTCACACCGTAGACCAGGCTGGCCTTGAACTCAGAGATCCACCTGCCTCTGCCTCCCTAGTGCTAGGATTAAAGGTGTGAGCTACAGTCATCCAGCTAATCCACAGTTTTGATGGATGTCGAAGCTGCAAGTTATGGGCCTGTTGTGTTTTACTAGGGCTATTCCTGGCTCCAGATCCAGACACACGTTAGAGTGAAGTGAAATCAGAAGCCCTGTCTAGCTTGCACTCCCTCTGTACGGGCTGGTGGCTGCTTTAGAGCACCAGTGAGGCAGATGCCTGGGCTTGCTTCACACAAGGAGTAAAGGCACAGGCTCCAGGGTAAAGGGAAATAAAAGCTTCCCCTTCCCAGGCTTAACACAGAGCTAGATGTGTGTTAGGCACATGGCATCTTATGGTGAAGAGGTGATATGTGTTAGCACCTAAAGTAAAACTCCCTTCAGGCAGGCTTGGGCATGACTTAGATGGTGGCGTGCTCACTTTGCATGCACAAAGTCCTAGGCTAATCCTTTAAACTGCATAAACCCAGCATGATTTCAATGGAAAAAACAAAAGCTTATCCTCAGCTACATAAGGAGTTTAAGGCCAGCCTGGGCTACATAAGCACGAGAACTTCTATTGAAAGAAACAAGGGGGGGGGGGGGGGGGGAGGGAAAGAGGGAAGGAGAGAAGGGGGAAGGAAGAAGGAAGGAGAGAAGAGAAGAGAGGAGAGGAGAGGAGAGAAGGGCTGGAGAAATTTTGTTCTTTCCTGTCTAAGAGGTTTATTTTATTCCAACTATTCTTTTTTAAATTAAAATAAAATAAAACCTCAAATAATGACATGAACCAACCCTGTATCCCTGACTCAGCTTCAACAACTGTTTTAGCGCCTTCTATTTTCCTCCAACTCATTTGTTTGTTTTGTGACAAGTGTGGATTTGTAGCCCAGGATGACCTTGAACATTCATGTTCTTTCTGCCTCGGTCTCCCAGGTGCTAAGGGGTGTGCCCAGACAACTTGGAGAAGAATCCTCTCAGGCCACTCAGGGCTTGTCAGGAAAGCACAATCCAAAGCTGTGGCAGGTCAGCTGGATTCACAGGCAATCAGGTGAACGATGACTGTGCTGGAGTGGATGGGTCTCGGGTTGTCTCTGGGTGGTGAGATTTAGGGTCCTGCTCTCAAAATTACCCACTTCCTTATTTTTTATTTATTTATTTTTAACTTTTTGAGACAGGTTTTTGGATAGGCTTGGCTGGCCTGGGACTCACCTGCCTCTGCCTCTGCTTCCCAAGTACTAGGATTAAAGGCGTCTGCCATCGCTGTCCAGCAGATTGCACTCTTTCTAAAGCGAGGTCTCTGTGTTGACAAGCCCCCTTACCTGAGAGATGTCGCAGCCTCTAGCTCCGAGAGTCCCCTGTACTAGGTGGAACTATAATTCTCTATTTCCCTCACCCCAACATTTGATTTCCTAATATTGCCTTTGGGACCACCTCTCTCTGAAGAGAGTTAGGGGTGGTGGCCGGTGACAGGGGACATGAGTGACCAGGGGAGTGGCTTGTAGCTGAGGGTTTGGGGACCTCTGGTCTCTGTTTTGTTTCAGGTAGAACTGGAACTCACCATGTAGACCTGGCTAGCCTTGAACTCACAGTAGTTTTCCTACCTTAGTTTCCCCGTTGCTGGGTTTACAGACATATGCCACCTTGTCTGGCTATGACTGTTACTGCCAAGAAACCACCTCAGCAGGGCTTTGACCTCACTGTGGTCCCAAGCTGGGAGGAGAATCTTGACAGGTGGGAAGAGCTCTGCCAGGGCCTAGAAGACTTAAGCTCGGTCCTGATGTGAGGTGGTTAGACCTTGGGTTAGTCAGAACCTTTTCCCACAGATGCCTCCCCAGCATGCTTTGCAACATGCTTCACTGGTACCAGGGTTAATGCTGAAGTCAGCAAAGCATCATCAGAAGGGAAGTCCTTGGGACAGGAGATAAAGTCCCTACCACCCCTCCTCAGGCAACGGCTCCCCGATTGACTAGTGTGAGTTCAAGGCTAGCCAGGTCTACATGGTGAGTTCCATTCAGAGGAAGCACAAGTATGAGGGCTTATGGGTAACTTGTCTAATGGCTTCTTTCCCTCAGTTCTCTTCCCAGCCACACTCAGACGCCAGCAGTGGTTTACACCTGGGCAGCAAATTATAGCTGTTGCTTCTTCTGTTTTTTAAAATATGTGTTTGTGTTTTATTTATAGCTATTCATCTAGTGTTGGGGATTGGATACAGTGCTTCACACAGGCAAGGAAAGTATTCTATAACTGAGCTACACTCAGCCTTGGCTCTGCATTTTATAAAACAAAGGTTTAGAGAGATCTAGCTGAGTGAGCTTGGGAGCTGATCAGAGGTTCAATGTGGCTGGAGTGAGTGGAAGTGGAGGAGCCTGAGAAAGAACTCAAGAATAACCACGAACGTGAGTCCTTTCAGAGGGTTGGGACTGTTCTGGTAATCCAATTTTTGAAAGACGCTGAGGGCTGGCTCTGTCACAACGGTGCTTGCTGCACAAGTGTGAGGACCCCAGTGTGGGTTCTCAGATCTCATATAAAAATCTGGGTGTAGTGGTACACACATAGGGCTCTAGTTCTGAGGGAGCAGAGACAAGAGGGCCTTGGAGCTCATTGGCCAGCTCAATGGAGTCTGTGCTCCAGGTTCGGTGAGAGACACTGTCAAAAAAAGTAATATGGAGAAGCACTGGGTATTGTGGTACCTACCTTTAATCCCAGAACTCAGAAGTGAGTTTGAGGCCAGCCTGGTCTACACAGTGAGCTCCAGGTCAGCCAAGGCTACATAGTGAGGGATTGTTTTAAAATAAATAAATGCGCTGGCTAGTTTAATGTCAATGAGATCCAAGCTACAGTGATCTGAAAGGAAGGAACCTCAACTGAGAAAATGCCTCTACAAGATCAGGCTGTAGTAGGGCATTTTCTTAGTGGTTGATGAAAGAAGGCCCAGCCTGCTGTGGGTGGGACCATCCCTGGGCTGGTGGTCCTGGGTTCTATAAGAAAGCAGGCTGAGCAAGCCATGGAGGAGCAAACCAGTAAGCAGCACCCCTCCATGGCCTCCGAATCAGCTCCTGCCTCCAAGATCCTGGCCTGTTTGAGTTCCTGTCCTGACTTCTTTCAGTGATGAACAGTGGTGTGGACGTGTGTGCCAAACCCTGCCCTCCCATGTTGTTTTGTTTCATCACAGAAATAGTGACCCTAACTAGGACATAAAACCAGAAAGTGATAGAGGAAGACATTGACACTGACCCCTGGCTGCCACACATGTGCATGTGTCTGATCACAGATAGACAGACAGACAGATGGACAGACAGACAGACACACACACACACAATTTCTCATACATGCATGCATGCATGCACATACATTTTTTTAATAAAAAAAAAGAGGGCAAGAAGAAGAAGAAGAGGAGGAGGAGGAGGAAGAAGAGGAGGAAGAGGAAGAAGAAGAGGAAGAAGAAAAGGAGGAAGAAGAAGATGGCAAAAAAGAAAAGCAAAACAAAAAGGAACAAAGAAAGAGAAAAAAAAAAGAAAAGAAAAAGAAATGTAAATTCTTGTTTCCGTCCTAGACACTGCATGTCTCAGTGTACTGAGCATGATGGAGATACCCCGTTCTTCTTAAGGTACTGAGGATAAGACAGGATAGACAGATGGGGAAAACAGGCTGGAGAGATGATTCAGTAGTTAATATTATTGCCTGTCTTCCAGAGGACCCAAGTTCTGCTCCCAGAAACCACACGGTGGCTCACAACCATCTGTAGCTCCCGTCCAGGGGCTTCCATGCCTTCTTCTGTCCCCTGTGGGCACTGTACACACACATGGTGCATATATATATATATATATACACACACAGATAAAACATCAGTGAACATAAAATTATAATTAAAAAATTCCTTCCTTTTAAGAAGAAAGATAGGGGAAGCTACAGGGAAACAGGAAGAAAGAGGAGTCCCTGTCTCTGTCACCTGGTTGAAGCTCTTGCCAGCCAGGAACTAAGGCCTCCAACCTGCCTGACAACATTGCTGTAAAGTCACCAACACAGGAACAGTATTTCTCTTTACAGGAAGATATTCCAAATAAAAGAGGTTAGTGACTGACTGGCCTGACAGTCTTGGTCTGTAGACCTTTCTCCTTCCCTGGTTCTAAACCTGAGATTTTCTAGGAATCTCCACAGACACCATCTAGAGCAGAAGATCTGTCCTAACCCTCTTGCGCAATCTTGAAGACCCAAGGTTTTATCCTATCAGATCATGACCCTATCCCAGCTACCTCTGGAGCTGTTCCACAAGCTCACTTAATGGAAAGTGAGCTGGGCGTGTAACTCAACCAGAAGATTCATTGCCTAACAGGCACAAAAGTCCTCGGTTTGATCTTCAGCACCATATAAAGCTGGGCATGGCAGCACATACCTATAATTCCTGTAATTCCAGGCAGAAAGAGCAGAAAGTCAAGGCTATCCTTGGATAATGAGTGAATTTGAGTTCAGCCTAGGCTATATGAGACTCTGCCTCAAAAAAGAATGAAAGAAAGACCAAAACCAATCATCAACCAACCAATCAATCAGGCAGTCAATCAATCAATTAAACAAACAAAGCAAAAGAAGAAAGAGTTGGGGTTGGGTGTTCAATAGAACCCCTGTTGAACAGTAAAATACCAAAAGTTGGTTTTTTTTTTAAACTACATACAATCACTATGAGTGACTCTCTAAGAAGTTTACACCCAAACAGGTGGTGGTGGCACATATGCCTTTAATCCCAGCACTTGGGATACAGAGACAGGTAGATCTCTGAGTTCTAAGCCAGCCTGGTCTACAGAGTGAATTTCAGGACAGCCATGGATACGTATAGAAACGTCTTGAAAACCAAAAAACCAAAACCCCATGAAGTTTGCACTCACACACTTGGTTGTACTCTATTCTTTGAAGCCAGCCAACCTGGTCTACATAGTGGGTTCAAGAATGGCCAGAGTTACATGGTGAGACCCTGTTTCAAAAAAAAAGAAAGAAAGAAAGAAAGAAAGAAAGAAAGAAAGAAAGAAAGATAAATAAATCTGTAAGTGATAGTGCATGCCTTTGTGCCTTTAACCCCAGCACTCAGGAGCCCAAAGGAGGCAACTCTCTAAGTCTGAGGCCAGCCTGGTCTACAGAATGAGTTCCAGTTCAGCCAGGGCTATACAGAATAGACCTACCTTGAAAAAAACCCAACCAACCAACCAACCAAATAAATGTAAATTCCTGGTCTCTGCTCAGACATCATATCAAAACCCCAAGAAGTGAGAAAGATCAGACAGACCCAGTTCTTCTCAGGGTGATGAGGATGAGCAGGATAGAAAGACTCACTAGGGAGTGTTCTTCACATCTCACTCAAGACAGTGAACAGGGCTAAGCAGCCAAAGTTGGGGGTATCAGAGAATTGGAGATGAGGTCATCTGAAGTCCACTATATCTTGTCTTGCCTGGAGTGAAGGTTTTAGGCACTGGTGTAGGGAGAAAGGGAGGCAGGTCTTTGAAAGCAAAGCCTAAAAGCGTCATTATTCACAGAAAGATATCAAAGACACTTACAGAAAAAGATGTGACAGGGCTTCCCTAATGTGCTCAAGGTTACAGTGCTTGCCAGTGCTTAGCTCCTAATCTCGTCAGCAAGAGTCTCAACCCAGAACTGCAGTCAACAGCTTAAGGAGGTTCCTTAATCTTTGACTTCCACTCAGGGTCTGAATTGAGTTTCCTTCATGCTAGGCAAATACTCTACCAACTGAGACACATCACCAGTCTCACTTTGTTTTCTTTTATATATATATAAAAAAAACAAAACTAATCTGGGCTGGAGAGATGGCGCAGAGGATAAAAGCACTGGCTGTTCAGTTCTCAGCACTCACAACTGTCTTTAATTTCAGCTCCAGGGGATCCAACACCTCACACAGACATAGATACAGGAAAAATACCAATGCACATAAAATAAAAATAAATAAATCATTAAAAACTTAATCAGGGACTAGGAAGATGTCTCAGTGCTTAAGAGCATTTGCTGCTCTTCCAGAGGACCTGGGTTTGGTTCCCAGCATCCACAGGGTGGCTCACAATCTCTAACTATGGTTCCTGAGAGCTGATGCCCTCTTCTGGCCTCGGAGAGCACTGCACACATATGGTGCACTGACAGATATGCAGGCAATACATGTGCACTCATAAAATAAAAATAAATAAATCTAAGAAAGTTAATTAGCATAGCTGGTATTAGATTTGGTCTTAGTTACTTTTCTATTGCTGTGAAGAGATACCATGACCAAGGCAACTTATAAAAGAAAGATTTTAATTTGAAGTCCAGAGGGTAGCGAAGCTTATGACCACCACGACAGGAAATGGCAGCAGGCAGGCATGGTATTAGAGGAGTGAGTACTTAATCTGATCCTCAAGCAGGAGGCAGAGGGAGGGAGGGAGGGAGGGAGAGAGGGA
>JADRCH010000043.1:2259893-2345885 GCA_019843965.1 Rhynchomys soricoides
GAGGGAGAGAGAGGGAGGAAGGGAGGGAGGGAGAGGGAGAGAGAGGGAGAGGGAGGGAGAGGGAGGGAGAGAGATAGATAAATAGACAGACAGACAGACAGACAGGAATGATGCAGGCTTTACAATCTTAAAGCCCACTCCTCCAACAAGACCACACCCCCTCACCTTTCCCAAACAAATCCACCAACCAGGGACCAAGCATTCAAACACTTGAGCCTAGGAGGGCCATTCTTCTTCAAACCACTCTGGCTTTTTGTTGTTTGTTTGCTCTGTTTTTGAGCTACAGTCTTACTTTATAGCCCCCCCACCCCTGGCTGTCTGAAACTCCTACCTCAGATTGGCCTTGGCCTTGCCATTCCCTCCTGCCTCCATCTTTTGAGTGCTGGGTTTATAGGTATGTGCCACCACACAGGCTTATTCAGAGCTTGGGATGGAACTCCAGTCTCCCCACATTTTCTGTATGCATCCTGTTGGCCTGTAAATAGTGGTAGTCTACTGCCTCAGCATCCCAAGTGCTGGGGTTGCATGTGGGCACCACCCTGCCTGACTCCACCCGATGATTTTTTGATGCACATTGAAACCAGTGGTTCAAAGTACTTGGGACAATTCCTTCTCCACCTGACAAGCTGGCAAAAAAGTTAGCCATCTTGAGGGACTAACAGCTCATGCTCCCTGTGAGGCCGGCCTTGGAGTGCCTTTCTGTCTTAGCCAGATGGCAGTGCAGGAAGGATTTGGCTTTGGAAGTATGTGTCCTCGGAGAAGCTCAGAATGTGATAAGATTTCATACTTAAATCTTAAAGCCCAGCTCCTTCTCATTTCGGGTTAAAAAGATGTGGAATTGGAAATGAGGTTTCAGAAGGTGCTGGGTCTGCTAGTACAGGTTGTTACAGTGTGTTCTCAGTGGCTTCTCCTTGCAGCTTGTTCCCATTATTCAAGGACAGAGCCTCCCACCCTGCCTCCTCCTCAGAAAGAACAAAGAGGCCCTGGGTGCTTAAGATGCTGGGCCCTTGGACCTGCTATCCTTCTTTTGACATCAGAGACCTTAGGCCAGGTTCCTGCTTCAGCTGATTTTTTTTTTTTGATACCCAAATTCTTTCTGGGTAGAATCCAGGCCTGTGTGCCTTAGCCTTCTGGCAATCAGAAGTGCTTAGCCTATGGTCAAGAGCCCAGTGCGTGATAGTCCCTGACATTGCAGTTACTATTCTGTATTAAATGAGGGAGGGGGGAACTGCATTCTGGGGGGATGGGATACTAGGGTTGTCTACACAGTGTGTGGGTTCCAGGAGAAACTGAAAACGGGAACATAACCAGGGTGTCATTATGACAGTTCATCTTCAGTACCAACTCGAGTGGGTTTAGAACCATGGGAACACACAGCTGGGAATGTCTATGCGGGTGTTTTCTAAAAGGTTGAACTGAGGAAGAAAGACCCACACTGCACACGAACAGCATTATTTATGAAATATAATGTGGCAGCAGGTGGGTCCATGCCAAGGCACCCCTGAAAGATCACGCCATGTGTCAGACCTGGTATAAGGGAGGTTTATTTAGGGGAAGGGAGGGCGTGAGGACATGGAGAGGGGGTAGAGGCAGACAGACTGAAGCAGAACCATGAGGGCAGGGAAGCGGGGACAGAGAAGGACAGAAAGAAGGAGGGGGGGGCAGGCTGGGAACAGAGAGGGGGGAAGGAGGGAGGGAGGGGGAGAAGGACAGGGAGAGGGAGAGAGCTGGGGTGGCAGAGTCCTTTTTATATGCCACCAGGTACAGCACCTGCACCTGGCGGTAGGTAATGGTAACAGATGATGATGTAAGCCACTGCTAGGTCCCTGGAAGGAGTCGAACAGAATTGCATGTAAGCCAGCAACCATTCCACAGCATGGAATCTCAGGCTGAATTAAAAGGAAGGAGGAAGCAAGTGGCTGACCCCAGCTTCCCCCACTTTCCTAACTGAGGACACCAAGTGACAGCTGCTCTCATACCTTCCCTGCCACAAGGGATTGTGAACGTCAAACTGGAAGCCAAATTATGCCCCTCCTACCTTAAGCAGTTTTGATTGGGCACTTTGTCACAGCAATGAGACAGGTAACTATGTCAGGGTGTCCTGAAAAAATATTCTCCCCAGGGGCATTCATGTCTGACATGTGACTCCCAAGAGCTGTCTCCTGCTGAGTGGGGACTTAGCTGAGAACCTGACATGAGGTCCCAGCTGAGTTATCATCACAGGGCACTTGCTGCCCAAGGCGGGGGTAGCTGTCATTTTATCCTACCGGGAACATGCCGACTCTGCCGCTCTCTACTCAAGTGTTTGGCCCTGACTGGAGCTAGAAGTCAATTGGAGAGAGTCTGTTGTCTCCTTGGCAGAGGCTGTCAGCTGTCATAGGCTGTAGAGGAGGGCATTACATTCCTGGCTCTGGGAGTGGGGTCTAAGAACTCATTTGAAGAAAGTGGTGGCAAAGGGGACAGCACTTGAGATACCTGACATCACCTTGTCTCTTAGGGATATTGATGGCTTTCCAGAGAGGACCAACTTCATAGGCATGTGACCTGGAAGCCACACAGGCTGCACTTGGGAGGACCTTGTGCTTGATTTAATATCTTGGTGATTCCATCTTACAATTCTCTCTCTCTCCACCACCTCCCCTCACGTGCACACACACACACACACACACACGCTCGTGAAGAATATATGCCAAGCTGGGTTGTCAGGGTGCCATACCTCAGGAACTGTCTTCGTAGGCCAGGTTGGCTGAGAGCCAGCCCTGGTGCCTGCCTGTCTCCTCACCAGTTCAGGGATCACAAATGCCTCTTGCCACACCCAGCACTTCACTCGAGTGCTAGGCAACCAGACCCAGGTCCCTATGCTTTGCAAGGCAAGCCCTACACTAATAGAGCCGTCTTCCCGACCCCATCTTCCTCCCCCTTTCTCTTCTAGTAGAGTGAATGTAGATTTACTAAGGAAAAGTGAGGGAGACCATGGGGGGGGGTCCCAAGAAAAGATAGAGCTATTTTATAATTCTTAAAATGTATATTTTCTTATGATTTTTTTTTTTTTGAGATAAGGTCTCATGTAACCCAGGCTTGATTCAAATTCTGTTGACAGCTGGCCTTTTATTCTGATTCTCCTGTCTTTATAGCTCGAATTCTGGGATCACAGGCATGTGCCACCATACCCAGGTAATAATTTCTATTTATCTCGGGTTTGGTTATTCCCATGTGATGATGAAATGTAAGTGCCAACAAAGGTCTGTGCCACTCATGTGTCTGCCATTTCTGGGCATGCCGTTTGCTTAGAGCATTTGTGATGTCCCACGAGCAAACTCCTGATAGCCAGGAGTCCAGTAAAACAAGAGGGAAACCTGAAGCCAGATACAGTGCCCAGGAGCTGGAGGCTGGGGAATCAGGGGCCCAAGGCCATCCATTACATAATGAGTCAGAGGCCAACCCTAGGAGGAAAAAAAGGAGGAGGGAAGGGGGTGAGGAAAAGAAAAAAAAGAGTATTTGAGTGTAAAGTAAGCATATTAGATCTTGGGTTCTGTCTTAGTCAGGGTTTCTATTCCTGCACAAACATCATGACCAAGAAGCAAGTTGGGGAGGAAAGGGCTTATTGAGCTTACACTTCCATGCTGCTGTTCATCACCAAAGGAAGTCAGGACTGGAACTCAAGCAGGTCAGGAAGCAGGAGCTGATGCAGAGGTCATGGAGGGATGTTCCTTACAGGCTTGCTTCTCCTGGCTTGCTCGGCCTGCTTTCTTATAGAACCCAAGACTACCAGCCCACAGATGGTACCACTCACAAGGGGCCCTCCGCCCTTGATCACTAATTGAGAAAACATCTTATCGCTGGATCTCATGGAGGCATTTTCTCAACTGAAAATACTTTCTCTGTGTTAACTCCAGCTTGTGACAAGTTGACACAAAACCAGCCAGTACAAGCCCTGTCAGTGATGAGTTTGGCAAGCCTAGAGGCCATTTTATATAACAACTAGAAAAATTTTAAAATGTAAAAATTATTTGTGCAAATGTGTATGTGTGCATGGCTGGGTGCATATGTATGCATGCATGTGTTCATGTGTGTATATATGTGTGTGTGTGTATGTGTGTGTGTGTATGTGTGTGTGTATGTGTGTATATGCATGCGGAGGCCAGAGGTCAACCTCTCTGTGTCTCAGGTGGTATTCACTTTTTTCCTTTATTAAGACAGCATCTTTCACTGGCCTAGAACTCGTTAATTGGACTGGCTGGCCAGCAAGATCCAGCAGTCTGTCTGTCTCCTCTTCCCCAGAGCTGGGATCGAAAGTGTGGGTCTAAGTTCTGAACATTTAACTCAGAGCCTCAGGCTTGCAAGGCAAGCACTGTATTGACAAGGCCACCTCCCCAGCCCCAAAGAAAGTATTTTGAGGATCAAGAAACAACCACGAAGCATTCTCAGATCCTTTCTACTGTGTCATTCTGTCCTTTGTTCTGAAGCAGATGAACAGGAAGGAAGAGAAAGTTTGTGCAATGCACAGTTCCCCGACCTTCGGTCTCGCCTTACTCAGCTTAGAGACAAAAATTAGAGTGTGCACTTGTCCTGAACTGGAAAGCAAAGACCAACAACAGAAAGCTGCTCTACCTTGCCTGGAGCGATTAGAGGTGTCTTTGTCTACTGCAATTATGCATGGCTTGTGTTTGGGATGGAAGGATGGGTGTGTGTGTGTGCGTGTGTGTGTGTGTAAAATTATATCTATATCTATCTATATATCTATATCTATCTATCTATGAATGTATATGAGAAAGCCTACACTACAGCACTTGTAAACAAAGGTTCAGAGGAAGTTTAGAGAACCCTACTCTTCCATTCACTGGGAAGAGTCTAGACTCGATGGGGAAAGAGCTGTCCTGGGTAGGAAGCTAACGCAGGAATCCCCATTTGGGAAGCTTGGACTTGACCTGTGGGTGGTGGAGCTTGATCAAAGTAGGAGTGCAGTAAAGGTTTTACTACAGTTTAGGATGAGGCTAAAGATGCTGTGTTTGAGGGTGGAAAGAGCATGAGGAGAGTGGCAGAAACATGAAAAGTCTTGGATAATAACTGAGAGGGTGTGATGGTATCTTTTAGGCTACTCTTTTTCCTTTTTTTCTTTCTTATTTTTAATTTCAACTTTTTGAAATTTGAGACAAGGCCTCCTGTAGCCGGGGCTGACCTTGAACTCATGATGCTGGATAACCATAAACTTGTGATCCTCCTTGTTCTACCTCCCGAGGGCTGAAATGACAGGTGTGGACCACCACCCCAGATTTTGTGGAGAGCCTTTTTTGTATTTATTTATTTTGTGGCAGAAGCATTATGCCATAGAGCCAGTGTAGAAGACAGAAGACAATTTGCAAAAGTTGGTTTTCCTGCCATGTGAATCCCAAGGAGTGAATTCAAGTCATCAGGCTTGGTGGTGGGTGCCTTCACCCACTGAGCCATCTCACAGGTCCTCAGAGGACAACTTTTGAGGGTCATTTCTTTCCTACCAGCAAGGATTCTAGGAATCAAATTCAGGTCATCAGGTGTGGTGGTTTGAATATGCTTGGCCCAGGAAGTGGCACTATTAGGAGGTGTGGCCTTATTGGAGGAAGTGTGTCACTGTGGGTATAGGCTTTAAGATCCTCAGCTTAGCTGCCTGGAAGTCAGTCTTCTTCTGTTTGCTTTTGGAACAAGATAGTGAACTCTCAGCTCCTCCTGCTCCATGCCTGCCTGGATGCTGCCATGCTCCCAACTTGATGAAAATGGACTGAACCTCTGAACCTGTAAGCCAACACCAATTACATGTTGTCCTTATAAGAGTTGCCTTGGTCATGGTGTCTGTTCACAGCAGTAAAACCCTAACTAAGACATCAGGCTTGCATGTCAAGTACTTTTACCCACTGAGCCATCTTATCTGCCCTTAAGCTGTAATTCATCATAGCCACAAGAAGTAGCTAATATATTGTTATAGCAGTGCCAGAGCATTAATATTTTTGTATTCATTCTTCAAATCCCAGTTGCTATGAGAGGGCATGTAAGAGCCAAATAATTGTACATGTATTGGGTCACATGACAAGAGCTGAACCCTAAGAATAAGATCTCCAAGCTTTTATAAAGTTCAGTAAGCCTACCTCAGTGTGATAGTTTGAATGAGTATGGCCCCCTAGGCTCACACATTTAAATGTTTGGTCCCCAGTTGGCAAAACTGTTTGGGAAGGATTAGGAGGTATGGCCTTGTTGGAGGAGGTGTGTCATTGGGGGTGAGGCTTGAGGTTTCAAAATCTCATGCCATTTCCACATTCCCAATTCTCTCTCTCTCTGTCTCTCTCTCTCTCTGACTCTATGTCTGTCTGTCTGTCTCTCTGTGTCTCTATCTCTGTCTTCTCTGTCTCTCTGTCTTTGTCTGTCTGTCTGTCTGTCTCTGTCTCTGTCTCTCTCTCTCTCAGATCAGATATAAGCTCTCAGCTACTGCTCCAATGCCATTCCTGCCTACTGCCAGGCTCCTCACCATGATGGTAATGGACTCTACTATCCTTTAGAATTGGAAGCCCAAATTAAACACTTTTTAATGAGTTGTCTTGGCTATGCTTTCCCTTCGTAGCAACAGAACAGTAACTAAGATACTTGGGCTTGCCACAGAGACACTGCTACTATGCAGGCAGCAAACAAGCCTGTGTTCTTCTCTAGAGAGGGATGCCATCTCTATTTTCCACAACAGTTTCCTACACAGTGGTCCTTGGTGGTGCTCTGAACCCAAGATATAAAGAGGGGAGAAGGAGAGGGAGCGAGAGAGCCATGTTGGGGGTCAGAGCAGCACTATCTGAAGAAGAATCATTTCCTAACACAATAAGCCTGGAGGGATGGTAAATTTACTTTGTGCAACTCATTATTCATTGGTGACTTTCCCTATTGTTTAGAAAGGTCAAGTCCTCCATCACACAGGCATTTTGTGCAGTATCTTCCAGACATGACTGCTGGGGCCCGGCATTCTAACCTAAGGGGCAGATGTATTTGTCAGTACAAATCTGGTTCAGGGATCCTTCACAGAGTGGGTTCTTCATGCTGTTTCCAGTCTTTCTGCTTCAGAGCCTCAGATGCCTTACTAGGTCGAAGCATTGTAAAGCTGAATCTGAGGTAAATGTGGTGGCACAAATTTATAATCCCAGCTTTCTGGAGGTGGAGGCTAGAGGGGCAGGGTTCAAGGATGCCCGGGCATGGAACCAGACTCCTTTAATCCCAGCACTTGGAGGCAGAGGCAGGCAGAGAGGGCTACACAGTGAGGGTCTCTCTACAACAACAACTGAAATGCTCCCTAAAAACAGGTGACAATCAATCAATCAATCAACCAATCAATAAATGTAAGAAGGCAAATAAATGGACATTTAAAAGTAAGTTGATTCTACTTCCTTGGACCCAGATGAGAGCTCATGATAAAGGAATGCATAAAGAATGTATGGAACATATGTATGTCCTAAAGATTCCCTCAGGTTTGAAATAGATAGATAGATAGATAGATAGATGATTGATAAGTAGATGATTGATAGGTAGATAGATAGATAGATAGGTAGATAGATACATAGATAATTGATAGATAGAGAGATAGATAGATAGGTAGATAGGTAGAGAGATAGAGATTTAGAATTTTCCAGGGGTTAGTAAGAAAACTCAACAGTTAAAAGCACTGGCTGCTCTTCCAGATGACCTGGGTTCCATTCCCAGCATCCACTGGGACAGCACACAACTGTCTGTAACTCCAATTCCAGAGAATCCAACATCTTCTTCTAACATCTCATGGGCACCAGGCACAGACATACAAGCAGATAAAACACACTTACATATTAACAACAACAACAACAACAACAATGACAGCAACAGCTCTTGTTGTTCTTGGAAACCCAAGTTGAGTTTCCAGCTCTGGCTTCCAGCAGCTCCCAGCCCCAGCTCACATGAGCGTTGGGTCTCAAACTCAGAGCCTCTCCAAGAGCAGCAAACTCCCTACCCCAAGCTCCTGCCAATCTTAAAAAATATAGTTTGTTGTGGTGTATTTGCACTACATTTATGCCTTGTGTCCTCAGATGTCAGAAGAGGAGATCAGATCCCCTAGAACTAGAGTCATAGACACTTGGGAGCCACTATGTGGGTGCTGGGAACCAAACCTAGATCTTCTCAAGAGCAGTCAGTGATCTTAACCACTGAACCATCTCTACAGTGCCTAAACTTCTGCATCTTGAAGGTTCTTCTCGGCCAGTGGTTCTCAACCTTCCTAATGCTTTGACTCTTTAATACAGTTTCTTATGCGTGGTGACCCCCAGCCATAAAGTTATTTTCATTGCTAGTTCATAACTGTAATTTTGCTACTGTTATGAGCCATAATGTAAATATCTGTGCTTATTAGGTGTGGTATTATAAAATTCCCAGGGTCTTAGGCAACTCCTGTAAAAGGGTAATTCAGTCCCTAAAGGGGTCGTGACCTGCAGGTTGAGAACCACTGGCTCTGGGGTTATGGGCCTCGTTACTCTATAATCCTAAGGCAGTGAATACTGATACTCTGGAATCTCCAAATGACTGAGTTGTCACAACAGCCCTGAAAATAGTTCTAGGAAATGTTATCTTTTTCAAGCCAAGCCCTAAAGGAAGAGTCACCCTTAGCTCCATCCAAGACTAGAGGTCTCAAGTAGAAGCCACATCTTACAGCAATGAACTAGCTATCTTTATTAAATGAAACCAACAATAGTTTCGTTACAATGACTGAGCCAGGAATCATCACCACACCAAAGATAATTGGGGACAAACTACACATCATGAGCCCAGCCCACTGTGAAGGAGCAGTGAAGAATCAGCTCAATACAGACAATCTACATTAGACAGGACACCTAAACACCACCTGCCAATCTGAGAAGGATAAACATCAGATCCACAGGGATGCTCACTGGTCCCAAATAGAATTCTGGATCTAGCCACTTACTCTGTCTCCCTTGCCATTTCCCCTGTTAACATACACTACAACCGGTCTGCTGAGCCAGAACTCTGAGTGTTCTTACCCTTTCACCGCCAATCAGCACATGATGTCCCTCATTTAAAGACATTGTTCTACCTACTTTTCTGTCTGCAGGCATCATCCTTTGCCAAGCTTTTGCCATCTTTTGTCTCATTGATTTGCAGGTTTCTTAACTGTTCACTGTCTTCCCTACTGCTCACTTCCAATTTGTGGCCCAGCCAGAATCCACTGAGCTTAAACACACGTGCATGTGCATGTACACACACACACACACACACACACACACACATACACACACTCAAAACGAGACCCCCCCCCAACATCAATAGCAACAACATATGTGCACTCTCTTTCTGAACTGTGCTATCACTGCTTCGTACCTGGGAGTCAACCCACGGACAGGAATAAAGATCTCCCTTTCCTGCCTTAGCCTTTAGGTTTCCCATGAATCTTAGCTTCATCTTATACTCCCTTCCCCTTAAAGCACCACAGCATGTGTGTTCAGATGTGTGTGGGTCTGCATGTTCATATATGTACCTGTGCATGGTAAGACAAGAGGACAGCCTCTAGAAGTCTACCTGTTTTGTTTTTAACAGGTCATCATTATGTAGCTCTGGCTGACCTGGAACTCACTATGTAGATCAGGCTGGCCTCTGGAACTCTTTATGTGGACCGGACTGGCTGGCCTCTAACTCACAGAGATCTGCCTGCCTCTGTCTCCTGATTGCTGAGATAAGGGGCCACCATACCTGGTCCCTTTGGTTTTTTTGAGACAGGCTCTTTTACTGCTGACCTGGAACTTACAAAGTAGGTCAGGTTAGCTGGCCAGCGAGTCCCAGGGATCATTCCTTCCACTGCTGGGGTTAGTTCTGGGTATTAAAAAAATCAGATCCGTTTGCAAGGTAAACACATTCCCCCTTGAGCTATCCTCCCGGCTTCTAGCTCCCTGCCTTGCCAGCATCTGGGTCTCATGCATGTTGTGTTATTCATGAGCACTGGACCTGGAGGTGTGCACCAAGGCAGCCCTCTTTCCTGACCATTCAACCTAAAACAACCTGAAGCACACTTCCAATTTCCCATTTTGAACATACCTGCCCTTCCCTTTAGAGCATGCATTCTTATTGGCAATGTACATCTATTTGTGTTCTTTTGTTGGTTGGTTGGATTTTGTTATTGTTTGGTATGTATCTGTCTGTCTGTCTGTCTGTCTGTCTGTCTTCTTTTATTATGAAGGTAAGGGTTATATGTGCCTGTTAACCTCTGCATGTCAACTGGATGCAGTCTGTACACCCACTGTATCCTTGATGCAGGAGTGGATAGATGAATGAATGCTTGCAGGACCAGGGGAAAGGAGCCTTACAGGATCAGGGAAAGACATGTCTAGGGCCAGCAAGTGTGTCTCTGAGAGGCCCAGCCATTAGAGCTCTCAGAACTGTGTGCTCACTGCTCTTCAGGTGAGATAAATATTAACACAGTATAGTCGCCCTGAAGGTGAACCCTACACAGAAGGCCTTATCTGTTGATATAATCATTAGAAATGTCAAAGAGAGATCAGGATTCTTGGCCAGCCCTTTCTTGAGCACTGACTCTGTCCTCTGATTCTCTGTTCTCTCAAATGCCCGAGTTCTGTCTTCAGTCCCTCCCACACCCCACCTTCCCTTGCTTCTGTCTTTTCTCTGTCTCAGCCTCTGTCTCTCTGTGTGTCTGTCTCTCTGTCTCCATTGGTTCTGTCTTTTCTCTGTCTAAGTCTGCTTCTGCTGTCTCTGTCTCTGCCTCTCTCTTTGTCTCAGTCTTTGTCTGTGTCTGTCTCTGTCTGTCTGTCTCTCATCTGTCTCTTTTGTCTGTCTGTCTCTCTCCCCTCTCCCCTCCCACCTCTCTGTCTCTCTCAGTCATTCTCTCTTCTCCATGTCCAGAGGATACTTTTTCTTTATGGCCCCTATATTCCGCAAGGATCTCAGCACTCTGGCCCTCGACTAGGTCATCTCAGCTCCAGGTTCCTGGAGACTCCCCACTGCTCCCCTGACTTCTGCCTAGCATGAGCTCCTATGGCCTGGCCTGTCTCCTCTCAGACAAATGCCTACTCCCTCAGGTGTCATGCAGCGCTCTCTCTCTCTCTCTCTCTCTCTCTCAATGGAGAGCTTTTTTATTTCTCATGTCTCTGTAGTCTGAGGAGGCAGACATTACTTTATCACCAAGTGCTCAGAAAAACATTTTTTTTCACAAGAGAAACCCTCCTTTCTCTGTGAGCACTTTTCTGCTTCATCATTAAACTTCCCTTTGGAAAATGCCTGTTTTGGTTTGTGTATACAATCAGCACCAGTAGACGACAGACTGACTGCTGATATGTGGATGTGTGTACATATTACTATTCTCTAGACGTTCTATTAGCTCATCTGTGGGTACAAAATCCATTTGGTGTAAAAGGTAAGCAGGGCGTTCAGTCACCTCTCCACACTTCTCTCTGTTTCTTGCACAACCTTTCCAAGACCATCTGCATGTTTCTACACAGGAGCGCAGCTGACCCCCCTCCTCCGTCTTCCAGTGTCTACAGTCTCATTCTGAACAAGTCGCTCATTCTGTATCACTATGCCAAAATCTTTCTAACTTAACAGCCGTCTAATATTCTATTATTTGGACAAATCATAATCGACCCCATGCTTTTGTTGTTGCTGAGACAGGATATCACTGTGCTACATAGGCTGTCTTAGAACTCACTCCATAGCTCTGGCTAGCCTGCAACTCACTATGTAGACCAGGCTAGCCTGGTACTCATGGATAGCTGTCTACCTCTGTTTCTGCGTCACACTAGAGTAAACTATTTTTTACTAGAATACCTTTATTTATTCATCAATAATTTTATACATAGAAGCAATGTATTTTGATTTCTGCCTCCAACTTCTGCCTCTTACTATCCCTAGACTGACTCTCTCTCTCTCTCTCTCTCTCTCTCTCTCTTTCTCTCTCTCTCTGAGACAAAATCTTATCAAGTATCCCTGGCTAGCCTAGAACTCACTATGTAGATCAGGCTGTCCACTCTGGGCTACCTTTCTGTTTCTGCCTCCTGACTGCTGGGAAGACAGGTATATGTCACCTTGTCTGGAGAGAAAATGGAATCTACAACTTTACACAGATTCAAGTAGTTTTGAAAACTAAGTCTTGGCAATTAAAATGTATTTTAGTTTTTAATTAAAACAGCCTTTTTTTTTTTTATTTATTTGTGTTTGGGATGGGTAGCTAGGAGGACACAGTTTGTTTGTGGAGGTCAGGAGACAGTTTGTATCTCCATGAGGGTCTTGGGATTGAACTCAAGGCAGGTTCCCACCACTGAACCATCTTGCTAGTCCCATTTTCAACTTAACAAATTGTTAAATTTCCCTCTACAGGAATATAAAAAACTACTATCTTTTTCAATATAGGTTACAATTTTTTTCATTTGAATTGAAAGTGGCTTATAATTCAAATTTGCATTAAGAATTATTTTTATTGGATATTTTATTTATTTTACATTTCAAATGTTATTATCCCCTTTCCCTGATTTACCCTCTGAAAACCTCCTATCCCATCCTCCCTCCCTCTGCTTCTATGAGGGTGCTCACCCACCCACCCACCCACTCCCACCTACCTGCCCTCGAATTCCTCTCCACTGGGGAATCGAACCTTCACAAGACCAAGGGCCTCTTCTTCCATTGATGCCCGACAAGGCCATTCTCTGCTACATAAGTGGCTGGAGCCATGGGCCGCTCCATGTGTACTCTGTGGTTGGTGGTTTAGTCCCTGGGAGCTCAGGTGGTTGGTTGACATTGTTGTTCTTCCAATGGGTTGCAAACCCCTTCAGCTCCTTCAGCCCTTTCCCTAGCTCTTCCATTGTTGGTGGGATTGCAAGCACTAAGAATTCTTAAGCATATTTATTTATTTATATTTTATTTTATTTTTTGAGACAAGATCTCACTATCTAGCCCTGGCTGACCTGGAACTCAGAGATCAGTTTGTCTATCTCTGCCTCCCAAGGGCTTGGATTAAAGAAGTGCACCATCATGCCTGGCTCATGCATGTGTTTGTATGTCCAGAGAATTTGTCTCCTTTTCTATGATCTTTTCATGTTCTGACCATTTCTTCCTACAGGAACAACCGTTGTTTTTCTCACTGGTGTGTAGCAGCTGTTCACGTGTTAAGCAAATGTTTATGGGAAGTTTATCCTGAGGAATTAAGAGGGTTTTTTTGTTTGTTTGTTTGTTTTTAATAAACATAACCAAACTTACCTTTCTTGGAGGCATCTGGCTTTTGTTGTGTGAAAAACTCTAATGACAAAAGTTATTCTATGATCTTTTCCTAAAAATTTGATTCTGAATTCCATCTGTGATTTATTTTGCCGTAAGCAGCAAGAACCCACAGCCAAACCAGGTGTGGTGGCACATGCCTTTAATCCCAATATTCTGGTGGCAGATCTCTGAGTTCAAGGCCAGCCTGGTCTACAGAGTTAGTTCCAGGACAGACAGGAATACTTGGAGAAACTGTCTTGAAAAGCCAAAAAAACAAAAACACCACCACCACCACCACCAACACAAAGTATGGTGGTTCATGCCTGCAGCCTCAGAACTTTGGAAGCTGGAAGCCAAGGTTTCAAAGGGGGTTGGGAGTGGGGTGAGTTGGAGAGATGGCTCACTGATTAAGAATACTGCCTGTTCTTTTAGAGGGCTTGAGTTCAATTCCTAGCACTCCATGGTGGCTTCCAACTGTCTATAACTCCAGTTCCAGGAACATGATGCCCTTTTCTGACCTTTGTGGGCACTAAGAAAACATGTTGTGCATAGATGAACATGCAGGTAAATACTCGTGAATGTAAAATAAAAATAAATAAAATATTTTAAAAATAAAATGTTATTTTTCCATGCGTATGTATGTATGTATGTATGTGTATAGAGATCATGTGTGTGTGTGTAGCCCAAAAGACAACCTACATTCATTGTCTTTTCTCAGTCTCTAGAACTCGAGTAGTCTGGGCTGACTAGACAGCAAGCTCCATGTTTGCTTCCCCAGTGCTAAGATTTCAAGCACACCATCACATTTGGCTTTTTGAATGCGGGTTCTGGGGACTGAACTCAGGTCCTCTGTGAGCAAGGAAAGCACTTTACTGATCACATTACTCCTTACTCCTGGATGATCTCTTTTCTTGGTTAACTTCTCCTTCGTCCCCCCCCCCCCCCACTGCGATCAATGCACTGTGTGGGTCTGGGCTGTTTGCTCTGTCCACTGTTCTCTCTGAGTGCCCATTCTGGCTTCATGCTAGAAGCTCTGTCACAAGTATTGTTTTTCAGAAGAGCTTATAACCTTACACTTTAGGCTAATGCCTGCATCTGGCAACGCTAACTAGATCCTGCAGAGGCGGACTCTTTAACTCTGGCCTAAATAAGTCTTTGTTCATCCCAGGGCCAACTACTTCAAAACAGGTTCTGACACTTCTCAGGAGTACTGGACTACTGGTGTCTAGAAACCTACGGGTGTTGATGAAGCCTCACAAACTCCCTGTGCGGTCGAGCTAGTTCCAAAAAGCAGAGATTCACTGGGGCTGGTTTAAATAATAAGAGGCATTGTGAGTGTGTTTATATTTGGAGATGTGAATCCCAGTCACTGTTTCAGGAGAGGCCAGTGTAGCCAGACCTCACAGGAAGGTCTCCAAGGTTTGTTTTTGTATGTTGCACATCATTCGTGTAATTAAAAAAACATAAGCCTATAAAAACACCTTTTACAAGCTTAAATGCAGGACCTCCAGAGGATATTAGAATGCTAGCCTGTGATCTGCACTGAGGAGGGAAGAGGGTACAGGTACTAAGGACAAAGTGTGAGAAGGAAAGAGTGAAATCAGTGACAAGCTGGGCATGATGGCATGCCTACTATAATCACAGTGTTTGGGAGATAGTGGCATCAGGGCCATCCTCAGCTACATAATGAGTCTGAGGCCAGCCGGAGCTACATAAGACCCTGATTCAAAAAAATAGAACAAACAAGCCAACAAACCACAAACATAGCGGTCTTATGTTGATAAGAGGGTGCTATGTAACAATGGTGATACACTTATATTGGGGTGTTTTAAAATTAAACACTGGTGTCTGGCACAAGATGGTCCAGTCAGCCAAAGTGCTTGCTGGGCAAGCCTGGTGAGTTGAGTTTGATCTTTGGAACCTGTACTGGCTGGTTTCCTGTCAACTTGACACAAGCTGGAGTCATCACAGAGAAAGGAGCTTCAGTTGAGAAAATGCCTCCATGAGATCCAGCTGTAAGACATTTTCTCAATTAGTGATCAAGGGGGTGGGGGGAGGGCCCCTTGTAGGCGGTACCATCTGTGGGTTGGTAGTCTTAGGTTCTATAAGAAAGCAAGCTGAGCAAGCCAGTAAGAAACATCTCTCCACAGCCTCTGCATCAGCTCCTGATTCCTGACCTGCTCGAGTTCCAGTCCTGACTTTCTTTCATGATGAACAGCAATGTGGAAATTTAAGCTGAATAAACCCTTTCCTCCCTAACTTGCTTCTTGGTTATGATGTTTGTGCAGGAATAGAAACCTTGACTAGACAAATTGGTACCAGAAGTGGCTTATTCCTGTGACAATCTGACCATGTTTTGGGGAGGACTGTGGAAGGACTTTGGAACTTTGAGCTAGAAGATCCATTTGGTGTTAAGAGCTCTGTGGGGTGTTCTGTAGGAGCTTGGAAGATAATGTTGAGAACAGTGCAGAAGATGGAGGTCTGGCTTGTGAAATTTCAGAGGGAAGATTAAAGACTCTTGTCAGGGTCGTTGCTATTTTGACTGTGAAGATTCTGTGGTTTTGGTTAGCTGGGGCTGAAGAATCAGCTGTGATTAACAAGATATCAGAACTACTAAAGCAAAAACTTTGCATTACTGGGACTATTGATACTGGCTGGCTAGAGCTAAGAAGTTAGCGGTGATTAAGAAGAGACCAGTATCATTGAGGTGAAATCTTCTGAGAAGTGGGGTTTTTTTTTTTTTTGTTTTGTTTTGTTTTGAGAGCACAGAGGCTGTGTTCCAGAGATAGCCAAGGTTGTACCTTGTGCTGTGGCTGGACTTGATAATGTGTAAGAGTCACTCAGGTGGTACTGGTTTTGAAGGCATGAAGGGGTCATGAAGAGCAGCTGAGGCTGGGCACTATGAGAGGCCGAGGAAGGCCATCGGTGAAGGTGCAGCCTCAGTTGCAATTGATGGCCCAGGACTGAAGGAGTCATGCAAAGAAGTTGAGGCTTGGCACCATAAAGAGAGCCTATGAGAAGCTATTGGTGAAGCCTAGTTACAGCAGAAGACAGCAGTGTTTTGGAGATGCCAATGCCATGAGATGACCACCAAGAACAGCAGCAGCAGTGGAGTGCAGGCAGCAGGAGCCTAGAAGACAAGGTGTGTGCTACCAAGGGCAGAGCTGGAGAAGTGACCCAAGCCAGTGTAGGAGCCCAGAAGATCATGAGTGGATCCTAGATATTGGATGGTTGGAGTTTGCTTTTGCTTTTGATTGTGACTGTGCCCTGATATTTTTCTCTCTTGAAGGAAGATAGTATTTTAGTGGAACCCACAGTTAAGAGACTTTTAAATGCTTTTACTATGTTTAGGTATGCTCCTTGAATTCCTGATCTTTCTAAGACTTTTATCATGAAGGGATGTTGAATTTTGTCAAATGCTTTTTCAGCATCTAATGAAATGACCATGTGTTTTTTTTCTTTGAGTTTGTTTATGTAGTGGATTACATTGATAGATTTCGTGGTATTGAACCATCCCTGCATCCCTGGGATGAAGCCTACTTGATCATGGTGAATGATTGTTTTGATGTATTCTTGGATTCGGTTTGCAAGAATTTTATTGGGTATTTTTGCATCGATATTCATAAGGGAAATTGGCCAACATCAAACTAACTGGAGAGAAATTCGAAGCAATCCCACTAAAATCAGGGACTAGGAAAGGCTGCCCTCTCTCTCCCAATCTATTCAATATAGCATTGAAGTTCTAGCTAGAGCAATTAGACAACAAAAGGAGGTAAAAGGGATACAAATTGGAAAGGAAGAAATCAAAATATCACTACACATCAAATCCCAAGTAAGCCTAAAGGACATGACAGTCTGTCACATAAGAAAGAAAAGAAAGGAAAGAAAGAAGTGTCAGGGTTTGGTGACTGCTCATGGGATGGATCCCTAGGTGGGGCGGTCTCTGGATGGCCTTTCTTTTTTTAAATGTTTATTTATTTATTTGTTTATTTAATGTATGTGAGTACACTATAGCTGTCTTCAGGCACACCAGAAGAGGGCATTGTATCCCATTACAGATGGTTGTGAGCCACCATGTGGTTGCTGGGAATTGAACTCAGGACCTCTGGAAGAGCAGTCAGTGCTCTTAACCACTGAGCCATCTCTCCAGCCCCCATCTGGATGGCCTTTCTTTCCTTCAGCCTCTGCTCCATGTTTTGCCCCTGCATTTCCTTTAGACAGGAACAATTCTGGATCAATTTTTTTGAGATGGGTGGGTGGGCCCATCCCTCAGTTGGGGGCCATACCTATCTACTGGAGGTGTTCTCTTCAGGTTTCATTTCCCCACTGTTGGTCATTTTTGCTAATGTCATCCTCACTGGGTCCCGGGAACCTCTCACATCCCTGGTGTCTAGGACTTTCTAGAGGTTTCCCCCATCCCTCACCCCCACTGCTACATATTTATATTCATTCTCCTGGACCTCTGGGCTTCTCTCCTGTCTCCCCCCATACCTGATCCTGCCCACTTTTCCCCTCTCCCCATCTCTCACCTAGGTCCCTCACTCCCTCTGCCTCTGGTGATTATTTTCTTCCCTGTCTAAGTGGGATTGAAGCATCCACACTTGGGCCTTTCTTCTTGTTAAGCTTCATATTGCCTGTGAGTTGTATTATGGGTATTCTGAACTTCTTGGCTAATATCCACTAATCAATGAGTACATACCATGTGTGTCCTTTTGGGTCTGGGTTACCTCACTCAGGATGATATTTTCTAGTTCTATCCATTTGCCTGCAAAATTCGTGATGTACTCATTCTTAATAGCTGAGTAGTATTCCACTGTGTAAATGAACCACATTTTCTGTATTCATTCTTCAGTTGAGGGACATCTGGGTTGTTTCCAGCTTCTGGCTATTATAAGTAAGGCTGCTATGAACATAGTGGAACATGTGTCCCTGTGATATGGTAGAGCATCTTTTGGGTGTATGGCTAGGAATGGTATATCTGGGTCTTCAGGTAGAACTATTTTCAATTTTCTGAGGAACTGCCAGATTAATTTCCAGAGTGGTTGTACCAGTTTGCAATCCCACCAGCAATGGAGGAGTGTTCTTCTTTCTCCACATCCTTGCCAGCATTTCTTGTCACTTGAGTTTTTATCTTAGCCACTAGGACCCATCTCATGCACAGGCACCAAACCCTGACACTATTACTGATGCCATGTTGTGCTTGCAGACAGGAGTCTGGCATGGCTGACCTCTGAGAGGCTCTACCAGCAACTGACTGAGACAGCTGCAGATACTTACAGTCAACCATTATGGAAGAGTTAGGTGAAGGTCTGAAGGAGCTGAAGGGGATTGCAACCCATAGGAAGAACAACAGTATCAACTAACTGGACCCCCAGAGCTCCCAGGGACTGAGCCACCAACTAAGGACCATACATGGGGCTGGTCTGTGGTCCCTGCTACATATGTAGCAGAGGATTGCCCTGTCTGGCCTCAGCAGGAGGGGATGTGCTTGGTCCTGTGGAGGCTTGATGCTCCAGAGAAGGAAGGTGCTAGAGGGGTGAGGTGAGATTGGGTGGGTAGGGAGCACCCACTTAGAGGCGGAGGGGAGGGGTATGGGGATGGGCTTGTGTAGGGGGATCCGGGAAGGGGGACAACATTTGAAATGTAAATAAATAGAATAGTTAATAAAAGAAAAAAATAATAAAAATATTAATATTATCCTGGAGAAAAAGCTAAAGCAAAAAGAAAAATCCTTAACATCAGAATGTAAGACTTGAGAAGTGAGTGGTAGTGTGTTGGGTGGAAGAAAGCAAGCCTGGAGCACTGCGGGGAGAGATACTGGAGAAAGCAGATGACTAGAGGAGAGTTAGCAGTTCTAGGAGTCTGTCAGTCAGGACGAAGTAGGTTCCGCTGTAGTGACAAATGATCCCAGTGCTTGACACTATGAGGTCATCTCTTATAGGACTTTTCCATTTCAGATGGGTGGGGCCCTGCTTCCTGTTGCACTTTCCTAAGGATCCAAGCTGATAGAGTGTCTTAGATAGGGATTTACTGCTGTGAACACCACGATCAAGGCAAGTCTTAGAAGGTTCAAAACACTCTTCATGAGACTTAACCAGAGAACAAAGTCTCTGCTGGGCTTTTCTGAGACTTCCTTTGTCAATGCAATTAATATAAATCTCTTTATCTTAGACTCAGGTAGACTCTTCAGCCAAGGGCAAAAAGCAGCCAGATTCTTCACCAAAATACCACAAAAACAGTCTCTAGGTCACATTCTGAAGTTCTTCACTGAAACCTCTTGGGCCAGGTCTGCACAGTTCAAATCACTCTCGGCAACAAAGTCTTCCATATTCCTACTAGGATAGTCCATTGAGCCCAACTTAAAGCATTCCAACTGTTTTCCACTGTTCCCACTGCATTCCACTGTTTTCCAAAGTCCCCAAATCCACATTTTTCCAAACAAAAACATGATCAGGCCTATCACAGCAATACCCCAGTCTCTGGTACCAACTTCTGTCTTAGTTAGGGTTTTACTGCTGTGATCAGACACCATGACCAAGACAACTCTTATAAGGACAACACTGGGGCTGGCTTACAGGTTCAGAGGTTCAGTCCATTATCATCAAGGCAGGAACACAGCAGCATCCAGGCAGGCATGGTGCAGACTGAGCAGAGAGTCTTTGTCTTTGTGATTGTGTGACTGTTGAGGCCAGCCTGGTCTACCAAGTGAGTTCTAGGACAGCCATGGCTGTTACACGAAGAAAACCTGTCTTAAAAAAAACAAAAAGAAAAAATTAATAATAGTAATAGTAATAATAATAATAATAATTTTCTCATTTATTTGTTCTTTATATATAATTTCATACAATGTATTTTGATAATATTCCCTCTCTCCTCAATTCCTCCCAGATCCACCTTTCCTTCCCTACGTCCCTCTGTGTCTTTTTTTTGAAAAGTAATATGTGTTGCCTATATACTCTTAGATGTATGGCCTTCCACTGGAATATGGGTGACCTACAAGAAGCTACACCCTTAAAGAAACTTGACTTTCCTTCTCCCAGAAGATACCAGTTGTCCACAGTATTTTAGCTATGGGTGAGACTTCATGCCCAACATTCTGCTCCATACTGGATTTTGTCTGGCTTGAGCATGTACAAGTCTTATGAATGCTGCCATAGTTGCTCCCAGTTCATACATGCCACTGCCCTGTTAGCTCTCCTAAACACTGATTCCCTGTAGTTCTCCACTTCCTCTGGTTCTTACCATCTTTCCGCTCTCTCTTCTGACAAGATTCCCAAGCCTTGGGAGGAGAGGGTGTGCTACAGACATCCCACTTAGGGCTGAGTATTCCAGAGCCTCTTATTCTCTACATCATGGCAAGCTGTGGGTTTCTGTTAATCTACTGAAAAAAGGAAGCTTCATTGGTGAGGATGCAGTGGTCCATGGGTACAGTGGTAAGTCATTAGGAGTCAATTTATACTACATATTAAGTTCTCCCCTAGGGCCCATGACCTATCTAGTCACAGGCTCTTGGCCTCATAATAGTGTCAGGTGTAGGATTCAAATTGTGAAATGGGCCCTAAATCCAATCAGAAAGTTTTTGGTGGTTCTTATTTACTTTCATATCCCCATTGTACCAGTGGGCATGCTTTGTCAGACCAGTTAGTAACTTGCTGGGTTCAGAGCTGAATAAAATTAATGATACTTTTCTTCTCTAGTAACATGCATAGAAGCCCCCAGCAGTCTGAAACCTAGCCAGTAGGGGTAAAGCTTTCAGGTCAGTACCAGTTTGATTTCTACACAGTCAGTGACTCAAGTATGTGATGTCTTCAGCAATAGTCTTTTTGTTTGCTCGTTTGTTTCAGAGTTTTTGTTTGTTTGTTTTATTTTGTTGTTGTGAGATAGGGTCTTACTATGTAGCTCTGGCTGTCCTAGATCTTCCTGCCTCTGCTTCCCAAATGCTGGGATTAAAGGCATGTGCCACCATGCCAAACCACCAATGAGATCTTATTGTCAAGTTCTGAAAGTCAACCAAGAACATCAGCCAGAGCTTTTAATGTTTAAGGGTCTATGGGACCTTACTGGCTAACAATTCCAAAAGAGGTAACCAGGAAATGGAAAGAACTTATTAGTTGGTGCATGGATAATAGCAATGTGGTATATGTATATAATGGAATACTATTCAACTGTTAAGAAAAACAGAACTGTTGGGAGCATGCCTTTAGTTCCAGCACTCGGGAGGCAGAGGCAGGCAGACCTCTGAGTTTTAGCTCTTCATTGTAAATTCCAGGACAGCCAGATTCAGAGAGAAACCCTGTCTTGGAAAAATACAAAGAGAGAGAGAGAGAGAGAGAGAGAGAGAGAGAGAGAGAGAACGGAAGAAAGACAAAGCAAAGCAAAACTATGACATTCATAGGTGAATGGGTGAAGACAATCGTTCTGAGTGAGGTAGACAAGACCCAGAAAGACAATCGCCGCATGCCTTCCCTCATATGTGGATTCTAGCTTCCTTCGAATCTTTAGATATGTAGGCTCCACTTGGAATTCTCATCCAGGTGAAGAAGTTAGTAAGAGGCCATAGGAAGGGTGTCACAGAGAGGGAAGGAACGCACTGGGCTAAAGGGTTAAAGGAGAATGGAACAGGAAGGGTTCAGTGGGGCAGGGAATGGGAGGGCAGGCAGAGGAAGGAATTCAGGGAGAGATAAATAACACTCAAGAAAGCCATGTTGAAACCTACTAATTTAGAAGCTTCCTACACACACATACACACACAGACACACACACACACACACACACACACACACACACTGAACTTAAATGGAGCAACCTATAACAGGGCAACAATGCCCCTACTGGACACTATAAGTTAACAAAAGCCCAATGCCAAGAAATGGTTACCTCTTTTGGAGTGTTTGGAAAACACATCTTTTTGGGTGTCACTTGATATAATTTTCATCGACCAATGGAAGTTACATCACAAGGTGTAATTTAAAGGGACATGGTCTGTCATCTCCCCCTGAACTGCAAAGGAGAGGATATCTTTGGTAAGTTGAGTTAATGATTACCATCATCTATAGGGATATGAGCCACAGGGTGAGTTAGCCCACCTCTGAATTTTAGAATAGGGGTTGGGGATTGTCCTAGTTGCTTTCCATTGCTGTAACATACATCATGACCAAAAGAAACTTAGGGAGGAAAAAGTTTATTTTAATTTATGTCTCTCAGGTCATATTCATCAAGGAGGCAAGTCAAGGCAGGAACTCAAGGCAGGAACTGAAACAGAGGCCACGGAGGAATGTGTCCTACTGGCCTGCTCATCTGGCTCAAGTTTGGCTACCATTTTTATTCTTCCCAGGACCACCTGCCCAGGGGTGGTACTACCCAACTGGGCTTTCCTAATTGATTCATTCATCAATAAAATGCCCCATTGATTTGCCCACAGGCCAATTTGATGGAGGCATTTTCTCAGCTGAGTTTCCATTTCCCTGAAGACAAAAAGCTAACCAGTGCAGGGATGAAGCTCTGTTGGTATTGCTTGCCTAACATGCATGAAGTCTCAGGTTCCATGCTTAGCCCTGCATAAAGTTTGGCATGGTGATACATGCCAGTACCCCAGCACTGGGGTTTGGGGAGAGGAGTAGAAGTAGGAAGATCAGAATTGCAAGGTCATCCTCAGCTACATAGTAAGTCTGAGGCCAGCCTAGGCTAAATGAGACCTTGTTTCAAACCAAACAAACTAAAACAGAACTTGAAGATATAGCTACATTGGCTCAAAAATGGCTGATGTCTCTTGGGGGATGTTCTCCTGAAGGCACCAGCCATCCACTTCACTGTTGGTCTAGTTTAACCTTCAAGTTTTTTTTTTTTTAAGGCTTTATCATCAGAACTTCTCAGTTCCTAAGATGGCATGTCAACCCTGACATTTGCACCTCCAAATCTGGCATTTTCCTCCTCCTCCTCCTCCTCCTCCTCCTCCTCCTCCTCCTCCTCCTCCTCCTCTTCTTCTTCTTCTTCTTCTGTTTCTTCAAAGATATGGCATAAATATCTGTAAACAAATAACGAAGATGCATTGTTCTTTTGGATTTTCCAGTCAATACTTTAATCTAGACTCAGTGTGAACTCTGTTTTCCTGAGATACCAGCCAATCATGCAAACGGGGAGGAGCCAAGTGCACATTTCCCAGCTGGCTCAGCTCCTACCAGTGTGCTGTCATGTGTTCTCTCTAAAGTAACCCAAGGGAGCAATAAGGTTTTCAGGTGGGCCAAGCAGTGTCTTGTAGCCCGTTTGAGTGACAGCTTGCTAGTCCTGAAGAGCAGTAGATTTTAAATAGAGACTATTAGCTTTACAGACCTCCAGACCATGCTCATATGGTCTATTGTGATTATATCAGTGATTTATTTTCTCTCTTTGCTTGAGATACAATCTCATTTTGTAGCTAGATTGACTTTGAGTTCATAGCAATCCCAAAGCATGACCCTTCACATTCAGCTAAACTAACAATTACTAAATTGCTTACTTAGGCAGGTGCTTGACCCCATCATGGGTGAGGCAGTATAGGCATGTTGACTGTCTACCACATATTTCCTCCCCCCAAACCCAGATACTCTTTAGCATCCATCCAATAATTGAAAAGAGGTACCCATCATCAGCTCTAGAAGAGAATGGTGATTAGTTTTAAGCCAAGGTATCTCAGACTCAACACTATTGAGATGTTGGGTTCTGGTGGCTAATCTGGGTTGCCAACTTGACATACCGGAGAAGAGGGAGCCTCAACTGAAGAACTGCCTCCAGCAGATTGGCCAGTGGATTTGTCTGTGAGGCATTTTCTTGATTGATAATTGATGTGGAAGGATCAAGCCCACTATAGATGGCACTATCTCTAGGCAGATGGGCCTGGGTTGTATGAGAAATGGAGCTTGAACACAGCTTGGAAGAAAGCCAGTAAGCTACATTTTTCCAGGTTCCTGCCCCCAGGCTCCTGATGCCAGGTTCTTTCTGTCTTGGGTTTCTGCTTTGGCTTTCTTGGGTGATGGGCTATAACTTGTAAGAGGAAGTAACACCCACCAAGTTGCCTTTGGTCAATATGTTTTATTGGAGTAACAGAAAACCAAACTAGAACATGAGCTGAGTAGCTCCTAGTCGTGGGGTCTGGTGTATGGGCTTCAGGCTGTTTAGCAGAGTCCCTGCCAATAACATCTCAAGTTCTAGTAATAAAACCCCCAAATGCCTTAAGATACTGCCAAATGTCTCCTGGAGGCAACACTATCCCATCTTACGTAAAATAACTGTGGTAACCCCTTCCCCCTTCTAAAGAGGAAGATTCTAAAGGTTTAAGATTGGGTATACAACCTCATGGCCAATAAGATTAAGAAGAAAAAGAGATAGCTGAGAAGTTTCAGGAAATATCTTTTCTTTTTGATGTCACAAGAACAAGATCCAAGGCCCTGTAGACTAATCCTAGCAGATGGGAGATGGGAGAAGAAATTCCCACAAGCTTGAGAGGATTCTGGGCTTTATATGGGCTTCAAAAGAACAGGGGGTGGGGCTAGAGAGATGGCTCAGCACTCACTAATCTTGCAGAGAACCTGAATTTGGATTCCAGTGCCTACATGATGGCTCACAACCATCCTAAGTCCAGTTCGAGGGATCCAACAGTGAGAGACAGTGTCAAAACAAAATGGGACAACTGCTGGGCTTGGTGGAATGCTGTAGCTTTCAGAGGCAGAAGCAGGTGGATCACTGTGAGTTCCAGGCCAATCTGGTGTTCTAAGACAGCCAAGCTTACATAAGTGAGGTGCTGTCAAGTGGGGGGGGGGAGGGGTAGGAGTAAGAGGAGAGGGAGAGGGAGGGAGGGAGGGAGAGAGGGAGGGAAAGAGGGAGGGAGGGAGGGAGGGAAAGAGGGAGAGGGAGGGAGAGGGAGAGGGGGAGGGAGGGGAGGGAAAGGGAGAGGGAGGGGAGGGAGAGGGAGAGGGAGAGGAGGGAGAGGGAGAGGGAGAGGAGGGAGAGGGAGAGGGAGGGAGGGAAGGAGAGAGGGAGGGAGGGAGAGCTACTAGAGGAGGCCTCAACGGCATACAGACAGCAAGCATGTATGCACATCCTACACCTAAAAGGAGAGATAGTTCTTTTCTTTTTCCTCAAACCTCATTTGTGGTTAGAACCCAGATATACTGAAATTATCTTACCACCAGTTTTAGGATGAAGCCACCTCAGGGGTGGAAGCAGAGCCAAGAGATTCTCAGAGAAGTTGGGCACAGCACTGACGCATGGGCCTGGCACCTGCCCCACCACTGGGGAGCTTTTGAATTGAAACAACAAATCTCCTTATTGTTGGAGGAAGGGTATTTTGTTACTTGCATCTGAAACCATCCTGACTGAAGTCCCCTGGAGAATGTAGCCTACAGAGAGACAGCGATGGTTTGCAGGAGCTGCCAAGAACAGGGCCCCACTCATGCCTGCTGGGACAAGTGCTGTCTTAATTCTAGGGGGCACATTTCCCATCATTGAAATGACAGGACATTAGTAAGGCTACTTGAGATTTTGCAACTTCATACAAAGACTCCTGAGCTTCTACTGTCAGAGGGTAGGAATGGGGATAGCTGTGGAAGCAAAGACCATTGTGCTTCTGGGCCAGTAAGAGATTTAAAAAAAAAATCAGCCTGGCAAAGGGGTCAAACTGGCACGGGGGCATTGCAGGGGTCAGGTTTACTTATGTATTATTTAATTTTATGTTTTGAGACAGGGTCTCGTGCACTGCAGGCTAACCTTTAACTTTTTGTGTATCTAAGGAACACCTTGAACTTCATTTCTGAGTGCTTGGATTACAGGTGCACTCAAACCCAGTTTATGAGGTGTTCAGGATCAAACTCAGGGTTTTACCTTTGCTAGACAAGCAGTCTGCCGACTGAGGGATAGCCTCAGTCCACGTGTCACATGCCGATACTGAGACCAGCAAATTTGCCTGAACTGCCAGATGCAGGAGTCTAAATATTCAGAGTCTCCTCAGATTCTGATTTTCACCTTCGGGATCCCCCAGAGTCCTGTCCCATAGATTCTGATGAAAGCGGACTGGGATGTTTTGGGGGTTGCATTTTTCTTTAAAGCAGAAAACATTTTAAATAGCATCATCATTCCCAGCTCAAAGCCTTTCTACTTGACTGTGGGCCTTCATGGTAGGAAGTTCTTTTCCCAGTGCAATTTCTGTTTTGGGTGAGTAGATATACTTGCTCCTGGTACAAGAATGTACAAGCCAGGTGGCACACTCTTATAACCTGGGAGATGCAGATGGGGAGAATTCTATCTATCTACCTACCTATCTATCTATCTATCTATCTATCTATCTCATCTTCCTTTCTTACCCTTCTGAATGTCTTTTTTTTTTTTTTTCTGAGATAGGATCTCATTCTAGCTCAGGCTGGCTTTGAACTCATGACCATCTTCTTGGTTCAGCCTCTTAAAGGCTAAGATGATAGATGGGACATGGCTCACATTTTACATTTTCTTTTCTAAAGTATTTACTGTATGTGTTTGTGCATGCCTGGGTGGGTATATGCACCTGTACGACAAACATACAGGATCCCTTGGAGAACAGAAGAGGCACCAGATATCCTGGATCTGGAGTTCCAGACAATTTTGTGTGGTTGTTGAGAACAGAACCCAGGTTCTCTGCAAGAGCAACAAGTGCTCTTAACTGCTGAGCCATCTCTGTGGCTACAGTGTGAAACTTTGTCTCACACAAACAAGCAAACAAACAGACAAAAGCAACATGAGAATCAAAGTACAGAAAGCAAATAGAGCGGAGTATGGCAGTGCAGGCCTGTAATTCCAGCAGGGAACACAGAGGTTAGGAAGGTCCTGAGAACCAGGCCCTGAGGCACACAGCTAACGTTCAGTAACAAAAATCAAAACATATACATACACACATATGCATATACATATACACTTACACATGCATGCATATACATACACATACACACAATACATGCATGCATGCATGCATACACACACATACACACAAGTACATAATACAGTAAGCAAACATCTTTCTGCCTATGATTTGCTGAATGTTTGAGGAAACCTTGTTCATTTTCAGACAACTGTTAGAGTTGGCCTGCTTGCTTGAAATTGTATTGAGGTGTATTGCTTTGAAAGGCACAGATTAGCCTAAAAGGAAGTGAAATTCCGGAGGTCCTGTAGACCCCTTGCTCGTTCCGGTTTCTGAGCTCTTAGAACTGTTTCTATGCCCAGCAATGTTGGCTATCCCTCTAAACTGTAAAGGAAGATGGGGTGCTGTGGTTGTCTGGTGTCGTTAAAAACCCACCATGCGATCCTGAAACAAAGAGCTCTACGCGGGCTGGAAGGGAGGGGTGTTGGCTGGAACGGAGAAGGGAGTAGTTCATCACAGCCACAGTTTAGAACTGCCAGTGACAATGACAATAAAACAAAACAAAACAGACTGACTAAAGGGTTTCCTGTTGCTTCCACACTCTCTATGGATAGAACCACTCACTGCCATCCATGGGGCGCTCCCTGGCCCTGATCCTTAGGATATTCAAGAGTAGCCAAGAGTTCCACAGAGTAGCCAAAGCTGAGGACCACTGTCTTGGCTTCCACCTCCCTCCTTTTTCACATTCTCTCGATTAGCAAGTCCTTGTCCGGCTTGTATTCTGTATTTTATTAACTGCTTGCATTACTCTGCCTCCTTCTGCTGGTGGGGGTGGGGGTGGGGTATTGGGGTGGGGGCGGGGCTTCACCATTTCCCCCAGATCTCTGGTCTCATTCCCCACCTCTCTGTCCTTCACATCAGTCACTGTGTCAAAATACCTGACAAAGGCAACTCAGGAAGGAAGGGGCTCATTGTGGCTCACAATTTGAGGGTATATCATGGTGGGGAAGGTCTGGTGGCAGGGTCTTGAGGCAGCTGCTCACACTGCATCCACAGTCAAGAAGTAGAGAGAGATGAATGCTGTGCTTACTGCCTTTCTCCTTTCTATTCAGCCCAAGACCCCAGGCCATGGGATGGTGCCCACCACTGTCAGAGTGGGTCTTCCCACCTCAAGTAACCCCAAAAGATCACAAGGTATAAGGAGTTGTGAATATTGTTCAAATATTTTTTCTACATAATCTCATCACTTATGCCTCAAACTGCATAAGCATAAGTTTTAGTTTGTTCTCACCTCTCTCCTAACCTCCCCCCCCCCCTTTTTTTGAGACAAGGTCTCACTATGTAGCTCTGGCTATGCTGGAATCCATTACGTATACCAGGCTGACTAAGTATACCAAGAAATTCTCTTGCCTCTGCCTCCCAAGTGCTAGGGTTAAAGGCCCACACGCCTATGCCAGGCTTGTTCTCTCTCTCTCTCTCTCTCTCTCTCTCTCTCTCTCCTGCCCCTCTTCCTCCTTTTTCTCCACCTTGTTCTTCTTTTTCTTTTTCTTTCTTTTTTTTTTTTTTGAAACAAGTTCTCTTAGTTAGGGTTATTATTACTGTATGAGATAAAACACCATAATCAAAAGCAAGTTGAGGAGGAAAAGATTCATTTGCCTTACTATGCTGAATCACACTTGAGTGAGGCCAAGGCAGAGGAACTCAGACTGCACAGGAACCTGGAGGTATGAACTGATGCAGAAGCCATAAAGGGGTGCTGCTTACTGACTTACTTGCTCCTCATGGCTCTCTCAGCCTGTTTTCTTATAGAACCCAGGACTGAGCTGGGTGGTAGGAGCACACGCTCTTAACCCTAGGGAGGCAGAGGCAGTTGGATCTCTGTGAGTTTGAGGTCAGCCCGGTCTTACAGAGCAGGTCCCCAGACAGTCAGGACTACACAGAGTCTCAAAAAAACAAGAAAAAAAAAAAAAAGAAAGAAAAAGAAAGAAATTGAAAACAACAACAACCACAACAACCACACCACCCAGGACCACCAGCAAAGGATGGTACCACTCACGATGGGCCTGCACCCTCCCATATCAATCACTAGTTAAGAATATGTCCTATAGGCTTGCCTAGGCCTGATATACAAAGGCATTTTTTCAATTGAAGCTCCCTTCTCAGATGACTCTAGGCTGTTTCAAATTGACATAAAACGAGGCAGCACACAGGGTCTCACTACGTAGTTTCAGCTAACCTGGAACTTGCTATGGAGACCAAACTGGCCTAGAACTCACAGCGATCCTCTTGCCTCTGTCTCTTGAGTGTGTAGATTAAAGGCGTGTGCTACCATGCCTAGCATAAGCCTTAATGTTTAAATAGGAACATTTTGCAGATTGAGGTCTTGAGCAAAATAGGATTTTCCCAGGAGAGTTTCCTGAAGCCTAAGTAGACTCAGGTCCATCTCATGCAGGGCCAAGGCCAGGGCCAGAAGCAGGACCAACCGGGTGTGGAATCAGAAAGATGGTATTCATATCTATTGGTCCATCTCTAGTTGGCACTCCCAGACTCCCCTACATCTAAAGACACAGACATACTTGGCTTTTATGGATCCATTTTTCTGGTCTGTATTATTCTGTTCTCTGTGTTCATTTTATGTCTTAAACTAAACAGTAATCCTTTAAGGCAGGAACTACCTCTCTCTCTCTCTCTCTCTCTCTGTGTGTGTGTGTGTGTGTGTGTGTACTTCTGTGTGTCTTGCACCCTGTAAAGGGCTTAATAAACATGTGCTGACTGATTTTTCTCTTGGAATTCGGAGTGTAAATCATATGGCTGTTCTACCAGTCTTCAGCGTTTGTGCCTGCATTCACTCGTGGGGAGAGAGGAAGAAATAAAACAAACTCTAAGGAAGAATCTTGAGGTCAGAAAAGTCAGAGCTACAAACCCCAATTTCGTGTGGGTGGCTGTCCCTTAATTTGTCACATACAGATTGGTTAGGGAATATCACCAAACTTATTCCAGCCTCCTCCCAGGGTTGCTGGGAACTTTGTAAGAGATCACGCAAAGAACCTTGTGACCACGATTTAATCCTCATCGAAATGAGACGAGAAAAGAGAATGGAGAGAGCTAAGGGTGTGCACACGTGAGTGTGTGTGGGGTGTGGCTGATAGAGTTCAGTTGGTGGAGTTACTGCCTAGCATGGGTGAATCCTCGAGTTTGCCTCTGATCTCCAGACCTGAATAAAGTATGTGAGGTGCTCAATGCCTGTAACCTCAGCACAAAGGAGGTGGAGGCAGGAGAATGGGAAGCTCAAGATTGTCCTTGGCAGCATGTTTAGTTAGAGGCCATCTTGGGCCACATGAGACCCTGTTCATGTGGCCTTGAACTCACAAAGTGCTGGTGTCTGGTTGAAATTTCTTTTCTTTCTTTCTTTCTTTTTTCTTTTCTTTTCTTTTTTTTTTTGAGACGGGGTTTCATTGAGTATCCTTACCAAGTCTATTTGCTTGGTAGACTAGGCTGGCCTTGAACTCAAAGATCTGCCTGCCTCTGCCTCCCAAGTGCTGTGATTAAAGGCGTGAGCCACAATATCAAGCCTTAAGAATTATTTCTAATAGTAATTCTTAGGAGTTTGGATTTCATTTGAACATAAAAAAACAATAATGGTTTTAAGACCCCTCCCCTAAAAGACAATCTGGTATATACCTATCAACCAATCTAATATTATCTCCTATCTTCTATCCATCCATCCATCCATCTATCTATCCATCTATCCATCCACCTATCTATCCATCTATCTATTCATCCATCCATCCATCCATCCATCTATCCATCCATCCATCCATCTATCCATCCATCTATCCATCTACCTATCTATCCATCCATCTATCCATCTATCTATCTATCTATCTATCTATCTATCTATCTATCTATCTAGACAGGGCCTCAAGCTATCCAAGTTGGCCCTGAACTCCTGACTCTTTGCTTCTTCTACCTCTGAAGCACTGGGACTGTGCCATCACAAGAAACACTGGTTTGTATTTTAAACAAGTCTTTTTAGTTCTTGAGTGAATGCGGGATCACAGTGGTCAAACTAGAGGTAGCTAAAAATGGCAGCTAAGTGACATAAGGGGGGCTCTGGTGGAGTCATCAGTGGCCTGCCTAGCCATGAGGGTCTGGCCTTTTCGATTTGCTAAGTTAGACTAATTGTTCACTGATGCTGTGAATAGCTGTAAGAGCTGTGGCAGGAAGAAACCATGGATGGTGATGTCATTTGTGAAGACAACTGGTAAAAGGAAACAAACAAACAAACTGGGAAGTTCAGCTTAGTTCATGTTAAGTGTGAGATGCTAGTCACTTCAATAAGGATGACAAATGACAACTGGCTAAGAAAGCCTGAAGCCCTGGGGAAAGTCCTTTCTTGTAGATTAGGTTTGTGAGTTACCTGTGTGCAGATGGAGTCACTACTGGCGATGGTGCTGGGAGGAATCACTCAGAGAGGAAATAGATGAGCCACATCAGAGAATGTGGTAGAAGCAGCTCAGCAGAGCAAAAAGGGCTAGGGTGTCCCTCAGTTGGCAGAGTGCTTTTATAGCATGCACAAAGTCCCGTTTTAGATCTCCAGTAGTGGCACATGCCACTCCTGAAGTGGAGAGAGGGCTTGGGGGGTGAGATTATTTGGAAATGGTAAGCTTTGTCTTCCTTCCATGTAACTTTCCAACTCCAGGCTTCCCATTCTCCACCAGCACCAACCTCATGTCATCTGAGGTGCTATTTCAACATTGATGGCTTCTACTCATATATGTAAACTTAGATCCTGGTGTCAGGCATGAGCTGAGGTAGAGGTGGGCTCTTCTCAGCATCTACAAGCCATTTCACACCACTTGAGTCTAGGATCAAGCAGATACACATGCACTTTTTCCTTTCACCTATAAGTCCCAGCTACTGACAAGGTTTCTCTCCAGCCGTTGACTTTCCTGACTTCAAGAAAGGCTGGATAATATACCGGGGTTCGGGGATGGGGTGGGGAGGGGAATTGCATTTCACAGTGAGTCACGTATGTGACCTTGGGCAAACCTCATTAACAGCACAGTGCCTAGTTCCCTAATTTGTAAAACGGGGTTACTAAAATCCATATGCTATTGGTATGACGATTAAGAAGGGCTGACTTTTGTAATGGCTTCGCTTCAGGGATCCGCTGACTCGTTGAGCCACAATTAAGATGAGAAACAAGATGCTTTAGACTTGTGACAGGGCAGTGGCAGCCCCTCACATGATCCTCAGATACCAGATTATAGTGTGTGCTTCTACGATCACTTGTCTTTCCAGTCGCTCAACATCTCTTGGGTCCGCGATCACGCGCCCCCCACCCGAAGCCGAGCCTGACGCGGCGATGGCTCATGCGCCCTGGAGTCCCGGGCTCTAGCCACGGAGCACACGTCCCAACTCTGGCGCCCAGCTCCGCCCCTATCCTCGGGCGCTTCTCTCCCGCCGCCTGCTTGGGTGCTGGAGCAGCCGCGCCCGCGGGCTCTGGGCGCTGATTGGCTGTGGACCGCGGGCGGGCAGCCGGAGAGCGCACACACCCTCTTCCAGCAGCCAATGAGCGCGCCCACGTCACTGTCCGGGGCGGCCCAAAGAGCCGGCAGCCCCTCAATAAGCCACATTGTTGCACCAACTCCAGTGCTTGAGTCTCTGGACATCACAGGCTACGCGGAGTTATCCTGCTTAGGAGACCCGAGGGCAGAAGCATCACGCCAGTGACTCCGATAGGTGCGATCGCCCGAGTGGAACAGAACTGTCATTTTTCAGAAGTTGAGCCTTAGTGACCCTGTGGATGAAGTTAGCGACGGGACGCTAAGCGGCTAGACCGGTGCGCAGGAGTGAGACTTAGCTGCCTTCTAGTAGTTGTGACTAAAAAAAAAATTGAAAAAAGGAAAAAAAAAAAAACCAAACCTGTTTCTGGAAACTCGAGGCCCTCAGCTGGTGAGCCATCGTGGTTAAGCTTCTTTGTGTGGCTCCTGGAGTCTTCGATCCCAGCCGGACACCCGGGCCTGGTTTCAAAGCGGTCGGACTGCGCTGCCTGCTCCATCGGTAGCGCTCCAGCCTCGGTTTCTCTATTTGGCCCCGACTCGCCGCAGCAGGATGATCGCCTCGCATATGATCGCCTGCTTATTCACGGAGCTCAACCAAAACCAAGTGCAGAAGGTAAGTAGGCACGGGCGGGAGCTGCTGGCTCGCCTCGGACCAAGTTGCGAACTCTCCGGGAATCTGGAGCACGCAGAGGACCTGTTTCCTTCTCCTTCGGGGCTGGGGACGTGGAACCAGTATGAGTAGCTGGGAAAGTCCTGAGCGCGAGAAGCCACGTCTGCTAGGCACCCTCGTGGCTGGGCCGCTCACCATCGATACTCCCACCTACCCGGGACCCGCGCGCACCCTCACCACCCTTAGAGCCCCTAATTTCTTGATGGGCCGGTCGCCCTGCGCGTAGTCTGGGACTGCTGCGCCCACGTGGGAGGAGCCCCCTTCTGCTGCCAGAGTTCCGGCAGGAGCACGTGGGGAAGAATCCAGCGTAGGGGAGGAGGCGGGGTGGAAGCGTGTAGCAGCTGGGGCCCAGCCCTCTCTAACTTAAGGATGGGTTGGAGAGGCCATCATTCCTCGTGGCGCTTCTTGGAGGTGGATCGGCGGTGGGGTGGGGGGAGAGAGCCACCCAGGAAGGAGCGGGAAAGGGCGCAGAAAGACTAGCCTGCCGCGCCCCCTCCCCGGAACTGAACTGCCCGGAACTGAGGCTCGAAAGGGGCGCCCCCTCACAGCAGACCTTCCTGGGGACCGCCCCGCCTCTCGTCCCCGTGTCTGGCCTCCGAGTTGGGGGCGGATTTTGGATAGTGTTTTCTGATTTGCCACTAAAAGTTACACAGAGTGGACTCACCTTCCCACCCTACAATTCCCAGAGGTTTTTGTTTGTTTTTTTTTTGTTGTGTTTTTTAAAATTTGTTTTTGTTTTAGATTTTTTGGGGTGGAGTGGGGTCCCCAAATGAAAATGAACCTTTAGTCGCTCTGACCCTCCTGAGCCCACCTCACTCTTCAGTCCCCGAAACTCCCGGCTCTCATGGAGGGTCATTTACATAAGAAAGAGCCTCGGGCCCTGCTTGGAGCCTCACTCTCCGCTTCGGGCTGGGGAGGTGGGGGTGGACGGGAGCCAGGTCCGGAGCGCTCTAACTCCCAGGAGAATTGAGTTTCTAAAATACCCAGGATTACCGGATTCGTTCCTGTCCTGGGCCCTAGTCCAGGATTTAAGAGGGAATGGTCTAGTATGGGGCCGGGGCTGAGGGGGCTGGGGGATGCTGTCTAGAGATTTGTGTTGTAGAGAGAGCTGTGAGCCGTTGCTCAGTTACACATTTGAAATCACAGTGTTTCACAGGAACAGATTTTAGGGAAAGTGCCTTGACCACGTTCTAGTTCCCCACCTCCTCCCTTCTCATGGTCCTACGTGCGTGGGGAGGATGGTAGTTTGCTTTTAATGTTCCCAGGCCCTGACAGATGAACCTCAGATATGAGAGAGGCACCTGATTAATTTGAGTTTCTCGGATGATTTTCTCTAATATGTTGGGATGTGGTCCTGCACTTTTAATTCGGTTTGTTTAGAGACTTGCCTTTAGGCTGGCACGATTTTGCAGACTCCATTGGGTTTATCTATTCTTCATTCAACCATCTCTTAATTCCTAAAACACAGTGGAGGAAGACTCCTTAATCCTAGGGAGGGTGAATTTTCATCGTGGACGTCTGAATTCTTTTTTTTTTTTTTTTTTTTCTGTGTAGCCCCTGGCTGTCCTGGAACTCATTCTGTAGACCAGGCTGGCCTCGAACTCAGAAATCCGCCTGCCTCTGCCTCCCGATAAAGGCGTGCGCCACCACTTCCTGGCTATCTGAATTCTTTTTATTCTCTCCAGTGCTGGAATTTGAAAGCACCACAGACCCCCTAGGGGCACGTGGTGGAGTCATCCATTCCTGGTAGTGGAAAGGGAATTAACCAGAGTATCGGGAAGTGAGTTCTAACTCCTGTCTTGTGGTTCATTCACCATAGGACCCAGAGCCTCTTGGGAAGCCTATCCTTCCTACAAGATGCTAGTGACTGTGCCCACCTTTTGTTCCTTTAGGCTTTTCTTTACACTCCCAAAATCCCAGGACACTTGGATGTACTTCCTCTAAGTTACCAATAGGGGCAGAATTGAATCAGGCCTGTAACTTAAAAAAGAACCAGGTGTCAAAGGAGGGATTTAGTCTCCCAGTTTAGACTCCCTGATCTGGCTTAGGTGTGCAAAGCTGTTTGATCCCCCTGAAGTTTGAGAAGAGACACAGGGTATATTGGGAGTGTCTCTGAGCTGAGGAAGAATTAGGAAAGGTGAAACTCTGGTTTAGAAACGCTTGGTACATTTTATTTTTGGTTTGAGACAAGGTCTCCTACAGAGTCTGGCTGTTTGTTCAGTAACTAATGTAGACCAGACTGTGTAGACCAGATCACAGAGATCTATCTACCTACCACCCTCCACCTCCACCTCTCACTATCCCTGGCAGGCTGGACACTCACCTGTAGACTGGGTTAGCTTTGAACTCAGAGATGCACTTTCCTCTGCCTCTGGATTAAAGGCATGGCCACCATGCCTGTTTTTTTGTTTTGTTTTGCTTTGTTTTTTTGAGACAGGGTTTCTCTGTGTAGCCCTGGCTGTCCTGGAACTCACGCTGTAGACCAGGCTGGCCTCAAACTCAGAAATCCGCCTGCCTCTGCCTCCTGAGTGCTGGGATTAAAGGTGTGCGCCACCACTGCCTGGCCCATGCCTGATTTTTGATTGGGACTTTTCTGGAATCCCTCTGAGATCATCTTATTTTATAGTCTTAGCACTTGGAAGTTGTAGGGAGTAACCAGCTACAACTAGCTCCACTTGGCATCCTAGTGGGCAAGTGCAGTGTCTGTTTGCTTTTGCTCATTGAAATTGAGGAATTCAATAGAGAGCACCTGCTCTGACTGTGAACAGAGTCCCTTTCCAAGTTCCAGACTCAAGTTAGCTCATGAATATTCAAATAATTTCCGGAGATAAGCACGATTCTTTTGAGTGTTCTTTATTGTATTGGCAGGGAACTGAGGTCAAGATTTAGTTGTCCAAGATCACTTCAGGTTATTTTTGTAAGAACACCAGGATGGCTTTTGGTCCTTGGTAAGAACAAATTGTTCTTGAGCACACACTTGCCTGCCTCTGGGAAACGTAAGGGCTGTGCACCGTGTGTGCTCACTCACAGTGCTGGGAACACTTTCACTCAGTGGTGTAGACATGTAGCCAGCTTCCAACTTGGCTTGAGCAATGACATTGGTGCAGCAGAATCTTCCCTAGGAGCCCTCGATTCATTTTTATCATCATTCTTCTGCCAGCTACAACCCTGTCAGTTGTTCTGTGGGTTCCTTGCAGACACCCAAAGAGTTTCCCAGATTCTAGTCTCGGAGCCAGACTGGAGTATTCCAGGAGCCTTCTACACTCCTATCTGCCACCCCTGATTTCAGCTTCATCTTTCTTGCAACTTTCTTGCAATTTGAAACTTTCACTTTTTAGAGCTGTAATAAGCTACTGCTCCCCCTCCAGGCGGGTTCACACTGCAAGGGCTTGCATTCTCCGTGGCCCTGAACGAAGAGAAGAGTCTGACTTTTCTCTGCGTACCTCTCCTGTCTGCATGCCTCCTCATCATGAGTCTATCTTATCGGCTCTGCAGGTCCCAAAGCTTGGGTTAGAGGTGGCGTTACGAAGTTTTTCCAACCTTGGAGCTTCAGAAGTTTTGGGCTAGGAAACTTTGTGAGTGAGGGGCTATCCCAGTCTATCATTTAATTCTATTTACTTTTTCCCTGTTTGAGACATATAGCTCAGGCTGCCCTCCAACTCCATACACAGAGGATGACCTTGAAATTCTGACCTGATCCTCCTGTCTCAATCCACATGGCACCTTCTGCTTTAGGTGGTGTTGGGGAATCAAACTCATGGCTTTGTGAATGATTGGCAAGGACTCTACCAACTGAGCTATGTCCCCAGCTCCTCTTTTTTTTTTTTTTTGAGGAAGGGTGTCATTATATAACTGGCTTGCCTAGAACTGCTATGTAGAGCAGACTGGTCTGGAACTCAGAGATCTACGTATCTCTGTTAGGGTTAAAGATGTGCATAACCACACCCCCTTCCTTCTTTTCTCCCCCCCCCCTTCCCCTCCACCCTCCCCAGTCTCACTGTAGCCCAAGCTGACCTTGAACTCTGGGTGATCTTCCTGTTTCTGCCTCTCAATTGCTGGGATTGCCAGCATGAGCTGCTAACCCCTGCTAACCCCCAGCTTCCAGCAGTATGTCTCCTGGCAATTTGAGGTGAGGTTGTGAGAACACAGCCTTCAGCAGAAGCCCCTACCCCTCACTGAAGGGCAGACTTACAGGGCGGGACTAACTAGAAAGCTATGGGCGGTGCTCTTGTTCCTGGGAGCCACTGGGGAAGATTTGTGCTCTCATCCTGGGAGTTTTCTGTCAGCTTTCTATACAAGGTAGACATTTGAACTTGGGGAAGAAGGCTGGTGCTATCTTCTCAGGGACAGAGGCAGCAGTTCTTCAGAGAGGTTGCAAGATGGACTCCAGAATAAGCCTTGGCAGTTGGGCCAACTAGAAAACGTTCTTTGACTTAAGTATGGGGGAAGTGACATCCATACCCCAAGGTCATGACCTGACTGTCTGCTGGGACACCCCAGATCGAAGCATCTTCTCTTTTAGGAAACTTTGTATCTGCCTTGAAGTAACTGACTTCTAGTAACTTCCTTCCCCAGGAGCAAAAGGGCAGAGGATGCCCAGGGCAGGTGGTAAGCATGCACCTCTGAGAACTGGCTTTGCTTTCCATCATCTGCCCCGGGTGCTGGCTTCCACTGGGAAAAACCTTAGAGGTGGGTACCAGACCATGAAAGATGTGGTGTCCTGGGTTCATGGCACTCCCTCCCTTAGGGACCAGAGATGACGGTCATACCCTCATTCTTTTGGTTCATTAGATGGGGTCTCTGAGAACTACAGCAGGGCATTTTGCCCTTCATTCAGACCCTGGGCTGTTGAGTGTTTTCCTTACTGACTTTGGGGAGTCCCAAAGTATTCATAATGTTGTAGTTAGTCTCTGTAGGGAACCCACTTTTACTTTACTTACTACTTGCTACTTTTTAAGGTGCTGAGGATTAAACTCCGGGTCCTAGGCAAGTGCTCTTATAATCAAACTTTATCTCCAGCCCTCTGCTTGTGTGTGTGTGTGTGTGTGTGTGTGTGTGTGTATGTGTATGTATGTGTGTCGGGGAGGTCATCATGGTCTCTTAGTCCAGGCTGGGCTGGAACTCACTATATAGCCTAGGTTAGTCCCAAACTCATGACAATCAGTTTTTTGACATTAGAGTTCTGGATGTGACCAGCCCCACCCCATCCTAGCCCTTGTATGTCTTGAATAGGTTTTGTTGTCTTCTTCAGTTAGGATTCGAGAGTTTTGGCCTGAGGAGCAGAAACTCTCATTGTACTGGTGGCCATACTTGCTTAGTGCTTCTGTCTCTAGAGCTCTGGACATTCCTTTCTTGAAACTTTATCTCAGAGCCTGTCCCAGAAGTCCTCAGAGTAAAGGGACCAACCCACCCACCTTCTTCCCTCATGGTCTCTTGCCTGGATGCCCAGCACCTCTGTCTGGGGAGATATGGGGACAGTCCATGTTCTTCTTTTGTTTGTTTGTGTTTTCGAGACAGAGTTTCTCTGTATAGCCCTGGCTGTCCTGGAACTCACTCTGTAGACCAGGCTGGCCTCGAACTCAGAAATCCGCCTGCCTCTGCCTCCCGAGTGCCAGGATTAAAGGCATGCGCCACCACTGCCTGGCGTGTTCTTAAAAGCCCTTGTACTCAACTTTTCCGTCTTGCCTGATAAAGGAAGGGATAAAGACAGGTAAGACACCTGACTACTTTAATGGGGGTCAGTGAGGGCACTTGAGGCTAATTTCCTTTCCCAGCTGAGAGGCTCCAGCCATCTGAGACTCATCTGTTCCTTTCCCCTGTAAAGCTCTTTATTGGAGGGAGGGTTGGGACAAGGTCTTACACTGTAGCCCAGGCTGTCCTGGAACTCACTATGTAGCTCAGGCTGGCAATCCTTCTGCCTCAGCCTCCCTCTGGAGACCTGGGATCTTTTTTGTGTGAGCCACCTACCTGTGTTGGCTCTCTATGAAGATCTTAAAGATAAACATCATTTGTACTTAGTAGAAGCTGGCATGTCAGCCCTAGTGCACTGAACTATCTCAGGCCACCCTCTAGCTGTACTGCAGAGGAGATACTGTTAGGTCATTCAGGAAAAGACACCAGGTCAGTACCTTGCCCACGGGCAAGACAGAACTTAAACCCAAGCAGGCAGCTTCATTCCAACTCCAGATCCATGCACTTCACTCCCAGCACAGAGAAGCTGGGGACAACTGGAGATGGTTGACTGCTTTATTGGGTTATGAGTCAGGTGTTAGTTGGAAAGGCACCTTTGGAATGATGTCATCCAGGCCCTTTTATGGAGAACACACCAGCTGCTGCGAACTAGGAGACAGGTCTAAACTCTCCCAAATCCCTGAATCTGAAACTCAGTTTCTCAGTCACTGCCCCGTCCTTCAGTGTCCTCCTGTGTGTTGGTTCCTTTAGAACAAAGTCCTGATTTACTTTGTGGACTGTCACTGTGGGACTCTATAACTTATTGCCCAAGACTGGGCCACCTTTGAGAGTAAAAAAAAAGTAAGCACTGTGTATATACAGTCTCACCATTTCCACAGGTCAGCCAAAGGTGGTCTTGGGCATGTGGCTTGTCTGGGTGTCTTGCCTGTGATGGGTGTGGTCTTAGGTTGAGTGGGAGTTCTGGGTTGTACTTGGAGCAAAGAGACAGACCTAGATTTGATCCAGCAGGTGGACAGTGGTCACAGACAAGAATGAGAGAGGAGATGCTACTATGAGTCAGGAACCTGCAAGGCAGATTGTGGTCCCTGGCCTGTGCTGTCTAAGGAGGGTGAAGTGTGATCTGGAGAACTAAGCATAGTAGCTGGGGCAGATGAACATGGAGGAAATGGTGTCAGCATCCCATAGTGAGTAGTGGCCTGAAGAGCAGGGTCAGGCTCGAGCTTCTGTCAGGCTGGAGTAACTAGCTCTTCATCTTCCTAATGCTGTCATAGTCCCATGCTGGTAACCATAGCCAAGCCTTCTTGAATACCAGCTCACGAGTTCAGAGAGCTGCTGACATCACAAATATGGCAAAGACTGAGTTGGTGCTTGTGGTCTTCTGGATCTAGTGAGAATGGGAGGGACAGATGTCTAGTCAGCCTGGAACCGAGATGTCTGCACACTCACGTTTATTGCAGCAACTAATCACAGCAGCCAAGCTACTGACACTGTCGATGCCCGTCAACATGAGTGGCTAAAGAAAATGTGGCAGATACCCATGAAATCTTCTGCCACTAAGAGTAATGCAGTTATGTCCTTGGAGGAAAATGGATGAAACTGGAGATTATCGTGAAGAAAGCCAGACTCAGAAGGATAAACATCACATCTCATATGCAGAATCCAGATTTTAAGACTAACTTGAAAGTATAAGGGGAACCATTTATGAACAAGAAGGGGACCAGCAGAAGTGGGAGGGGCAATTATATTATATATATATATTATTATATATATATATAATATAATTACATCATTTCTCTCTTTGCTTTTCTCCTTCCAGTCTCCTTTGTACATCTCTTTGCTTTCTTTCAGGTTCGGGGCCTTTTTTTTTTTTTGGAGACAGGGTTTCTTTGTGTAGCCCTGGCTGTTCTGGAACTCACTCTGTAGACCAGGCTGGCTGTGAACTCAGAAATCTGCCTGTCTCTGCCTCACGAGTGCTGGGATTAAAGGCATGTGCCACCACTGCCCGGCGGCTTTTTTTCTTGTATATATTTGTATATGCATGCATAGTGTGTGTGTAAATGTGTATATGTGTGTGTGTGTGTATATATATATATATTTTTTTTTTCCTATATGTACAAATATGATGTGCTCAGTCTGTGTAGTGATGCTATCTGTATTTGTGTTTTCAGGCTGACGTGGTATTGGATGACCACTTGGTGTGCTTTTCCCAGGGAGGGTAATATCTCTCGATCTCAGCTTTCCTTAGTTGATATAATTCTTTTAGGGTTGAGGCCTTGAACACTACCTCATTTCTTAAAACGATTTAACATACAATGGTTTTAAAAAAAGAAGAAGCTAAATGTGTCACCCACTGGAAATACTAGCACTTGGGTGACCAGTGCATGGGGATTGCCTTTGGTTTGAGGGTAGCCTGGGCTACTGTTTCAAAAACCCAAGCAAATATACAGAAAGTGGTCGTAGCAAGAGAAACTACTGTTGTCTGTCACCTTGGGTTTGAAAGCATTTCTTAGCTTATGTGCCTCTTGCTACGGACTGAGCTTCTTGTTGACAGAGTCTGCTGTCTCCTTTACCCTGGTGTCTTCTCTGCCCAGCCCTGGCACACTTGATCTGCTGTTCAGTCAGTTCATGGGTAAATGGACTGAGCCAGTGTCAGATACACCTGTGACCTGTTGTTTGTTGCAACACTGCCTCCCTCCAGGATGGAATATCTAAACTAGAGACTGGCGGGCTCAGGCTGGGTGTCTCCAATGCCCATCTCCTGGCCCCTGGCACATGCTGCCACTTGGTCTGTCTCATTCCATGTGGTTGAGTGTAAGAACTGGCTGAACAGGAAGGCCTGTGACTCATAACGGGGCAACAGGATCTCGGAGGAGTGGCTTGCATGCTCCCTACTCTTCCACATTCATTCACTGTACTGTTTAGGGCTCATGAACATGCTGCATGTCAGAGCTAGAGTCTCCCCAAGATGGCAGGGCTACCCCAGCAAAGAACCTCCTCTTCCCCATTTGAGGAAAGCATTCAGCAGATCTGTTATTTTCCATCAGTTGGGTTCAGAAAGTGGGGGATGCAGCTTACCCTTTCTTCTTCTTCCCTGGCTCATCCCTTCCTCCCTGATTAGACACCTGGTCTTCCCTCGACTTCATGGCGGACATTTGCTGTTCTCTACACAGCCTTGGCCTTGCTGGGAGGAGTCTGAGAGCACTGTGATTAATGAGGACACGGATACCATTTGCTGGCTTTCCCAAGGCAGACACACCTGTGCCTCAGGTTGATGTGCCTAGTGGACCGGCCACCTGATGTTGTGGGCCTTGCCAGAGACTAGGCTTGTGGTCTGGGGAAGCTTCTCCAAGCCTTGGTTTCCTTGTCAAAGGCTGGTGATAAAACATTGCCGAAGGAATAATGCAAAAACAAATATATATATATGAAATTCCTTTGAAACTATGCAGCAAGCCTGTGTCAGCACATGGTCAGTGGAAGGCTGTGCGTGCTCAGGTTTAAAGTAGAGTGTCCTCTTGATCCCTCGGGTCTCCTGGGTGCTTTGACTACGCATACTAGGTAGGCTAGGGACAAGTACTTTTGTCTATCCTACTGTCTTATACAGAGTCTTTCTACGTAGCCCAGGCGCTTCCTGCCTAAGCCTCACGAGTGCTGGGATTAAAGATATGTGCCATATAAAACAGTATCAATTATATATAAAACTAATGTACATAGCAAGTATATATTGTAAACTTTCTTTTGTGTGTGTGTGTGTGCGTGTGTGTGTGTGCGCGCGCGCGCGTGCTGTGGTGCATGCTTGGAAATCAGGACAAGTTATATTATATGGGTTCCTGGGGTCATACTCTGGTCATTCAGCTTGGCAGCAAGCTCCTTCACCATTCTAAGCCTTCTCACAGTCGTGGTGTATTTTAAATTATTTTTGTACTACTGGGGATCAAACCTAGGACTCTGAGATTGGCTGGAATTGTAGGCCTGTGCTTTCAGCTTTAGTCCTCCTAACTTTCTAAACTTATGTATGATACGCATAAGAAACTAAGTACAATCTGGATAACACCTCCATCCATCATCACCAGAGTCACCCCATTGTCTGGCACCATTTCCCCTCCTGCACCCTGAAAGGGCTATATCACTTTTTTTTTCTTTTTCATTTAAAAAATTTTTGTTCTTAGGCAAGCTTTTCACGTAGCTCAGGCTTGCCTAAGCAAGGCTGGCATTAAATTCTGATTCTCCTGTCTCCACCTCTTAAGTGCCAGGATTACAGGCATGCACCACTGAACCTGGGGCCGTCAAGACTTGGATGAACTCCATAGACCTGCTTTTGGGTTCATGCAAATGGGCTCCCAGTGTGGGTCGTTCCCTCCCGTGCCTGCTTTCTTTCACTAGTCATCTTGTGAGACACATCTGTGTCCCTGTGGGTGGTGGCCAGTGGCATGTTCTCATGCTATCCTGCCTCACATCCCTTTGTCAATGATCTAAAACAAGCAAGACCAAGCCACTTGCAAAAGGCAGGGTTCTTAACTGTCCTGTAGGTGGCCAGGCTGGAGCTGAGGCCAGAGATAGCTGATGTAGTTTTTTTCTTCAGGACAAGCCTCAGTGATAAGAAATCAGGTAGGCCTTGGACTTGAAGCTGTTCTCCTGGACCCCTGGAGAAAAATGTTCTAAATATTAACGGAAATATCCAGAGGCTGGAGAGCGGGGTGGGGGCTTCAACCATGTTTCTGGCTCCCCTCATTCCTTTGCTCTGATGTAGTGAAGCTGGTGCAGTCGCTTATCCTGTTTGATCCCCTCAAGTCTCTGCCAAGGTGTGCCCTCAGGGGATTTGGTGATTTAGGTTAGCTTTGGTAAAAGGATTTCTTGAGCAAGGCATCAGCAGGGGTTGAGTGCAGAACTTTGTCCTTCTTGACAATCAAGGTCTTGAGCAAGGCATCAGCAGGGGTTGAGTGCAGAACTTTGTCCTTCTTGACAATCAAGGTGACAATCAAGGGAAAGGACAGGGCCCTTTAGTTATCAGGTTTTCGTTGCATTGGCCCATACCAGAAAGTACGGTGAATCTGGCAGCCAAATAGACTGACACCAATACCTGCCAGAGACTGACTGGCAGAGGAGAGATCTGTTAACAATGTGGCTGATTTAAAATGCTCCAGTGACCTTTGTGTTTCTTCCTTCCCAAGATTTCTGTTTTGTTTTGATGAGACTCCTGTGTAGCCAAGGCTGGGCTTGAACTTGTAATTCTCCTGGCTCTTTAGAGTTTGTCCTGGCTCCACCCAACTCTGGAGGAAGAGTCATGTCAGGCTGGAGAGAAAGGAAACTGACTCTATTGCCCAATGAGGAGGAAGTTCTAATCTCTTCTGCCTTGCTGAACGGCTATCTGTTAGAAGTGCTATTTCTAACACGCCCTTGCCTTGGGTAACCTGGCAGCCTTTTCTTCCCCGACCCCAGCCAGCTTAGCTCAGGCCTGCCTGTGACTCCCCCATCCGCAAGGAAGCCTTCTGTTTTCTGCCCCCTATTTAGATAGACAGAGACCTAAAGGGAAGCACCCCTCCTCCACTCCCACCCCCCAACCCACTAACACAGAAAAAGAAGAGGACTCCCTGGAGAAATGAGTCCTGCTTTTGTCCTGCCTTGAGTTTGGTTTAGTGTTGAGCACTGCTTTTGGCCCTCTCAGGGTGCTGCTTGGCAGGGAGGCTTCTGGAAGAGGAAGGGCAGAAGGAAAGGGGACAGTTGGAGAGCTTTGTGTTTGGCACCTCAATTCTGTCTTGGCTGTGGGGGACGCTGCATCCCATTTTATAGAGAAAATGCTGTCATACTTCTTGATGTTATGGAATCTGTGTGTGCTGTGCAGCCAGGATTGGCCTGAATCCCGGTGCCAACAACTTAAATCTCTTCCCAGAAAGTGCCAGCTCCATCCTCCTCCAGTGCTGGGATCCCAAGTGTATGCATCATGCCTGGTTTTTCCTTTTCCATTAAATGTATATGGGTGGGTGTTTCATCTGTGTATGTCTGCATCATGTGCACGTCTGGTGCACAGGAGCCCAGAAGAAAGTGTTGGATGCTCTGGGCCTGGAGTTACCATGTTCTGAAGTACCATGGGGATGCTGGGAATTGAACCCTGGTCTTCTGGAACAGTAAGCAGTACTCTCTAGCTAACATCCCTGGCTGTTTAAAATATGGGTTCTTGGTGGAATTCTGGTCCTCATCTTTGCAAGACAAGCACCTTTCCTGGTGGAGTTATTTCCAACCCCTGTTGCCTGCTCCTCTTTTTAAAAGGCAACTTCTTCCTCTCTAGCCTAGGCTGGCCTAGAATTACTCTGCAGTTGAGGCTAGCTTCCAGCTTGCTGCAGTTCTTCCTGCTTTAGTTTCCTGGATGCTGGAATTACAGGCTTGAGCCAAAAAGACTTGGCAGAATAGAAGAAAATGACCTAAAGCAACACTGACTAGAAGAACCTGTCCAGCCATGATCACTTATTGACAGTGCGAGAACCTGCCCACAAGAAGGGTGAGGATTTATTGGAAACCTCAATCCTAGGGTGCCCATTTGGTCTGCCTGGAGAGAATGTTTAGAGCCTGGGCCATCCTCAAACTTCAGTGTAGCCAAGGATGACCTGGAACTTCTGTTCTTCCTGCCTGTGCCTCCCAAGTGCTGAGATCATAGGCTGGCACCATCTGCACTTAGGGCATTATTATTATTATTATTAATTTTTCATATATTTTGATCATGTCTTTTCCCAGATCCTCCCCACCTTCTTAGCTAACTTGTTCTCTCTCCCACAGACAAATCAAAACAAAAAACCCACCAAACTAATAAGTCAAAAAAAAAAAAAACAAAAAACCAAACCAAACCAAACAACCCCCCCCCAAAGGAAATAAAGATTCCCCTCCCCCAACACAAACGAAAGCTTCTGAAAGCGCTTCATGTGATTCTGGATTGCAGCCAAGTTTGGGAACTCTTATCACAAGTGGCAGGATGGCGACCTTGTAGAAGTTATCAGAGATGGATTTAGCTGTGATTGAAGACAGGGCTCTAAACTGTGACCCAGAGTGGGACTGAGGGACATAGCAGGCTGGGTGCAGGCTGAAAGCACTCAGTGTGAGGTTAGGGAACTCTTGGGGTAAAAGAGACACAGTCTAACGACTTTTATGCTGGTCAACCTACTAGGGCACCCTTTCTAAGGCTGTGTTTTGACAGGTTGGAGTCTCTCTGCTGTGTGTAAAAGTAAAATCTAGGTTGCGAGAGGGACAGGCAGACCTTCCTTGACTCCACGCGGATATGCATTTGTGCACTGGGAGACAAGTGGAAGGATTCTGGAAACTTCGTTCACTTCTAGAGGCTGCACCTAGTTTCCCATATCCATTTCTCTTGGCTGCCATTCATCCAGTGCAGGGCACCCGCCAAGCAATTCATGGGCACCCGCCAAGCAATTCATGGGCACCCATGCCATGCTTAGGCAGTTATGGCATTAGGATCTCTAACACAGGTCTGTGGATGGTACACCAAAGACAGTGGTGATCAAGTCAGGTGGGGTCTTAGGTTAAGCTATGCTAAAAATGTTTACCTACTGTTAATGGCTACATTGCCCTTAGCATTTTTATCTGCTACTGAAAGGTATGATCTGAGCAAAGGGTAACAGGTCTCCAATAAAGAGCAGACTTTTAACTTCTTTCTTGGAGTTAAGAGTGAGAACAATTAGCAATTAAAACCTCAAAGACGGCACTGGGCTCAGCTCCGTTGGTAAAGTACTTACTTCCCTTGCAAGCGGAGAGATTGCTAGGGAATTTGCTCTTCTGTAGACTTAACTTTGGAAGCAGCAGAGGGATTCCTCACAGGGCAGTGCAGGCTCTGCCCTTGCTATATGGAATTTTGTCTACCTCTTTGGCAAATGGTGGAGAGGAGGTGTCTGGGTGATTTCTGGGTCTCTCCTCTCCTTGGAAATAGTAAAGTAAGAGCTCTAATTTGGAGACTTTTCACATTTGTGGCAATGTCCAGAAAAGGATCAACTACCCCTTTGACCTGCCAGGCTAATGGTGTCTGTGTTGGAGGGTTTCTGATATTCTCTCCCTTCTGGGAACAGCCCTAAGTCACAAAATATGACTAGTTTCTCCTAGTTGTGGTGTTCAGAAGTTAGGGTTAAATGCCTGTTGGGTGGGTTTATCAGAGTGTAACTAAGTTGGAAGGCCAGTAGCATTATTTCCAAATTGTGGAGTAGGTATGGGGCAAGAAAAAGCTCAAACAGCTGGGAGGCCTAACTGTTGTTTTCAGGAGGGCCAGGGCAGGCTCTGGAGAGAGGTGCTCAGGGCTGGCAGGATGGGATGCTCCTATAGATTCAAGGTTCTCGGTGCTAGGGAGGACAGCTTGGACTTATACCAGAGAAAGAATGTCACAAAGTCCAGAGACATGCCCTATGGTTAGGAGGTGGGCAGAGGCTAGCTTATGTGGGGCTTAGGATGTTTAATGGTTGTCTTAGTCACTGTTCTATTGCTGTGAAGAGACCATGACCAACTCTTATAAAAGAAAGCATTTAATTGGGGATTCGCTTTCAGTTTCCGAGGGTCGGTCCATTATCATCATGGTGTGACGGGTGTGGCACTGGAGCAGGAGGGAGGGAGGAGGAGGGGGAGGGGGGAGGAGAGAGGAGACACTGGGCCTGGTGTGGACTTTTGAAGCCTCAAAGCCCACCCACAGTGACAGAATTCCTCTTAGAAGACCTCACCTACTCCAACAAGACTGAACTTCCTAATCTTCCACTCCCTGGTGACTAAGCATTCCAATGTAGGACCTTTTGAGGGCCATTCCTATTCAAACCACCAGAGTGGGCAACACCTAACATTTTAAATGCAGGAATCTTAGAGTCTGGGTGGGGGTTGGGAAACTGATGGAAGAGTTAAAAATAGAAACTGGGGATTGTGTAAAATCTGGGGAGGAGGTGATGGCTGCTGGCCCTGGGGTGAGGGTGACCTCATTGACAGGACTGGCCATGTGAGGTGACCGCCAGTTTGGGCAGCAAGAGAAGAGGGGGTCGTAATTTACCATAGTTAAAATCTCCTATTCCCCACTGTCTTCCTCCAGTTCTCTATTCTCTAGTAATTGACTTAAACTTTTTAACCGAAGTTGAACTTACCTGTCAGAAGGATGACTTAGAACTGATCCTGCTTCTGCCTCCAACGTGCTAGAATTTAGGAATGCACCAGGCCGGGCAGGTTTTGTTGGGCTGTCTTGTTTCTTGAACTGCTGGGGTTTTGACAGTCTTATGCACGCCAGGAAGTGCTCCAGCACAGGGAAGTTCAACTGCCAATTCAAGAGACTATGAAGAAGACAGGGTCTCTCTCACTGTGTTGCTCAGGCTGCCTTAGAGCTTGCAATCCTGCCTCCGGCTCAGCCACCTGAGCACTGCAAGCCTGATTAGAGTTTATTTTGAAAGGCTGGGTGATATTTAATATATATATCTATGCTATAACTCATATAACCTACTGTCCCCTTCCCCCTTTCAGGTTGACCAATATCTCTACCATATGCGTCTCTCAGATGAGACCCTTCTGGAGATCTCTAGGCGGTTCCGGAAGGAGATGGAGAAAGGGCTAGGAGCTACCACGCACCCTACAGCATCTGTGAAAATGCTGCCCACCTTTGTGAGGTCAACTCCGGATGGGACAGGTACACACTCTCTCTCTCTCTTCTCTCTCTCTCTCTCTCTCTGTCTCTCTGTCACTCTCTTTCTCTCTCTCTGTCTCTGTGTGTGTGACTGCTCCAGGGATCTCTGGACTGAGAGTCCACTTAGTTGGCTTTGTTCAGGGACATAGAACTAGTCTCAGTCAAGGCCTCTTGCAAGGTTTAACCCTCAGTCAACTCAAGCTGATGATGCAAACACTGGGGGGGCGAATGGAAGGCTATGGGATGGGATGGCCATCTGACTGCTTGGACAACCAGAGTCAAAACTCTTCTTTGTCAGCCAGCCCTCCTCCCTGTATACCACCAACAGCCATTTTTTTTTTTTTTTTTTTTTCTTTTCTGCTCATGTGCTGAGCAAAACTTCTTGGCTCAGTTTGGGTTTCCCAGTCCCACATAGATAGCACACAGTGGTGGTGGTTAACCATGACAACCACGGTTGATGGCCACATTCTGTAGGCATATTGATCAGTGCCATTCATAGTGTTTCCACTGTTTCATGGGCTCCGTTAAAAAGTCCTATAAGTTAAGGTAAACTGGAAAAAATGAAGAATCATTGAATTTAAATATGTCTTTAAAATATTTGTTTTATGTTTATGTGTATGAGTTTTACGTGTTTTATGTGTATGCCTGCATGTATATCTGTACACCCCATAGGTGTCTGCCTCAAGAGGCCAGAAGGCACCTGGAACAGAAGGTTGTGAGCTGCCATGTGTGTGCTGAGAATTGAATCCAGGTCCTCTGGAAGAGCAACCATTACTCTTCCCTGCTGAGCCCTCTCTCCATCCAGCCCCTAAGACTAAAGCAAGAAGCCTGTTGATTGAGCTTTGTTTAATCTCCTATTTGGATAATCTCTTTTATGATGGATGCCACCAAACAAAAGATTGACATTGGAAAGAGTGTTATTTGACTCTTTGGGGAAGACAAACATCCAGCCTGCCTGGTGCCCAAATTGCAGGCTGCTGCAGAGTCTTCTCCCCTACTGCATTTGCTAGTGTTTGTATAGCCTTGGGGAGGGGCCTTTTGAATTTGTGGCTTCCTGGTCTTCCTAAGTGAGGACTAAATCCCAAAAGGCCTTTCATGTGGGCCTGAAATGAGGTGCTCCCTTTCATTGATGTGGTGGAGGTGATGGAAGTTTCTGAGGGCATGAACAGAATCTCCATACCCATGTTAGTTCATCAGCACAGGTTGGGTGTTTGGGAGACACAGTCACAGCCCAAGGGGGAGGGGTGGGTTGAAGGACTGGGAAGAGTGAGTGCCAGGAAGTTGAACCTGCACAGTGACTTTGGCAGCCTCCCTGAAGGTAGAGGTGCAACCTGGCATTGGCAGAGCCTGTTCATTTGCCACATTGACAACCATGTTCAAGACTGGCATCTGTGGAGGTCCATAAAAGTGGGGGTGCTAGTGTGAGGTCTTTATCTGGGGAGTAGGGGAGAGAGTTCCAGCCAGTGGAAGATTCAAGAAGCAGACTCTGAGAACCTGAGGGAGGGGCTGAGCTCCCAGCCTGGGGCTGTGGTAGGCGGGTCTGTGTTGGAACCTGACCTTGAGGAGCACCTTTGTGAGTCTCTGGGATCTAGTTTAACATGACTTTGTGCAGTTCCTAAAATATTTGCTGAAGCCTTGTGACCTGCTTGGGCCCAACTCTGAGCATGGGTCCTGAATGTGTGTCTTCCCAGACGTTCAAAGAGTCCCCTGAAGTGGGGAGAGAGGACCCTTCAAGTTCTGCTGTGTCCTCTAGATTAGCACATTTACTATTCCCCTGTCTCATTCTGACTGCCACATCTGTTTCAGTTTGACATTCTGATAAATATATCTACTTCTGAAGGGCAGCCTGTATCTCGCCAAGTAAACCCCTAAAATGTTGAAGTACACATACTGTGAGCTGGGGCCTCTCCTGAGCACCTACCTGTGTTCATTTAGAAGATTTTTTTTATGTGTGAGTATTTTTGCTTGCATGTCTGTGTATGCTAGGAGCCCTGAGAGGTCAGAAGAGGGTGTTGGGTCCGCTTGAACTGGAGTTGAAGACTGTGAGCCACCAAGTGGGTACTGAGACTCGAACCTGGGTCCTCTCTAGGAGCAGTAAGTGCTTAATAGTCGAGCTCCTCTTTAGCTCCAATTCATTTATGCAAACAAAACTTCTATGAGGTATATGCTTATGTTTATTTTCTTGTGTGTGTGCGCATGCATGCGTGCACACACACGCACACACACATAAATAAATATGGAGGCCAACTTGCTGGAATTGCCCTCTCCTACCATGTGAGTCCTGGGGATGGAACTCAGCCTGTCAGCCTTGGCAGCAAGCACCTTTTCCTCAGACTCTTCTCACCAGCTCCTAAAAAAGATTTTTATTCTCCTTTTTTAGAATATGAGGCGTGGAGAGTCAAATGTGAATATGTCAAAGTTACCAGGTGTGTGAGTGTGAACATGTGCGTGCCTGGGCCTGTGTGCATAGCTCTGGGTGGTGTAGGTTGTGTGACAGACAGGTGACAAGTGGTGTACATGACAGTTCGACCCTACGCCTTCTAAGTTCCCATATTCCTAGCAGTGTTTACAGTGCCACCATCTTGGAAATGTATCTTTACCTGAAGGAGTACTGCAAAGCCCCTTACATACATAGGGATATTACTTAAGTACAGATCTCTCAACATGAAGAATTATGAGAAGACACAACCCCCCCGAGTCACTGGAGACAAATGAAACTCAAAGCATCCTTGCACTCGGTACGGTCATTGAAACAGAAACTAGACTGTGTGTACTAGACAACAGACAGTTCCGTGCTAAAGCCCTCTCAGGGTCTCAATGGTAGATACCCTACAGAAAAGGAGAGTCAATACAGAGACCAGTCTCCTAGCAAGCAGGTGGCGAGACTTCAACTCGGGCTAGTCCAAGCAGATGCCCAGCCCCGAAGCACACCACCAACGGAGTGTTTTATTTTTCATGTCCCTCCCACATGCCTAGCACAATGCCTTCATTCTTCTATTGGGAACTCTGGTTCAGTTTGGTCCACAAAGTCCTCTCCTAGGTTCAGTGATCTGTGAGGTGTGGTGTGCCAAGCTCCTGTGGCTTGCCTTTGAAGAGTGAGAACCGTCCTTAGGGAGATAAAGCTTACGCAGATGAGACAATTAGAGAGTGATCCTGGGCCATATAATGCAAGCATGAGGTTTGATAAAGGGAGACCAGCTCCGTGATAGGTTGTGTGCAAGCTGCGGAAGCCCCTTATCTTGGTTGCTGTGTATTATACCAATATCCATGAGGCAAAGGCTGAGTCAATAGCAGCACACAAGCAAGTTAATAAGGGGGTTTATGATTCGGTGCTGACGATCTAAGCAAAGATTGTACTGATAGCCTCTGTATAGTGGGTGCCATTTACATATGTTGGGTCAAACACCTGATTGTTGTATTGATTTTTTTGTTTTTTTTTTTTTTAAGATAGGGTCTCAGCTCAGTCCCCAGAAGCCACTGGCAATAAATACTGCTGTAGGGCAGGTATGGGTGGGTCCCTTTCTGGGGGCCGGTTCAGAAACTGAACATAGAAGTCTACTTGTGTATTAGTGAGTGACCTGGAAGCACGAGGCCATTTGCTGCATCCCGAATTGGGTGGCCAGAAGGTCTGGGAGTCCTGTGAGTCAACCCAATGCAATCAATCCACTTGTCTAGTTTAGCCAAGCTTAAGATTTTCCTAGTGTCACCACTGAAAGTTGTACACGGAGTACTCCATGCAGGAGGATGACTCTCTTATCTGGCCCTTGAACCCAGACCCCCACTGCTGCTTGGCTGGGCTGTCTTAGAATACTCTAGTCATCTCCTTGGCCCTAGGCACATCCATCCCCTCCTGGTTACTCACACATAAGCTTTTTGAAGACACAGTCTTATCTGCTTGGGAACCAGACAGTTCCCAGTGACAACTTTGACAGTGACACTCATGGGTGCCTATAGCCCCATTGCATCAACTGTCTGTTGTGCTGCTTTCGACATGACAGTTTGGCAGCTATAAATTGGTACCATATTATATAGTTCTGCCAGGCTGGTGTCCTGACATGCTGACACTTAACCATGCCGTGAACTTCCATGTATGCTGACCCTCTCTCCGTCTAGAACATTCACACGAACTAACTCCTGTTACCTGTCCCTGAAAGGTATTCTTGTAGGAGCAGAAATGACTCCCTTTCTCCTTTCCTCCCCGGTCAAAGTCAGAACAACTGTGGTGGTTTTTTTTTTATTTTAGTGGCTGTCTTCCATTCTCACTGCTGAAGCGACTGATGGCAGAGGAGTACCTGATTCACAGATTCATGATGGATTTAGTTTTCTTTGTTTGTTTCTTTGTTTCTTTCTTTCTTTCACTTTTGTGTGTTTATTTTTTAAGACCAAGTAGCCCTGGATGGCCTGGAATGTGCTATGTAGATCAGGCTGCCTCTGCCTCTCGAGAGCTAAGATTATAGCACATTCCACTTCTTCTGTCCCTTCTGTTTATTTTTTTTTTTAAATAATTATATGCCTTGGGATGAGTTTGAGCACATGAGGGCAGTGCTCCTGGAGGCCACTAGAGGGTGCTGTTCCTGGAGCTGAAGTGAAAGGTAGCTGTGAACTGCGCAGTGTGGATGCTGGGAACCAAACTGGGGTCCCCTGGAAGAGAACAGTGCATGCCCTTAACTGCTGAGCCTTCTAATCCCCTGGGTTGTATGCTTATTTGTTTTTAATTTTTGTAAGTTTTAATCGTACATCTTATACAAACAACTGTAAAGTCTTTTACTAACGTGAAATAGTAAATGAAAGGTAGAAAACACAAAGGTGTTACCTTCCTCTTAGTGGTATCACAGAAGGATTGTTCATTGCCCCAGAGCATTGACAGAGTGAGTGGAGAGTCTAAACAGGCTGAGCCACTGTGAAGGGGCAAGGTTAGGGGCCAGGGTGATCACCAGCTTTTTTGACTGTTAAAGTAGTAAGGCTCACACCATACCCATTACTGAGTATTCACTGTACTCGGAGGCTTGTGGGGAGGTACTGAAAGCAGGAGGATTGTCGTGAGTTGGCTGCCAGCCTGGCCTAGAGAGTGAGGCCTCATCTTAAAAATCCAAAACTAAGGCAGATGGCTTAGTCCATACAGGCAGCCAAGCTCGCCAAGCTGAGTTCGTTTCCTGAGGCCAGTGCAGAGGAAAGAAAGACAGACAGTCCCACAGTAGTCCTCTGAAGGCCATATCCACACGACATAAGTAAATGTAAAGCAAGCATCTCTTGAAATGACTCTACCTCAGTGCTAACTGTAACTGAAGGAAATCTAAGGGTGCAGAATGAGAAATAAAACTAGAGGTGAGGCCCGGGAGGTGGGCTGCTATTTATCCTCCCGCAGCTCTTGCTCCAGACAGACCTTGCCACCTTTAAGCTTGCCTAGCACCGTGGGAGCTCTGTGGGATGCCCCCTTGTTTTAGAAGGGGTTCCCAGAACCCATTATTTGTAACTCATTCGTTTAATTATCTACTGTTAGGGCTTAGGCACCGTGCTCCAGTCCCAACCCTGACGCAGGAGGACACTTCCACTTCCCAACATACATACCTCAGAAGAATGGGCAGGGCAACTTTGAAATACAAGGCCAATCACTTTATTATTGCAAGACATTCGTAAGAGGGTTGGCTCGGCCTACTGTGCTGAGCTCTTGATGGGAGGAGCAGGTGGTGATCTATTTTAATTAGTGGCAAGTACCTAATGGTTGAAAATTGAATCTGCTGGAACATTAAACTGGCCGCTTTCCCTCAACCTTAAAAACCAAACAGAACAAAGCGTGAGTGTGTGCGCACACACCCCCCCCCAAAACAACCCAGCTGTCACCAGGTACCAGATCACTTCGTAGAAACTTTTTTTTTTTTTTGGTTTTTCGAGACAGGGTTTCTCTGTGTAGTCCTGGCTGTCCTGGAACTCAACTCTGTAGACCAGGCTAGCCTCGAACTCAGAAATCCACCTGCCCCTGCCTCCTGAGTGCTGGGATTAAAGGAGTGCTCCACCACTGCCCAGCTCGCAGAAACTTTTAAGCAACCCAGGAATGATGAATTACTGGTGTCGTGTTACCTCAGATGACATTGACTGCCATGTTTAGATGGCTAACTGCCATTCAGTGCCCGGTGAGCACAGTGACAGGTGAGCTTCCAGGAGAAGTTGGAACTCTTTATCTCACTGACCTTATGTATCTGATAAGAGTCCAACTGAAAGTGGGCTGCCAGTTGTGTAGGATGGGAAGTGAGTCTGCAAATACACAGCTGGAGGGAGCAGCTTCGCCCTTCCCTGTCTGTCGGTGCCACCACTCCGTCCCTCTGTCACCAGTATCTGAGCTGTGGACCAAAATATTTTTGATTTATATTTTTATGTATTTTATGTGCATGGGTGTTTTTAAATGAAGAGCATCTTTCTTAGAGAGGCCTGAAGTGTCCTGTAAGGTGGGTGCAGAGGCTTCGTTTAGTTACAGGAGAGTGCCAGTTTATTCTGCGCCTATGCACACAGCCCGCATCAGCAAGCTTGAGCAGGCTCTACTGTGGAGAGGACTTGCCACTCTTCACCATCCCTCTACTCAGTATGGAAGATCTAGTTTCCAAGCTATGATCTGGGGTTCCTGGTACAGATGAGGTTATCTTTGCTTTTCTTTCTCACTGCTCTGTGGTTTCCAGGAATGGGAGCCACAAAGAGGAAGTTTTAGAGTCAGAAGCCTTGGCGTCAAACCTTAGCTCTCTCTATCTTACCCCGTTGTGACCTTAACCAAATGACTCAACTTTAGAGGGATCACTTCCTGACACCCAGCCCAGTTCAGAGGTGCTGCTGCTTGCCTCCAGGTTTTACACTTTTGGCATTGTAAGTGAAGAATTCCCACTTGGAGGGTTTACAACCATCTAGTGCTTACTTATTGCTCAACAAAAAAAATCCTTTGGCTAACCAGCCCTGGATCTGAGTCTTTGCTGTGATCGAAGGCTCACATCACTATTTGAATTATATGTAAAAGTTTTTATGACATTTATTTGTTTGGTGTGTGTGTGTGCGCGCGCGCGCGTGCGCAAGCAAATATGGAGATCCAAGGAAAACTTGGAGGAGTGTGTTTCCTTCTATCGTGTGGGTTCCAGGAATCAAACTTGGGTTGTCAGACAGGGTGGCAGTCACCTTTACCCAGTAAGCTAACTCATCAGCTCTCATAGAAATCGAAAGTCAGGATCCAGTGATAAAGCACAGTTAACAGTAATAAAAAGTCATGAGACGTGATCTTCTAAAACCCTTACAGCTGCCAGTCAAACATCTTACTTAATGAGTGAACCACTAGTGAACAGATTCAACATGAAGGGGTAACGTTGCCTCAAATACTAACTGTGGTTACTTAGAGGAGCACTCTCTGGGAGCCTACAGGGTACCTGACCTGTAGTTTTTGATGTATTTTGAAAAGTGTATTTTATTATGTATTATTTTTAAATTTATTTATTTATTTATTTATTTATTTATTTATTTTGAGGTAGGGGCTCTCTGTAACTGACTGTCCCAGAATTCACCATTTAGAACAGGCTGTGCTCAAACTCACAGAAATCTTCCTGCCTCTGCCTTCCGATTTAAGGCACGTGCCACTGAGCCCAGCTTAAGATTTTATTTTTATTCATTTGTATGTATGCCTGCTTGTGTGCATGTGTGTCACATAAATGCAATACTCATAGATACTAGAAGAGGGTGTCTGATCCATTAGAACTAGAGTTTTAGGTGGTGGGGAGCAGCCTGGTGTGGGTGCTAGGAACCTGCTTCATTTCCTGAAGAGTAGTGCTCTGTCTTAACCCCCAAGATGTCTCACCAACCCTGCTTGTATGATTTCTTAAGAAATGTCCTTCTTCCCCATTGGACTGAAACCACTATGAGGTAAGACTGACTCTGGTCTTGACCTCCTAACCAGTGGGGTTACAGGAGTGTTAAGCCTGCTCTTGGTGTATTTTCTTGCATGGGAACCTTCCTCCTGCTCTTCCCACAGATGCTTTTGCCCTTCACAGTCACAGTCTGTCACATGCTCTCATGAATGCTATTCTGGGATTCTGGAATGTCTTAGAAGGAGCCCAGTGGAGGTAGCGCTTGAGCCACGACTAGTAGGTTCTGAGTGGCCAACAAGAGTTAGGAGAAGACCTTTCAGACCAATGAAGGATAACGAGGACAGTGACACTTTATGGATGACGATCTGTGTGTTATATGTACATGTGCAACCTAGTCTGTATTTTATCAAAACCTCACAAGTGCGTAGCAAGTCAGCACTATAAACTGTGCATTCTGCAGGTGAGGTGGCATGCCTAGGGAGCCTGTTGCGGTGCCCAGGCCACTGCTGAGCCGGAATTCATGAGTCCTGGCCACCATGTGTAAAGTCTGTCCCCTAACCCCTGCTCTATGGGGAGTGGTTATGTACAATAGAGAGATTGGGCCTAGAAGGATCCCTCCCTTGCCCTGTGGGGTCATCGTAGGATTTCTGGAGTCACTGTCTCATGTTCTAAACTCAGAGGGTTAGCCCTTATGGCCATGAGTGTGTGTAGAATATGCGCAGAGGAGAGGTGTGTTCTGAAGGAAAGGTGAGCGCACCCCAGTGCCTACCAGCACTCTTATTATTTACAGTCCCCTTTGGTCCACCAGAAAATACAGCCGAATCACATTCCTGGTGGAGCCATGCTGGGCCGAGTCCAGCTGGGCTGGTCTTGGATGATAACCAGCCAGAGGCAGTGCTGGCCACCTCCGTCCATCCCTCATGGTCACTGATTCAGCGGATCGTGTGTGTCCCACGCCTCAAAGTGCTGATGAGGCAGCTCCCCCTTGATTTTCTCTTTCATCCCCCTGACAACCACCACATAGCGTTTCCTAGAATCTGGCTGAGGCCCCATGGCCAGTGGAGGTTTGGTACTCGAGTGTCTAGAAAAGTCATCCGAGGCCACGGAGAGGGGAAGGACCGTGTCCCTGAATCAAGGCTGGTGTTGCTGTGGTAAGCCTTTAGTGAACAAGCACCTGGAGTGAGTAGTGGTGATTTCCTTCAGAAACCCAGTAGGGAGTGGAAAGTTCGTATCGGCAAGAGGAATGCTAAGTCACCTGGTCTGATTCCAGTGGCTTTTCCTGGAAGGTATCTATTGTCTCCCTTGCTATTTGGAGACTGGTCTGAATAAGTGTGAGACTGTGTTTGCCATGAGCCTGGTGCTTACTGTGTCTTAAGTTCTTGCTATAATTCTGGGCGATTCAAGAACATTACTCAATTCTCTCATGACAATCCTGGGAAGTATGATGCTCCTATTTAAAGAGAACAGAGGTCAAACCAAACTCTATGTGCCTGAGGTAAAAGAGGCTCTAGGCTAAAAAGTAGCCAGGCAAGGATTTGCACATACTTAACGTGGGTTTCTGATGATGTTACTTAGACTAGCGCTGCACCTGACCAAGTGTGTGGGGGTGATTCCTGAGGAACCTCAGTTGGTTGATGCCTACCCTACGTTTAAGGGAAGCTCATAAGAAGTGGCCATTGAGGGTGGGAGTGGGGCAAGGTGCTCAGGGGGCCCAGGAGACCTGGGCACAGCTGAAATACTTTAGTTTATTTAGTCGGAACATGCCTTTGACCCAACCAGACAAGAGGCTCAGTGTTGACCAGCACACTGGCAAGTCCCCTCCCATCTACCCAGAAAGGAGCCCTGTCCTCTAAGAGAAGGTGAAGAGGTTAGAAGGTGGCTGGGAGAGGCTGTGGTGGGGTGAGTGCTTTCTCTCCTGCCTCCTGAAGCCTGCCACCCTGGCCTTCCTGTGGGCCTCAGGGCTCCTCCTCAGCGCTTACTTTCATTCTGTGCTTACAGTTCTGTGACTCCCCACAGCCAGCTGTGTTATGAAGAGTATCTAGGTGCTTCCCTAGAAGCTTCCCTTCCAATGGCTAGTTTCCTGGTAGGTTAAAGCCTACAGGCCAATCTGATTGGTGTTTTCTCAGTGGAGTTTCTTCTTCCCAGATAACTCTAGTTTAAGTCCTTGACAAGCCAAGGGGGACAGCTGAATGATGAAACTGTCTCATTATTCATGTGAATTACAAAGTAATAAAAATATCTTATCATTGAGGAAGCCAGACATAAAGCTGGGTGTGATGGGACATTCCTATGATCCTAGAACTCTGGAGGCAAGCCTGGGTTACATTGAGAGACTGTGTGTGTGTGTGTGTGTGTGTGTGAGAGAGAGAGAGAGAGAGAGAGAGAGAGAGAACCAAATGTATTCAGAAAAATTGAGCCAATTGCCCACACTCACCCATGAGTGACTGGTACCCAAATTGACAGTGGCCCTCCCTCCTTTGTCTGTCTACAGAACATGGGGAGTTCCTGGCTCTGGACCTTGGAGGAACCAACTTCCGTGTGCTCCGAGTGAGAGTGACAGACAATGGTCTCCAGAGGGTAGAGATGGAGAACCAGATCTACGCCATCCCTGAGGACATCATGCGGGGTAGTGGAACCCAGGTACAGCCTTCCTATTGTAGCCACTGAGCTACCAATGCCTGTGAGACACCCTGCATTTTCTCCCACCATGGGACAGTCACTAGGACATTCTGGACACTGTTCCAGCTGTAATGTAAGGTTTTCCATGGTGGGAGCCCTGACTATTCCTGCCATACTTTGTGCCCAGAGGACACTTGGCAATAAAAGAAGTTTGCATCCACACTGGATGGTTGGAAGAGGTAGGAGGACCTGAACAGCCTACTTGACATTTTTCCACCAACCAGGATGCTCCTGAAAAAAGAAGTTTTGATTGTGAGCTGAGCCAGCAAGGGAGATATTATTAGATCCCTTGCTTGTCTTTGGGCGTGGCCTGGAGAGTCAGCTTGCCTCCTTTGGAGGTTGGGTGTCTGGGATTGTGGGCATTTTAGTTCTCTTGAATGTGTCTCATGGTCATTGTGTGCTGTCAGGAAGAACGCTGTAGCGGCACCATGGCAGGGTTTGCTTAAAAGATTGGGTCCTGTTTTGGGACAATCTCGCTGAATGATTCTGGGTTAATGGGTACCAGCCAGCAGTACCCCAGTCTGTTTGTAGACAGGGATGGTAGGGTACTAGTTAGGTCATGAGGGAATTATGGTAACAGTAATAACTGGCAGGCACACAGGGCCTCCTGTTCTCCATGGGAGCTTGCCTTTTCTCCAGATTTTCTTCCTGTTCTGTACTGTACCACAATGGTGGTGTTCCCCTTCATGAAGAATGTGGTAGGCTTCTCTCCATGCTGCTTCTGTCTCATTCTGGGTCCTGCTCCCAGATGACAAATATTTGAGAACCAAATAAGACAATGCCCAAAAGCACACCAGAAGTTAGGCTGCAGCTGTGAAAAAGACTTGCAGTGTCTGAGCATTGTGCTTGGCAAATCTCCCATCTCCATAGACCACAGGAAGGGCCCAGGCACCCCATGGTCCTGGCAGCTTGCTGTACAGAGCCTGGCCAGGGCTTGGGACTTGAGTTAACATTTGCAGTGTTGTCTGTCAACCTAGAAAGAGAATCTGTTTCAAACATTCAGGATCCCAAAAAGTTAAAATTTACCTTGAAATCTCTCAGACTGTCAGGGCCAGGTACACATCTGTAATCCTAGCATTTGAGAAACTGAGCCTGGAAGATTGAGAGTTCAAGGCTAGCCTGGGCTATATCTATATAGTGTGACCTTGTTTCCAAATGAAAATCAAACCTATGAAAATAGTTAAACTATGACACTACCAAGTTACAAGGATTAAAGAAAATAATTTCTATTCTCTTTACTATGTAGAGTCTCAGGTTCACACATAGGTGGTCAGGCTTGGTGCTAAATGTCAACTTACCAGCCCAGTTTAAGTATTTTGGTTAAAGAGAGAAAGAAGTAGACTTTTAAAATGCAATTTTATTAGATCAAAAGCTAAATCATCAAACCTCAAACTTGCATTGTCCTTAAGAGTTGTGAACCTGTCCAGGGTGAAATCTATCTTCTGGTCACTGATTTCTGTCTCAGAGCAAACTTGACACCTCTTCCTCCTTAGCCTCCTGATGCTGGTCCTGGCACCCGCACTCCCTGTTGAGGCTTTTGAGGTACATCTCAGGATAAGAGGAGCAAGCAGAAGTGTTTGGATCACAGAGCAAGCAGGCTTATGCCCTTTGAACCTTTTTATGGCAGGAAGGTGTTGACTTCTCTAGCATCTCATCCTGTCCTCAGATAGCAGGCAGAGAAGGTTGGCTCTCCAATTCAGGGGAGCATTATCTCCTTTAGAAAGCATGTAGGTTTTTGATCTTGCCGTTTACTCAGACCTTTTTGCAATGGACTTGTCCTGCATGAAGCCACGAGTCACATGAAGCACTGCAAACTTAAAATGTGACTGACCAGCTGAATTTAGTTTAACTTAATATCAGGCTCTTAAGAGGTAACCTAGGCTGGCACCAAATTCTCCATTTTCCTGTCTCAGCCTCTTGAATGCAGGGACTTTTTTCTTGCCTTCTGTGGGGAAGGCTGCTGGGGATGGAACAGTGGTCAGAACTGGGGACTGGGAAGATAGATATCTTGCTCCTCACCCTAGATTCTGGTCCCCCCAATTCCCATGACTGCTTGATCTTTATGTGACTTGTTTTCTTTGGGTAAAGATACTCACCCTAAGGCTGTAAAGATACAGCTCAGTGGCAGAGAGCTCACATAGCATGTGTAAGGCATGAGGAGGAAAGGGAAAGAAAAAGAAAAACTAACAAACGCTGGGAATAGTGTGCCAACTGTTTAATATGCCCATATTTGTTTTGGCATGAGCAGAGCTTGCTGCTCTCTCCAGAAGCCCCATTTGTATATTAAAATTCTGGTCAGCTCAAGGGTAAGTAGCTTGTTTCCACTGATCTCCCTCATGGTGACAGCCCTGTCCTGTCTGTGCTCTTGCCTTGGACTGGAGGTTCGAAGTTGAGCATCAGCTGTGGGTAACCATGCTTGGGATGAGACAGATGAACAGGATCCACGAGGGGGCTCAGTGAGTGCTGCCTCCTCCTAGATTAGGGCTCTGCCTCCTCCTAGATTAGGCTGTCTTCCTTCCTGACTCACCACCTGCTCATTGCTCCAGACATCAGGGAGCCAATGAGCCTGTTAACCCCATTCCTTATTGTTGAGATCTCCTTCAGGATTCCAGAAAAGACTTGTTAAGAGATTGCTGGGTCTCCTTGAGGGGTGTGTGAAGGCTTCAGGACAGCATGAAGCAGTCGGCTTTCTCTCTAAGAATTAAACTCAGGTTGCATGCTTGGCACCAAATGCCAGCCCTCTGAGCCATCTCGCTGGCCCTTTGCTCCTTTCTGGGAAGGAACACTTTTGTTGTCTTCCATGTATTTCTCCACTCCTTCCTTGGCTTTTCCACTTTGCCACTTTGCCCTCTTTCCTTGGACTCTGTTTACCCTCTCCAGCTTCTGCTTACTCTCTACACCACTATGCCCCGCCCTCTGTCTCTTAACATCTGGAAAGCTAAGCTTCTCTTTGAGGGTGTGGAATAGCTGATGGGACTGCTCGGTTGGTGGGCTCTGGCTTGACCGGAAGCCTGAGTCGGGGAGCACACCTCTCTGCAAGTTGAGGTGGCTGTGTAGGTCCTGCAGCCATTGCCCTCCCTGGGGAGCACACCTCTCTGCAAGTTGAGGTGGCTGTGTAGGTCCTGCAGCCATTGCCCTCCCTCTCTTTCATTTTGAAACTGGAAATCAAAAATAGAGACTGTGGAGATCACTTGCTAGTTAAAAGCAATTGCTGTTCTGTTAGGGGACAAGAGTTGGTATCCCAGGACCCAGATCAAACAACTCACAACACTGGAGAACTAGCAACTCCAGTTCTCATACACACACACACACACACACACACACTTATGCGCACACACGTATGCGCACACACGCACGCACAAATAAAAAAAAATAGAATAGAATAAGATAAACAACAAACTAAAAAATAATTTCCTTGAGTTGCCTTCAGGGAATTTTTTCTTTTACAGAGGAAAAATTAAAAGGTTGCTTATTTTGGTTGAGTTGGTCCAAGGGAACAGATCCTGTCACTCCCCATCAAGAGTCAGGGGTGCCAAAGAACTTCTTGGGCGTGAGATGGACATTCTATTCTGGGAGGATAAGCTGGGCCAGCATGAAGGCCAGTAGAGGATGCTCTGTTCTCTGATGTTTGTGGACTTTGTGATAACCACAACTTCCCTGACTTAGGGGTTCTTCTGACCAAGATTAACTTAAAAGGCTTAAGTGGAAGATTCCATCTAATGAGCACTAATTAGCATCACGCCTTTGTACACATTGCGTGACTGAGTCCAGATGTTGTTTTGAGTGACAGTCCAGATGTCATTTCCTTTTCACAGGAGAGCAAATAATGATGTAAGTTCCACTAGCTCATTTTTATGTCACTTGTTGCTGTAACAAAAGTAACATTAGAAAGGAAGCATTTATTTTGGCTCACAGCTGGAGGATACAGTCTGTCGAGGTTGAAAGAGATCAGGCAGCAAGAACCCGAGGTGCTGGTCATAATGGTGTCCAGTCGGGAATCAGAGAGATAGATAGACGGATGCTGGTGCTCAGATCAGCTAACTCCCTTTTTAATCAATCCAGGACTCCACCCTGTGGAAGGCTGCCACCTTCCCACATTTGGGGAGATCTTCCCACTTCAACAACCCAATTTAGAAACTTCCGCACAGGCACGCTTAGAGGTTTGCCTTCTAGGTCATGTTAGATTCTGTCAAGTTGGCAATTGAAAGTCTGTCTCCTGTTATTCTGCCTCCCTGCTCACCTTCCTGTTTGTGTCCTTAGCTGTTTGACCACATTGCCGAATGCCTGGCTAACTTCATGGACAAGCTACAAATCAAAGAGAAGAAGCTCCCACTGGGTTTTACCTTCTCCTTCCCCTGCCACCAGACGAAACTGGATGAGGTACAACGGGCTGAGATGCTTTCTCGGAAGGGGACTCCTGAGCCATCTGCAGCTGCGGTGGCAGTTGTGATGAGGGGTTTTGCAAATGAGCTTTCGGTACTGAGAACCTGTATGTATGTGTTATGTGTAGGTGTGAAGGGCGGTGATGGAATAGGAGAGGCAGTGCTGTTCTGCCCCTCCCCCAGGCAGTGCTGTTCTGTCCCCCTCCCCTACACACTTTGTGGTATCCTGTCCACATTAGTAGGTATGAGAAATTAAGATCTCCTTTGATCTAAAGCACTATGAGAAAGCCCCATGGGTGAAAGAAAAGTACCCGAGAAGCTGGGGATGTGCTCGTTTGGCAGAGTGCTTGCCCAGCCACACAGAGCCTTGGGTGCCATCCCCAGCACAGCATAAAACTGGCCATAGTAGTACCTTCAGAAATCCCAGCCCTCAGGAGGTGGAGGCAGGAGGATCAGAAATACAAGGCTGTGTATACTATTTAGTGCTTTCCACTTCTTGGGCAAGGAATCATGGTAAAATTCATGTATGTGCTCTCCTGTCCTGGTGTTTTGGGAAGCTGAGTCTCCTCCTTCCTGGGCTAGTCTGGAGACAGTGTACAAATGTAACCATGACTTTAGGCCCGAGGCAGAGGGAGGGCTCTGCTGAGGACTTGTTGGAATGTGGGAAATAATTATGTTTTTGATCCTCTTCTAGAGTTTCTTGGTCTCATGGACTAAGGGGTTCAAGTCCAGTGGCGTGGAAGGCAGAGATGTGGTAGATCTGATCCGGAAGGCCATCCAGCGCAGAGGGGTGAGTAAAAGGTGGGAGCTGAGGGTCCACAGTCTGTCTGAAATCTTTCCCTTGCTCTCTTTGGACTCTGCAGGACATGGTTTTGTAGAGCTCAGTGATTTTTGTATGTGATCAAATACCTTTGGGGATTTGAGATGTGTTTGATGGGCAGTAACTTTGGCCTTGGTGCAAGAAACACCCTTCAGTCCTTAACCTCAGGATTCTCATTGTCAAGCAGGACATGCCATGTTGGCATGATTGCTATGAGTGGGAATGGAGCAGAAGATGGCGGGTTAGGTCTGTCAGTTGTGTGTGAGGGGAGAGAAGGCAATAAGATGAATTCAGTCCTCGCTGCTGTCTGGAAAATGGTCCTTATTGGTGAAGACAGATGGAGAATAGGTGGATGGGGAGTCGGGGGGTGATCCCCACCTCTATCCATGTATGGCCATGGATTGGGTTAGTAGCACACTTGCATGGTGCATCTCATTCTTTTCTCCATCCTCACACCCATCTTCCCCTTGTGATGATGATCCCTTGCAGGACTTTGACATTGACATTGTGGCTGTGGTGAATGACACAGTTGGGACCATGATGACTTGTGGTTATGATGATCAGAACTGCGAGATTGGTCTCATTGTAGGTGAGTGAGATCCTGGTGTGAGGGCCAGTGCTGTTCGAATTAATCATTAGCTTGGGTGTTTTCTCCCACTATGCCAAGATAGTGATGCAGCTACTTTGGGTCAAGCCAGGACTTAAGGAGTTAAGCAGTGTACAAGAAAGAGGCCTGACCCTAGTGTTGTGTTGTTCCAGGAGGCTGCCATGAGGAGTCTTGGCCCCTAGGCAGACTTCTACAAGCAGTGAAGAGGGAGGTGGGTAAGAAGACTATTTAGCACAGGTAGGAAGCACTGAGCAGTTTCTTCCTTTGACCAGGTACTGGCAGTAATGCCTGCTACATGGAGGAGATGCGTCACATTGATATGGTGGAGGGTGACGAGGGACGGATGTGCATCAACATGGAGTGGGGGGCCTTTGGGGATGACGGTACACTCAATGACATCCGAACTGAATTTGACCGAGAGATCGACATGGGCTCACTGAACCCTGGGAAGCAGCTGTAAGTGGCATCTTTTTCTGTGGGTGGGTAGGGTGTGGAGCTGGGGTGAGGACTGCCACAGCAAGGGCTTGTTTCCATGCTTCCATTGTCCCCAGAGGGTTGTGGAGGCACACTAGTTGTGGGAATGGTCATGATCATAAGACTGCAATGGGGCTGAAAGCAGAGAGAAGCATCAGATAAACCACACTGGCCTTCAAGATGGTCACGTTTTTGCTTGGGTTCTTCCCAATACAGAGTCTTGGTCAGCAGCTCTCTGTGTAGCCCTGGATGTTCTGGAACTCACTCTGTAGAGCAAACTGGCCTCAAACTCAGAGATCTGCTGCCTCTGCCTCTCAAGTACTGGTATTAAAGGTATGTACCACTGTCCCAAGATGAGGCTCTTAAAGGCACCATTTTGTGGCTTTTGGCCCATCACTGCCTGGATGCCAAGACTGCAACAGCTGGCATTATTTGAGGATGGGAATTGAACCCAGGCAAACACTACCAAGTGAGCTACAAACCTGGCCTTGATTTGGTTTTTTGTTTTGTTTGAGACAGAGTCTCACTGTTTAGTTTCTGGTGGCCTGGAGCTATGTAGATGGAAGCTGGATTCAAACTCAGAAACCCACCAGCTTTTCTGCTTCCTAAGTGCTGGGATTAAAGATGTGCTACCCTGTGTTGACTTTTCATTTTTTTAATTTCCACTTATTCAGAGTCCCAGGGCTTGTGTCTTCATTCACACTCGGCCTCTGGTCCAGTTATGACCCAGGGAAAATTGGAGGTGAAAGCTTAGCATTTTGCATCCTGAATCTTATATGCTCCAGTCTTATTTTTGTTACTTTTGACTCTTTTTTAAAGACTTTGTATTTCTTTTCTTTTAAAATTACATTTATTCATTTCATGTGTGAGTCTTTTGCCTACATGTATGCATGTGTACCACATGTGTACTTGGTGACTGGAGATTTGGGGAGGGCATTGGATCCCCTGGAACTGGAGTCACACACAGATGTGAACCACCATGTGGGTGCTAGGTATCGGATCTAGGTTCTTTGCAAGAGCAGTCAACGCTGAGCCATCTCTCTGGCTCTCCCACTGACTCTTACACAACCTTATTTGCTAAACTTCTCGGTGGAAGATCTTGAAACAGGATTGGTGGCTGCTGCAAGGGCAGTTGCAAAACCATTTTGAGCAATGTGCCATTTATTTCTGTGGTCCTCTTGGTGCCATGAGTGTTTTAGAAAAACTTACTTCTGACCTCTATTTGGAAAAGAAGCCCAGAGAAGCCAGCTCTATATGGGTAGCCTTTCTTTAAGTCACAGGCTTCTCTTCATGTTGAAAGTGCACTTGCAGCCGGGCAGTGGTGGCACACACCTTTAATCCCAGCACTTCGGAGGCAGAGGCAGGTGGATTTCTGAGTTTGAGGCCAGCCTGGTCTACAGAGTGAGTTCCAGGACAGCCAGGGCTATACAGAGAAACCCTGTCTCAAAAAACCAAAACCAAACAAACAAACAAAAAAGAAAGTGAACTTGCATTTCTTTAGGATCCTGTGGTTGTATCTGCGGTGGACGCCAAGTGGTCAGCTGAAAAGCCATTCTTCACTCAGTGCCTGCTTCCCTTAGTGGGATGAACCCAAGTCACTGTGAGGAGCCAGGTGTCCTTGGGAGTGTCCTAAGATAAAATGACTAACTATGCTGGCTTAGCCATGGGTGACTGACAAGGATCGGAAGGGAGTCTTCCAGATTGTCCACAGGGGTGACCCTGAAGTCCTGCTGGGCAGTCATGTTGTAAACAGCGGTTAATGGAGGACTACTCCTCAGCTACCAGGGAGCCACTTTGTTGACAGTGTGTAGACATTGGAATTATATAATGCTAAAGCCAGGCTGCCACTCACCATGAGCAACCGCCATGTTGGAGCTTTGGGTTCTTCGTTTTTTGAGACAGCTTCTCATGTGGCCCAAGCTCACTGAGGACTCACTGAGATGACCTTGTTTTTTTTTTTTTTTTAAAAAAAGACAGGGTTTCTCTGTAACAGTCCTGGCTATGCTGACGCTTAATTTGTAGACCAAGCTGGCCTCTATTCACAGAGATCTGTCTGCCTTTGCCTCCCTAGTGCTGGGATTAAAGGCATGCGTCCGCCATCCCCCACTTATTTATACTTTATGTGTATAAGTGATTTTTTTGCTGGAGAGGCCAGAAGAGGGCACTGTGTCCCCTGAAATTAGAATTTACATGTAGTCCTGGGTGCTGGGAATCAAATTTTGCTTTGACAAAGCCATGCTCACTCTTATGTACAACTTTTCTCTAATGTTTTAGATTGGGTCTCATCATGTATCCTAGGATAGCCTGAAACTTGATCCTCCTGCCTCCGCCTCCCAAATGTTGGCCTAGCTGGTGGCTGGAACCACGCTGCCAGTGCTCCTTTAGCCTTACTCTGAGCAAGTCACATCTTGCTGATTGAGGGCCTGGTTTTCAATTTCTGTTAGGTGTTCTGTGCCACACCCCTGCTGGGCCTTCTGAGTGGTATGGCCCATCCTAGTTAGTACACAAAGCATTATGCTTCCTGTCTGTTAGACTACAAGAAGGGCTTGGTTTCTTCTGTTGTGAGGGCCTTGAGGCAAAAAGAGTAATCACTAAAGAAAACAGTGCCACCTAGTGGTGGGAAATTAAATTACTGGACTTCCTTAAGTGCTGGCATTGATTTCTTCCTTTGGCTCTTGAGCTCTCCTTTAGCCTGCCCTGGAACTTTACCCCAATTTCTGCCCAGGTTATCATCATTCATTTTCTTGAATTCACAAATTGGGGAAGGCAGTGTCAGTGGATGAGCGGGAAGATCTGTTCCTTGATCTAATTACAGCCATCTTGTTTCCTATTGGGAACCTATGTAAGCCTTGTTGTTGTTAGTACTATTACTGCTGTTTCTTGAGACAGAGTCTCACACTACAACCCAGGCTGATATGAGGTTTTATGTGTGTTTGCCCTCCTCTGGAGGAGAGAGGATGTGCATCTGTCGATGGTGGAACGTCACTGGTCTGTCTCTGCAGATTCGAGAAGATGATCAGTGGGATGTACATGGGGGAGCTGGTCAGGCTCATCCTGGTGAAGATGGCCAAGGCGGAGCTGCTGTTCCAAGGGAAGCTCAGCCCAGAACTCCTTACCACCGGCTCCTTCGAGACCAAAGATGTCTCAGATATTGAAGAGTAAGTGTCTCTGCCCACTGCCTCTCTGCTTACCAAGTCTCCATGAGTCAGGCAGGAACTGGGGAGGGAATAAGGGAGCTTGGCTTGGAGTTCTCTCTCTCTCTCTCTCTCTCTCTCTCTCTCTCTCTCTCTCTCCTTTCTCTCTGTGTGTGTGTGTGAAACCTTGGGTATGTGTTCTGTCATGTATCTATCTACCTTTAAGACAGACAGACTTTCTCACTGGTCTGGAGTTTACTAAGTAAGCTAGGCTAATTGACTAGTGAGCCTCCAAGGATCCACCAGTCTCCACTTCCTCAGAGCTCTGGGATTAGAGACATACCACATCTGATTTTTTTTTTTTAAACATAAATTGTGGGGATTGAACTCGGGTTCTTGTGCTGGCCAAGGATATACTTTTCCCTGTGAGCTCTTCCCTTCCTTCAGTCAGGCTTTTGAAGTTGTAAGTAGGACCAGAGGAAGTTCACACAGGTGTCTTTGGCGGCCGTACGACTTCATTTACCAGCCTCCACTCCCACTAACTTGAGTATGACATAAATACTTACCCACTCATAGCTTGGGAATGGAAGCAAGGACATCCTGGGCATTTTGGGTTTTTTTGTTTAGTTTTTATCACTAAACAATGTTCCAAAGATTTAGGTCTACTGTTCTTGCTTGAGATTTTTACTTGATTGATTTCTACTTGCTCAGTCAGTCAACAGGTTCTCCAGCGCAGGAGTGAGGATTGAGAAGAAAGAGACAATTAGACAATACTGCAGCATGACCTCAGTCAATTCTGAGACTGAAGGCAGATGTACTTTTTCCCAATCTGCTTTTACACCATTTTAATTACATGCCAGCAATAAGGCCGGTTCTAGGTTGAAGAACAAGCAATACAATAAACAAATAGTCAAGGAACAAACAAGGCAGTAAATACAGTCCTGTGATCAGTTTCTAAAGGTTTGTCAGGATGACTGGAGAAATCTGAGCAGACTTCCCAGACTTAGCCCAATATCATATTCATGCCTGAAGCCTACTTCTTCTGTTCCACCCTAAAATTAAGATTCCTACCTGAACTTGCTCCCCAGTTCTAGCCTAAGATTAGATTCCTGCCTGCGCTTACTTCCTTGTCCTTGGCCTGATGTCAGATTCCTACCAAGTGGCCCCAAAAGCTCTCCCACAGGGGTCTTCTAGTTTCAGGGACGTGATGGAGCAAGGAAGTAGTTTTAATGGCAAAGAAGAAGGGCAGTGAAATAGTTCAAAGGACTTTGCTATCCAGGACCCTTGGAGCAGTTCTGCCTGCTCTTTGGTAAGCCCAAAGGGAGATGAAGGCGTTCGATGTAGAGGCACGGGGCTCCTCGCTCAGGCCCTACGTCCAGCCCTCTCCCAGTGTCTTCAGACACGGACTGGCTTTTGCCATTCTAGAGAGCAACAGGTGGGGTCCACACTGGATTCAGGAACTCAAAGGTGGCTGGCAGCTGAGTTGCCATTCATCTGCTTCGAGGGGAACAGAGAGTAGAAACACTTGCTCACTCAGCATGTGCAGCAGCAAAAACAGAGTCTTGTCTTTATAAGGTACACACAAAGGAACTGCAGGTTTTCCTTGTGGAAAATCCAAGAGCACCTACAGAAACCAGACTTCCCTCTGTGTGTGTGTATGTGGGTGTGGGTGGTCTGGGAGAGGAGCCTTGAACTGCTGTGTAGTCAGCTCTCCCTGGATGGGGGACTTTGCTAGAACGGAGGGACTCCCTTGCCTGCCCACAACCCCTCCCACTGGCCACAGTGAATTTAGCACTGCTCACACCCTGTCTGTTTCCCAGGGATAAGGACGGAATCCAGAAGGCCTATCAAATCCTGGTGCGCCTGGGTCTGAGTCCATTGCAGGAGGACTGTGTGGCCACACACCGAATCTGCCAGATTGTGTCCACGCGGTCTGCCAGCCTGTGCGCAGCCACCCTGGCTGCAGTGCTGTGGCGGATCAAAGAGAACAAGGGCGAGGAGCGACTTCGCTCTACCATCGGCGTCGATGGCTCTGTCTACAAGAGACATCCCCAGTGAGTGAGCAGGCTGAGGTTGGGAACAACAGAGTCCCCTGGAGACTCCATGAAGCAGCTCTGTATTGCTTTCTATGTAGCATAGTGTTCTCCAGTGGACACTGTTGGTATGGGTGGGTGGGTTTGCTTTCTGAAGGCAGCTGGTGGCTTGCCCTCTGTTTAGAGCTCCTGGTTGCTGAGTCCTTGGCTTGCTGTCTCCTCTTCCAGTCTGTTTTGAGACAGGGTTGTCATCTAGTTCCAGGCTAGCCTTAGACTCAATCTGTGCCCATGTGTGCCATGATCCTGTCTGCCTCCCAAGTTCTAGGCTTATTGTCATGTACTACCTTTCTGCAGCATTTTCCATTGAATGCTTTGTGCATTGTAGGCAAGCATGTCACCACAACCCAACGTCATCCCCGGCCACCTCCCTCTTTTTATGAGTTCCTGATTCATTCCTTGTTCTTCCATTACTCTGGCTGGTTCATGAGGGTACCATGCCCTCTGTTAGTGGCCATCCAACCTTGAAGACACCAGCCTCTCCTGATTTTGATGTCAAATTGTTCCTGCCCTGTCAAGTCCTTTTGTTCGTATGCTCTAAACTGTCCCTATCTCCACCAGCATCCAGAAGATGTCTCTTGTGCTCCTTTATTTTCCCGTCATTTTCTATGTGTGAGTGCCAGCCAGGTTAGGGCACTCTTTAACTGAGTTGGTGGCTGCCATCTGGCTGAGATCGATCCCCAGCTTTCCAGCCCAGGGCCATAGGAACATGAATAGCCTGGGAATGTGGTTAAGAGGCAGGTTCCGGCTCAGTGACTGGGCGAGGCTGACTTTTACAGTGACCAGCCTGCAGCGAGGCTGCTTGCTGTCTGTGTGGGTGTGGGTGGTCTGGGAGAGGAGCCTTGGAATTGCTGTGGTGTGCTATCCTCAGTAGTCAGCTCTCCCCGGAAGCTGCAGGGGGCCGCCACCCAAGAGCCTCTCACTGATTAAACAGCCTCACTATCTCCAGTTGTTCAGATGCTTCTGAGACCATGAGCAGGAACTGGAAAGAGAAAGGGCCAGAATCCAGGAGAAAGATACTTCTAGACTTTTGTCGTAGTTGTTGAGTGTTTTCCTGGGGGCATCAGATGAAGAGAGGCTGGATCTCCGAAAGCATCAGAAACCTTTGATTCTAGTAGTCTGCTCTAGCAGAGGCTAGCTCCGTCTGCTAAGCAGAGGAGCTGTGGCCTGTTCCATGAGAAAGAGTAGGTCTGTGTGACTGCATTCAGGGGGCAGTAGCTTCAGAAGAGCCAGCTAGGGCAGCCGTGATTGAATAGCTGGGCCTTTATATAGTAACCCTAAGATGGGGAGGAATGGAGAAAGGACATATGGACACCACTTCTGCAGGGGCATGGTCTGCTCTGCGGCCATTTGTACCACAGACTGTAACCATGGACACCTGTCTCTTTCTCTGTGTGTCACAGTTTTGCCAAGCGTCTCCATAAGGCAGTGAGGAGGCTGGTTCCCGACTGTGATGTCCGCTTCCTCCGCTCTGAGGATGGCAGCGGCAAGGGGGCGGCTATGGTGACAGCAGTGGCTTACCGTCTGGCTGACCAACACCGGGCCCGCCAGAAGACCCTGGAGTCTCTGAAGTTGAGCCATGAACAGCTGCTGGAAGTTAAGAGAAGGATGAAGGTGGAAATGGAGCAAGGTCTGAGCAAGGAGACACATGATGTCGCCCCTGTGAAGATGCTACCCACTTATGTGTGTGCCACTCCAGATGGTACAGGTATGTGGCATCAGCGCCCCATGTACGTGCGCACGCGCACGCGTATGCATCATGTGATAAACAGTATCCAGTCCCCCTGGAGCTGAAGTTAGGGGCAGTTGGGAAACCCCTGATGTGGGTATTAGGAACTGAACTTGGAACCTCTGCAAGAACAGTGTCAGCTCTGAACTGCTAAATTATCTCTTCAGTCCCATTAGTTTTGCTTTTTTGAAATGTGTCTAATGTAGCTCAGGCTGGCCTCAAATGTAGTCCAGGATGTTGTACAGGACTTCCTGAATCACCTATGCTAGGATTGTTAGTGTATGCAGACACTCAGACCAATTTTTGTTTATTAAAAATTTGCTATTTGGCAGAGAACTGAAACCAAGAGAACCTTGTTCAAGTTCATACAACCAGTGTCAGCTGACATTCAAGCCTAGGAATCTGCATTCCAGAGGTAGCTTGCAAATACTACCTGAGTTTGGGTTTACATGTATTTCCTGTTTGGCCCCATAAAAAATTTCTGGTCCATTGATGGTTCATGGTTGGTACAGGCTCCAGAAGCAGAAGCTAGGGTTTGGTACCCTGGTAATATGGGGCCTTGGCCCATTCAAGCACCCCTCAAAAGACCACCTTTAAGAGGGAAAAGGAATGTGTTGGATTGCCTCGGGGTCTTATATATAGCCCAGGTTGGGTTTAAACTCACAATGTAGCTAAGGCTGGCCTTGAACTCCTGATCCTCCTGCCTCCACATCCCAAGCTCTGGGATTGCAAGCATTCCTCTTTGCCTGACTTCAGTTTTCTTTGAAGAGTCCCTCTACTTTTTTTCCTTCTCTTCCAGAATTGTACCCTAGGTGCATTTGTCTTGGCTCAGATGTGACATTTAGACAGTTTTAAGTATACTGTATTGGCATTCCCCATGTTCTGAAGAGCTGACTTCTGGGGTTCCACCAGATAGGCCCATTCAGATCTGATCCTGAAGCTTTTGCTTGCTTAGCTGCCAGGTGGCGCTCATGCTCCATCTTCTCCCAAGACTTGCGTTTCACAGGGTGTCTTCCACAACCCCAAGGAAAGGAAGTGTATTCTGTCACCCCAACTCATTATCCCGGCTTCATTTTCCAGAGAAAGGAGACTTCCTGGCCTTGGATCTTGGAGGAACAAACTTCCGGGTCCTGCTGGTGCGCGTGCGTAATGGCAAGCGGAGGGGAGTGGAGATGCATAACAAGATCTACTCCATCCCGCAGGAGGTCATGCATGGCACTGGAGAAGAGGTGAGGCGAGGCTGGAGAGAAAGGGGTGGTGGCGGCAGCGGCGATACATTAGGAAGGAGGGGGGGAGGTAGGTCATGATGAGTTGTGATTCTGGGAGGATCCAGCGACCTCCCTAATTTCAAAGACCACCCTTTCTCGGCTCACCCTTGGCTTGAGGAGGGCAGTGGTTCAGGGCCCTGACAGAGCTGCTCCGGGTTGGTGCTGCCTGAGCTTGCATTTCTCAATGTTGGGGGACATACCCCTCTGTCGAGGGCCCCTCTCTCAATGCTCTTTCTTCCTATAGCTCTTCGACCACATTGTCCAGTGCATCGCGGACTTCCTTGAGTACATGGGCATGAAGGGCGTGTCCCTGCCTTTGGGTTTCACCTTCTCCTTCCCTTGCCAGCAGAACAGCCTGGACCAGGTAGTGCCACCTTCTGGGAGGGCTCTCCTATGGGCTTCCTCACCTCCAAGCTCACTCCAGTTTACAGGGAAGAGAGTTGCCCTTAGAAGAGGGAAGGAGGGTATGAGTGAGCTTGGGGTAGGGGGAGACCTTAGGAGAAAAGTTCTGGACACACAGATAATAATAACAATCAGAAATATTAACTCAGTGTGTGTGTGTTGCCGAATGCATATATGTTCAGGTAGAGGTTGTCCACTTTGTTTTTGAGACCTGGAGCTAACTCACTCATTATGCAACAATGTCTGGCTGTTTGGTGATATCCCAGAGATCCTCCTGTCTCCACCTCCCCAGCTTTTACATGGGTGCTGAATATCAAACTGAGGTCCTTGTGCACATGAGTAGACCCTCTCTTTTCGTGCCAACATGTGCACTTTGGTATATTTTTACCAGGAAACTTGACACTATGTTAACTGCTCCAGTCAGGATTGTAAGATCTTAGATCCTTGCTGGATTTTTCTGTGTTCTGTAAGGCTCCTCTGGTAAGTCTAGAATTTAAGAGTGAGCAAAGCAGGAGCCAGCTGTGGCCTTGGCTCTGGTGACATCACCTTTTTGATGAGGTTTCAGCAGGTGTTAAGGACTCCTGGAGGCCCAGAGGTCTTTGGCCACATTTATTCACCACTGGCTTTGGGCAAGTCTCCTTGGTTGTTGAAGCCTGGTGTTGTCTTGTTATAGTGATCATCTGGAATGAGGCTATCAACACTTTTGCCAGAGGCACAAGGCTCAGCAGTAGATGAGAGATGGGTAGAGGAGACAAGCATGCCTTTGTCGATGTGAGGGTGTAATTAGCCAGGGCTCTGAAGTGCTGTGTTTTCTAAGGAATCTCTTGGGATCTTGCCACAGTGTGTAACACACCCAGGTTTATGGGATACCCAAGTGATCTGAGCTCAGATCTCCAGCACCCATGTAAAAGCTGGTGTAGTTCTGTGCCTGTAATGCCAGCACTGTGGAAAAAGAGCCAGGCAGGTAGATCCTGGGTGCTCCCTGGCCAGCCGGTCTTAACTCAGTTAGTGAGTTCTAAGTATAATGTCAGATTTCCTCAAAAAATAAGGTGAACAGCAAATGGGGAAGGCATGTGACATCAGCCTCTGGCCTCCATACACATGCCATGTGCAGTTTTATGCATACAGATGTGAACAGAAACACCCCTCCCCTCCTCTCCTCCCTCCCATCTCAGGGTCTGTAGAAGACTCCGAGGATCTCTCTAAGTTGTCACCCAGACCACTGTTCATCTGAACTCTGTAATTAAGAACTCTGTACGCTCTGGCCCTTCTAGGCTTTGTCCACTGAAGGACATAAGCGTTGGAACATTTACGTGGTGCTTGAGCCATGAGTTACTGGGCCAGGGTGTGATCTAGATCTAGGGGAAATCCCTTCAGTGTCTTGATTTACCCACCAAGTAACTGTGATCATGATAAGGCTCCCACAAGTGGTGGTGAGCATCAAATGATGTAACCAGGTCAGAACCTTAGATGCAGGCTAAGGATCATTTGTGGGGTAATCTGCTCTGCGAGGCTGAGAACTAGAAGCAGAACCAGGCTCCAGGAATGACCTAGGACTCCATCTTGGATATCCCTTCTTTGTGGACCTGTGTGATTTTTATTTTCTGTTTAATTATTTTCAGAGCATCCTCCTCAAGTGGACAAAGGGATTCAAGGCATCTGGCTGTGAGGGCGAGGATGTGGTCACCTTGCTGAAGGAAGCGATTCACCGGCGAGAGGTGGGAGACACAGTGCAAGGCTTGGTGTACCTGGGATCCAGGCAGATACCACATGTTACTGCTTTGTTAGGGGGATATTAACTTATCACTCAGCAGTGGTTGGTTAACTACTGTACTAGAAGGCCGTGTTCCAGTGGCAGGTACTACTGTAAGGGCTTGGAGGAATGGGGAGAGCAGATAAGTGGCAGTGTGTGTGTGTGTGTGTGTGTGTGTGTGTGTGCAGCCAGAAGACAGCCTTAGATGGCAATCCTTAGACACTGCCTCAGTCTCTGAAGGGCTGGGATCAAAGATATATCTTGTTTATCTTGGTTTTCTGTTTTTTGTTTTTTTTTTTTTTTTTAGATTTATTTTATTTATATGAGTACACTGTAGCTGTCTTTAGACACACCAGAAGAGAACATCAGATCCCATTACAGATGGTTGTGAGCTATCATGTGGTTGCTGGGAATTGAACTCAGGACCTCTGGAAGAGCAGTCAATGCTCTTCAGTGCTGAGCCATCTCTCCAGCCTTGGTTTTTGAAACAGATTCTCTCAATGGCCTGGGACTGAACAGTTAGGCTAGGTTGGCTAGCCAGCGAGCCCTAGGAATTTGTTGGTCTCCTTTTCCCCGGTTCATGGATTACAAACATGCACTGTAATGTCTGTCTCTTTCATGGATTCTGAAGATCAAACTCAGGTTGTCAGGCTTGTGAGGAAAGCAAGCACTGCTCTCTGCTGACTGATCTGTCTTTCCTGCTCAGAAGTGGTGATCTTAATGTCCTGGCCAGTGGAAGTGTAGGTCTCAGTTTGAGGAGGGAATGTCTGAACAGGGTAGGTGAAATGAGGAATAGGCATAGCATATACCATTTGGGGTGTGTGTGTGCTTATGCAGTCATGTGCGTATGTGTCTTGAAGTTTCTGACATTGGGATTTGTGGAGTAGACATCTTCTTCTTGCCATCAGGAGTTTGACCTGGATGTGGTTGCCGTGGTGAATGACACAGTTGGTACTATGATGACTTGTGGCTATGAAGACCCTCACTGTGAAGTTGGCCTCATTGTTGGTAAGGACAGTATTGATCCTCCCCAGGTAGGGTTGTGTGGCTCTGGGTGGGTGGAAGGCTGGTGTTGAGTGAGGATTGGTGGCCTCTGATTGACAGGCACTGGAAGCAATGCCTGCTACATGGAAGAGATGCGTAATGTGGAGCTGGTGGATGGAGAGGAGGGACGGATGTGTGTCAACATGGAGTGGGGAGCATTTGGGGACAACGGCTGCCTGGATGACCTGCGTACAGTGTTTGACGTCGCTGTGGATGAGCTTTCTCTCAACCCTGGCAAACAGAGGTAAGCAATCACCTGTGTTTGGAGCTAAATCCTAGAACAGGACCTCAATTGACTGGGCTCTCTGTCATCATGGCATTCCTCAGAATGCCTGTTCTCTTGAGGACCCTAATGGGTTTCTCCTTCAAAGAGGGTCTTCTCAAACATACCTCAAGGTCTTGGAAAGTGTTTTAGAAGCTAAGTCTGAGACTGAGGAAAACCAGGTGGGAACTGGCAAAACACACACACACACACACACACACCCCTTCCAGTGTGAAGAAGCACTGTTGTGATGTTGTGACTTGGACAGGAGGGAAGATTTTCTGGTTACTCAGCATCTAACACCTCTATTTGAAGAAGGGACAAGCATCCCCAATGTTACAGAGCATCATGTAGTGTTAGGGGCCTTGAGCTGAGCTGAGCCCCAAGATCTGTCCCTCTTCCTGGTAGGAAGATGCTATCTACAGTGTTACCAGACTGAATTAGTAGCCAAAGACCGTGGTCTTTTAGAACACACTTTGCAGTCTATGATCAGTCTAAATTAGCGATCCCAGATTGAAATACCTCTGCGAGCCAGGCAGGTAGGAAGCAGGCTACAAAACGAGGTAGGACAATGATAGTGTCTTCAGTGCACCTAGGGCCCTTGGCTTTGCAAAGAGGCATTGTGCATATTCCAAAGACCTCCAAGTCATGTCATAGTCATGGTTGGTGTCAGATGGGGTGGGGGGTGTCTGCTGTTGACAGCAGTTACTTAAGGTCCAAGAGAAAACAGGTAAACCTCTCAGTGGAATTAAGGATGAACACTTAGCTGTCTTCCCCTGCTCCTGGAATTGGTTTTGTGTGTGTGTGTGTTGTTTTGGGGTTTTTTTCCCCCTAATAAGCCTTGTGGGCCTCAGATATCAGGTGTTGAGTTTTGCTGAATGAGAAGATTCTTGGATGTTGCCCGCATGACTCCGTGTTCCTTCCTCCCTCACAAGAATTTTTCCACCCTCCCCCTTTTTTTCTGCCTGGACATGTCTGCCCCCTTCTAACTAATGTGGACAATGTCCCATTGCAGGTTTGAGAAGATGATCAGTGGCATGTACTTGGGCGAGATTGTGCGCAACATTCTCATCGATTTTACGAAGCGGGGGCTGCTCTTCCGTGGCCGAATCTCAGAGCGCCTCAAGACAAGGGGAATCTTTGAAACTAAGTTCCTGTCTCAGATCGAGAGGTAAGGATGAGAGGCTTGGGAGGATGGTGGGGCTGTGTCCTCATTTCTTCTTTTTGTCTAATGAATAGACAAGCTAAAGGGTTTCTGAAGCTCATGTGAGGTCAGGATGCAGATCACAGAGGTCTGCCTGTAGTGAGTTACCCATTCCTGATACTCTCCAAATACACTGATCATCAGGGGTGGTCTGCATGTAGCATGTGGATTTCCTTGGTTTTTCAGTATAGTTTGTTTGGTTTTGGCTTTCTTGAGGCAGGTCTCACTAAGTAGCTAAGGTTGCCCTTGAATTGGTTTCAATCCTTCTGCTTGAGCCTCCTGACAGCTGAGATTACAGGTGTGACTCACCATGCCTGTGAGCATCAGTTTGTAATAACAATGCCTGGCCTTGTATGTAAAATAGAATGAAGGGCTGCTTGTTTGTAGCTCTGTCACCCAGGAAGAGCGAGCGAGTGAGTGAGTACTGTTCAGAGCTGGACACTCCAACCCTCAGCCCCCATGGAACCAGGGGGGCCTTAGGGAAGGCAGGCCATTAAACCTCTCTGTGCGTAATTAACCATGCACTGTTCATCTCCCATGCAGTGACTGCCTGGCCCTGCTACAGGTCCGTGCCATCCTGCGCCATCTAGGACTGGAGAGCACGTGTGACGACAGCATCATTGTGAAGGAGGTGTGCACTGTGGTCGCCCGGCGTGCGGCACAGCTTTGTGGTGCAGGCATGGCTGCTGTGGTGGACAAGATAAGAGAGAACCGTGGGCTGGACAACCTCAAAGTGACAGTGGGCGTGGACGGGACGCTGTATAAGCTCCATCCTCAGTGAGTGCCTGACCTTGGGGGCTGCCCTATCTTCCTTCTTCTCCTTGTGCATTTCTCTCCTCCCCTTTCTCTCAGCCACTCCGCTGATTAGTGGCAATGACCCTTTTGCTGGCTTGAGAGCCTGTGTGCAGGTCTAGTTTGCTAATTTCAAGGCTGGATCATTTTGGTTTTGAGCCAGGATAGCCTTAAATTCATTATGTAGCTGAGGCTAGCCTCTTAATTCCTAATCCTCTGTGTCTTGGGGTGGGTGACAGGAGTTCACTACTACCAGAGATCGATCGTATCACCGCTGTTTCTGAATTGATGTGATGTCCAATCATTTTGAGATTTTGGTTGTTACGAATGGTGCTGCTGGGAGTATTCTGGTAATTTTATGATTCAAGCAAGATTTTTTTTTTCTGTGATTGAAGAATTGTGCTTGTGTTACTAAAGGCTTTGTAAGAGCACAGCCACGCCCATCTCATGTTTATGTACTGACAGAGTACATTTTTTGCTTAGATGGCAGAGTAGTCATCTGAGGGCACCCAGCCCACTGCACTGAAACATTTGTAGGAGTGTCCCTGTGGGAGTATGTACACAAGAGTGAAGGTACCCTTGTAGGCTGATTGCCTGTGACTGGAGTCACAGGCATTTGTGAGCAGCCTGTCCTGGTACTGGCAATCAAACTTGGCTCCTGAAAGAATAAGAGATGTTCTTAACCACAGAGCCATGTCTCTAGCCCATAATTTACCTTTAAAGGTTATTTTAATTAATATGGGATAGGCTTGGGAAAGTTAAGTACCCGAGTACAGTATCTACGGAGGCCAGAAGAGGGCGCTGGATTCCCTGGAGCTGGAGTTACAGGGTATTATGAACATCGTTTGGGTGCTGGGAACTGAATCTTGGTCCCCTGCAAGGGTTTTTGTACTTCTCAGTGCTGAGTCATCTGTCCCACCCCTTGCTTTGTCTTTTAAGCTAGAGTCTCTAGTATCCCACACTGGCCTTTAACACATAGCATATCCTTGCTATGTAGCCAAGGGTAACCCTGAGCTTTTGATTCCCTTGCTTCTTGTTTGCTGGGATTACAGACATGAGCTACCATGCACGGTGGATGCTGGGGGTGGAACCCACTTAAGTTGCTAGACAAATACTAGCAACTGAGCTACATCCCAGAACAAACTGATTTGTTTTGAAGAAAGTTCACCAGCATCTCAAGACGTTTGTGCCAAAACTTGAGCCTTCTACTCTTGTGATTGGCCACTGTGGTATAAGACTTGGGTGTGGCCCTAACCCTTCAAGCCTGTCTCATGGTACCGAGTACAAAGTAAATGTTTGTTTGTAGGTACCGTGTTTCTCCTTTCATTCCTCTTTCCAGCTTCGCTTGAGGTCACATCCCTCTTTCTTCTCTCTTTCCAGCTTTGCCAAAGTCATGCATGAGACGGTAAGGGATCTGGCTCCGAAGTGTGACGTGTCCTTCCTGGAATCGGAGGACGGCAGTGGAAAGGGAGCCGCTCTTATCACTGCTGTGGCCTGCCGCATCCGGGAGGCTGGGCAGAGATAGAACCTCGAGGACCAGATGGGACTTCTCTGCTTCCTCACTTCCCGTTTTAAATTATGAGATGGACCCCTTGGCATTTCCTTGGCAGAGAGGACCCTGTGAGACTGGGACTTTTGTCTCTGTATATTCACTGTAGAGTTTGGTACCCAATCCTTGTCCTTCCTGAGAATCAGAAGTAAGGAATTGTTCACAGTTGTTCCTCCTGGTCACCTCCTGGGATGGTCCCCTGCCCCCCATTCTACTTCCTGTACAATCCTATGGGGTGGGGACAGTCTTGAGAACATGGTTGCCTCACCTTGGAGCTGAATGTGGCATTTGTAGGTGGAGAACATCTTGAAAGGTTGGGGCTTCTCCTATCAGAGGCAGGTGTTGGGAGGGAGGAGGAGGAGAGGTATGGGGCGTCCCTTGCCCTACGTGGCGTCCCTTGCCCTACGTGGCGTCCCTCTTCAACTCAACCCATAAGCTTCACCCTGCCGGTTCTAAACATTTGCTGTCCTGGAATAGAGGAATCCAAACCAAAGCTAGAATCGACACCTCCTTCAAGTGTTTGTGGCTTTACCTCACACGGCTGAATGTGTCATCCATGAGCAACAGACCTTGGGGATAGGGGTGGCTTTGGTAGCTTTTCAATTTTTTTTTTTTTTTAATTTATGTTTGAAATTTATTTAGTTTGAAGCAGGTCCTCTCCGTCGTGTAATGGTTAATTTTGTTAAGTAATGTATTTATATGTTCCTTGATTCTGTATATAGCTGGCCAGGGTCTCCTCTGACTCGGCCTCATGAGTAGATCACTGTAGTTCAGGATATGAGATGGAGACATTGACTGGCTCTAGAAATACCTCATTCACCCGTGGGAAGAGGAGTGGCGTGGAACCTCTTGGTGAGTGATCGGCAGAGTGCCAGCATCCTGGCTTCACCTTCCTCTGTGGTCTGTGAGGTGTATGCAAGGCAGGGACGGAGACTGAGTGTGGTCCATCTGCTGGGACAAAGAAGCCACAGCAGCTGCTTGCTCAGTCCAGATGCTTTCCTGAATGGTCTCACCCAGAATTTTAGCCAAAGAAAACCAAAGGATTTATTTCAAGTTCTCGCTGCATAGAGGACGTCTATGATTTGTAGGTCAGTCAGCGTTTCAAGACAGTTGGACAAGTTGAAAGGAAGCTACCGAAAACTGTTTTAAAGTCACATCTGATTGTTGGAGCAGACCATATGAAGCATTGAGAAAACTCGACCAAACCTCAGGGACGTCTCGGGGTGTTTGTACATTTGCCCTCCTAGAAGATCCCACCTCCGGTTTGTCTCGCGTTTTACACGAGACTCACACTGTCTGCTTCCTCGGACTGAGCTGCATCGAGCTGCTGACTCAATTTTTTATAAGTGTTATTTATTCCAGACTGTTTGAGGAACTGGAAGATACCAATGCCCTGTTCTGCTCTCTGAACATGGTTCGTTCTGAATCCAAAAGTTCACTTCTCTCTTCAAAATATTAAGTTGACCACCAACGTTAAGCCTGGATAGGATGTAACAAAGAGAAGACAGCTTTGTAACACTAATGGGGGTCAGAACAGAGAGATGAAGAGAAAACTCAGCATCACGGCACCTAAGTGCCTCCCAGGTGCTGGGATTAAAGGCGTGCGCCACCACTGCCCAGACAGTCCTTTTTTTGAGACAGGCTCTCACTATGTACCCCAGGATGACTTGCATCTTGCTATGTAGACCAGTTTTCAACATCTTCCAAACTTGTGCTGAGCAGAGCCTGGTTACAACTGAACAAGCTGAAGTACAACGAAATGACGGCTGCCCAGGTCCTCCTGGAATGCCCAGGTCCTCCTGGACGAATGATTCGTTCCAGGCTGGCACTGCCTATCTGGTGTAGCTCCCTCAACCTGCAGTTACTGAAGCAGACCACTGAAAGCCAAAGCCACCTATAGATGTGTGCACCACTAGAGGGTAGCCACGGATGCAAATGGATTCTGACTAAATTTTTGAATCTTGAATTTTAAACTTTAAAATCAAGCACCATCTAGGAAAGGACTCTTTTTTTTTTTTTAAAGGTGGAGACGTGTGTGTGTGTGTGTGTGTGTGTGTGTGTCTAGCTTTAAGGAAGTTGGCTTTCAATCCAGAGCATGAGACAGTATGCAGTGTTCCTAGCACTAGGCTGGCTGCTCCCAGCACTAGGTTGACAGTCTTCTCTGCTAATGCTGCTTTGTGTGATCTTCAATGAACCTTTGACTCATCTCAGATCCCTGGGCACTCAGTCTAGTGAGCGTTTTGTCACCATGTACAGTAGAGAACTAGTTGAATTAACCATGTGATGTTAACTATTATTAATAAATTTTAACTTTTTTTTTTTCAAAATATTCAGTGTGTGATTGGATCTTTAAAATGGGCTTTTTTTTTTTTTTTGATTGGTCATCTTTGGGGCAAGTTAGAACTTCCTGGTCAGTCTGATCAATGGTTGATGGGATCAATACATAATCTGTGGAGATGGGAGATGGGTTCTGGAGTACTAAAGCCTGTAGGAGTTCAGAACCAGAGACTGCTCTCTCTGGTTGTGATAAACGCCATGAACAATAGATGCTGAGAGCAGAAACGCCATGAACAATCAGATGCTGAGAGCAGAGGCTGAACCTTAAGCCAGAAACAGTAAAGACAGAGTAGTCTGAGTCCTTAAACTTCTGCCTGCCCCACCCCCCCCACCTCCGTGACACACTTCCTCCAACAAAGCCACACCTCCTAAGCCCCTCCAAGTGCCTAAGAAAATGGGACAAGTGCTGAGCATTGAACCCAGGTTCACCCTAGCATCCCTGCCACTGAACAGCACCCCTAGTTCTCCCAACCCCACTTTCAGATGGGGTCTCACTCGTAGCCCAGGCTGGCCTCTGACTCCTGGCCTGGCTTTAGCCTTCCAAATGCTGGGGTTACAGGCTTGTGCTTCCACACATTTTGTGACTGGGTTCTCACTGGGTAGCTCAGCGTAGCCTTGAACTCCCTGTAGCCTGGTATGCTCTGCACTCTTAGGTCTTGCAGTCTTAACTCTCCTGAGAAGGTGCATTTATATAGACAGTCCTTTTTTGGTTTGTTTGGTTTTTTTTTTTGTTTTTTTTCAAGACAGGGTTTCTTTGCAGCCAGCCCTCTGCCTCCCAAGTGCTGGGATTAAAGGCGTGCGCCACCACTGCCCAGACAGTCCTTTTTTTGAGACAGGCTCTCACTATGTACCCCAGGATGACTTGCATCTTGCTATGTAGACCAGGCTGGTCATAAATGTTGCAGTCCTGTTTATCCTTCCAAGAACTTGGAGCTATGAGTAAGCCAGCTCAGTCAGTCAACAGGTTCTCCAATGGCAGGAGCGAGGATTAAAAAGAAGACAATTAGACAACACTGTACGTAGCATGACCCCAGCCAGTTCTGAGGCTGAGGTAAGTTTAAATTTTTTCCAGTTCGCTTTTATATCATTTTGAGTACATACAAAGAATATGGTCAGTCCTTAAGGCATAAACAAAGTAGCCAAGGAACAAGCAGGGCAAAACCAAGGCAATAAAGTCCTGTGGTCACATGTTTAGGGGTTTATCAGGGTGATCCAGATACAAGGAATACAATACATTCCTCAGCTGTATTTGCCTTGAGTCTTCGTTGTCCCAGCCTGATACCAAATTCCCGAGGCTCCAAAAGCTCTCCACAGAGCTACGTGTGTGAGCCGCTACAAACTTGAGAAGTGATGGGGCAGAAGGTCAGTGAGACTGGGGCCAGACTCTGCCCTTGTGATTCCAGTGCTGAGGAGGCAGGCACGGGGGAATGTCTGGAGTTCCCTGGTCTGTAAGCCCAGCTCATTCAACAAGTCCAGTAAGAGATGTGACTCTGGGAAACAAGGTGGACAGCTGAGGAATAACAGCTAGGTCCATCCATTGACTTCCTCACACGTGCCTGTGTGTGCGTGTCTTGGGCTTTTCTAGCCTTCACATTTCTGAAAAATTGCCTTAAATGTGATATGATTGGCAAGATAGTTAAGTGTGTAAAAGAACTCGGTGTCCAAGTCTGATTGGGTCCCTGGAGCCCACCTCAGAAAGGGAGGACTGATTCTCACAAGTTTTCCTCTGATCTGCACACACACTCACACATACACACACATCCACACACAGTTCTATTTTTTATACTGAATCTGAGTCCATGATCAATCGGGATTGTGTTTCTTGGTGCACACATGGATCCTCTATTTTTCCTCCCAGCTTTGCTTTCCGAAGCTCATCTCACTGGCTGAATTTAAGAAGCAAACTTAAGTATATGAGGATGGCCTAGAAGTGATTCTCCTGCCTCCACTTCTCCAGCGCTGGAATTCCAGGCATGTGCCACCCCCAGCTCACATGCCTATTTGGCTTTTCTGCCTCAAAGCAGATCCTCTCAGACTCCCCACTCTGGGCCTCTGAGCTTTGCAGCTGGCTTGGTCCTGTCTGCAACCTCAGCCATACAGCTCAGCACACCGTGGGCACCTCTTTCCCCGGGTCACTTTGGCCTTTCTGGCAGTGGGACGGATAAGCTACATTCCTTACTTCCCACTGATGGGGCTGGGACTCCAGAGTGGGCACAGACAGCTCCCCACAGACCCTGATACTAGATCAGCAGGGAGTTTTTTTTAGTGTGGTTGAGGGTAAGTTTCCGCGGTGAGACCCTCAACGTCCTGGATAGCGCATGCTCACCTCTTCCCTGGGCTGACACCCCCCCCCCCCCCCCCGCCGATCCCCATCCTCTCACCCACCCAAGGGAAAACTAGTTTGTTCAGGCTGGTGGGCTGGCTGCACTCCGTCGCTCACAGCTTGGAAGTTGTTCCCAGCCAAATCTCATTCGCCCGCCTGCCAGGCTCTCTTTGTTTTCTTCTGCTGGGCCCCAGGTGCAGAAGCTGAAACCCAGGCACTCAGAGCCTTCTCTAGTCTTTGCACAGCCTTTTGCTTTTCTGTTTTCTTACTTCCCTTTGAGCGTTTCTCTTTTGTTCTTTCATCGCAATCGGCAGTCCCAGCACCCTGCTTGACGCCACCTCATTTCTGTCTGGATGAGGCCTTGTTTCCTGTGGTCTCTGGTTTTCTTTTCTTTTCTAAGAACATGGGTGAAATATAGGGGCCTGAAAATGCCAGACGTGTGCTCTAAACTAAACTGTAGGTCCTTGGCCCTTTATAATGCTTTTAATAAAAAAGCACAAAATAGTCTTTTGTCTACCCCCTCAAAGTAGGGTTCTTTTACACCTATCTATCTATCTATCTATCTATCTATCTATCTTCTTCTTCTTCTTCTTCTTCTTCTTCTTCTTCTTCTTCTTCTTCTTCTTCTTCT
>JADRCH010000043.1:2345895-2373258 GCA_019843965.1 Rhynchomys soricoides
CTTCTTCTTCTTCTTCTTCTTCTTCTTCTTCTTCTTCTTCTTCTTCTCTCTCTCTCTCTCCCCCCCCGCCCCCCCCCATGGGGAGGTCAGAAGAAAACCTAGCTTACTTCTTCCATCCTGTGGGTCCTGGGATCAAACTCATTGTTAGATTCACAGGCAGGTATCTCTATCCACTGAGCTATCCTACTAGTCTGGCACATTTCAAGGCCCATAGACATTGTTGTCTTTGCATCTACTTCTAGCAGCTACAAATGTCTCATTTTGTGTATGTTCTGTCTGCCTGTTTGTTTTCTCATGGGTGAACATGACTTAACAATGGCTTCACACTGTGGCTTTAAGTCCCTTGTAATGGCTAATCTTGGTTGTCAACCCAGTTACATCTGGAACCAACTAGACCCCAAGAGTTCAGGCATTCCTGTGAGGGATTTTCTTTTCTTTCTTTCTTTTTTCCTTCTCTCTCCAGCCCCACTTGCTCTGGCCCAAAGATTTATTTATTTATTATATGTAAGTACATGGTCGCTATCTTCAAATACACCAGAAGAGGGCATCAGATCCCATTACAGATGGTTATGAGCCACCATGTGGTTGGTGGGATTTGAACTCAGGACCTCTGGAAGAGCAGTCGGTGCTCTTAACCGCTGAGCCATCTCTCCAGCCCTGTGAGGGGATATTCTTCATCAGATTAGTTGAATCAGGAAGCCCCACCTTCTGGTGTAGCCCACATAAAAGGACTGGGCGGAAGGAAGCTTTCCTTCTGTCTGGCTTGTCCCATTCTCACTGAGATGCCCACCCATCTATGCTGTTGCTACAGCCAGGACTAAACTAAGCTCTCCAGGAATCTCCCAGGACTCCAGCACAGACTGGAACTGCTGAGACCTCTACTCTTGTGGTCTGAACACTGCCAGAGTATTGGTCTTTCTGCTGTAAGACAGACATTGTTAGACTACCTGAGCTATACTTTTTGAAAGTGTGGTCTCCTGGCTTCATGCTTTGACTGCCTGCTGCCATGGTCCCTATCATGATAGATTCTAATCTAACCCTCCGGAACCCTGATGGAGTTCTTGAGAAGCCTTCCTTCTGATGGATGTTCAGGACAAAGAACTTCTGGTGGACGTTCAGGGACTTTTTAAATAAGAAAAGGTTCACCAGGAATATACTTGCCTGCCTATCAAGACCCCAGTTCTGCTCAGTCCTGCTCCTGCTGGAAGCTGAGCAAGGGCAATCACAAAAGGAAAAAGACGCAAAGGGAGGTAGAACATTGCCCGCACCTTGCCCTAGCCAGGACGTCCCTCAAATGTTTTTGTGATCACTTCTCTGGGCATCCACTCAAGACTGCACTGCACTACGGCTAATGGGGCTACACTGGGCTGCTGTGATGACAGGCTGCCCTGTCCAGACTCCCCTGAGCAGGAGCCCACCCAGACATTATCTAGTTGTCATTGTCTAACCACTGTTAACCTGTTAATGGTACATCGGGAATGTGTGTGTGTGTGTGTGTGTGTGTGTGTGTGTGTGTGTGAGAGAGAGAGAGAGAGAGAGAGAGAGAGAGTCTGTATGTCTGTATATGTATGCCGTATGCCATGTATGTGCAGGGCCCTCAGAGGCCCTCAGAGGGTATCCAAACCTCCCCTGGATCTGGAGTTAGAGGTGGTTATGAGCTGCCCTTTGTGGGTGCTGAAAACTGAACTCAGGTCTTCTGTAAGCAGCGAGTATTCTTAACCACTGCCCCATCTCTCTGGCTCCAAATCTATCATTTTTATTTACTAACTTGGTTAAAATATATTCTAGGGGCAAATTCACTCCATGTTGAGAACTGCTATTGAAGAGAAATATTAAGCATATGAAATTGATTTTAAACTGTTACAACTTAGCCTCACAGTGATCTTCCTGCCTCAGACTCCGGAAATTACAGGTGCTAGCCTTGGTGACCTTTATTATTGCAATAGGCAGTTTGTTCTGTTGGATTTTGCATGTAGGTAATCTTGGGTCTACAGAGAGTGCAAGTTTTAACTTTTAAATCATTGAACCTACCCTTCTGTCAGGCGGTGGTGCACGCTTTCAATCCCTGCAACGAGAAGGCAAAGATGGAACAGGGCCGGGGGCAGAGGAAGAGGCAGAGGCGAGCAGATCTCCATGAGTTTGAAGCCAGCTTTGTCTACAAAGTGAGTTCCAGGATGGCCAGGCTACTTACTTAATAAGACCCTGGCTCAAGTCAAACAAACAAAGAAACAAAACAAAATAAACCAGAAAAACAAACAAACAAACAAACAAACAACTACCTTTTCCCACTTAGCTTACCACATTTACTGGGGTCTTCAGTGCTAGGTCTGATGGAAGCAGTAAGAAGACATTTTTGTCTCATTCCAAATCTTGAATGGAATATGCCTCCTTTTTTCTTTATGAGGGAAACATCAGCTACGCCAGGCATCGTGGCTCAGGTGTTTAATTCCAGCATTCTGGAGGAGGAAGCAGGAGAAGTATCGTGAGTTTGAAGGTAGGCTGGGCTGCCTTGGCTCCTTCCTAAAAAGCAATTGGAATTTCTTTTTTATATTTATACTTTACCATTTTTAAATATATGCGTGTATGGTCATTTTTAATTGTATGTGTGTATGTGTATATAATTTTAATTTCATGTATGTGTGTATGTATGTATGATGTATGTATGATGTATGTACGTGTATATAATTTTAATTTCATGTATGTGTGTATGTATGTATGTGAGTATGAGTGTCCCTAAAGGCCAGAAGAGGGCAATGAATGTCCCAGAGCTATTGTACAGGGTACTTGAACACCTAGACTTTCTTTTTTGCCGTTTTGGTGGGAAAACCAAGGTCAAAGTGCTGTTTAGATCTGGTGTCTGGTGGAGGCTCACTTCCGGATTCACACCCAGCATCTTCTCTTTGTCATTATGTGAGAAAAGGAACTCTGGTCTTTCCGCCCAGTTGAGGGGACTGGACTACCCATCTTCCAAAGGTCCATCCCCTAACGCCATCACACCGGGAGTTGGGTTCAAGGGATGAATTTGGAGCGTGGGTGGGGAGAGGCATACAGCCGGTCTACAGCATTTGGTGTTGCTGAACATTTAGCCAAAGACTCTCCAGAGCGGCTGGATTTTGGTAAATGACTTGTCTGTACTCACTGCCATAATGCATGTTCTTCCTCTTTACTCTATGATGGCGCGTAACCTTGCCTCTTATGAACCATCCTTGCATTGGCTGGGAAACCACATGTGACTCTTACTACATTGTCAGAGCAGACCCTGTCTGTCATGTAGTTATCTCCTCTAGAGAACTGTTGCTCAAGGGCCAGAGCTCTCACTGGTGTTTAAGCGTCCACTCACTTCAAAATGTCTCCTTGAAAAGCCTTGACTGGGTCAGTGCTCACTGGGGCTTTCTCCTTGACTGGGTCATTGTCCAGTGGGGCTTCCTGGTGCTTTCTTATCTCTCATGCCCTCTGGTTCTCTCCAGCTCTGTCTCTCCCTCTGAGGAAACTGGATCATTTGCCTGGGGTTGCCCTGGGTGACATCTCTAGTGACATTTGCTGCTCTCCTGCCTCCTGCTTTTCATAAGTCGGTACTCGAGTATGGAGTCTGGATCAGATTTTGGTTGATATTCAAACAAATGTCTTTCCCTGAGGAAGGATGTTTCAGTTACATTACCCTTCATCTGTGCTGTCTGTCGTTGTTTATCCTATTTTTACGGTACACTAGCCCCAATTTCTTTTTGTCCTCTGTTCTAGGCCAGTCTTGCCTCCTGCCAGAATATTATCTCATTAAGCTTTTTATTAAACCAGTTTTTGATTGTCATTTTGTTTGTTTTCCTTTTCTTTCTCCACTTCATTGTTTTAAAAAATAAGTTACTTTTAATTTTTATTATTATTATTATTATTATTATTATTATTATTATTATTATTATTCGGGTTTTTCTCTGTGTAGCCTAGCTGTCCTGGAACTCAGAGATCCCCTGCCTCTGCCTCCTGAGTGCTGGGATTAAAGGTGAGTGCCACCACCAGCCGGCTTTTTTTTTATTTTGGTTTTTTTCTTCCTGGTGTTTTGCTTCTTTGCTTCCTTGTTCTTGTCTCACCTTCTGGAACTCACACTGAAAGCTGTCTCTGAGTTACAAGCCTCTGGCTCTCTGTTGCTCTCAGCTTCAGCAAGCTGCATTCACGCCGGTCTTGTGGCACAGCCAGCCATTTTGTGGTTGCTCTAAACACACACACACCGATTTATAACTTGGAGCCTCCTCCTCCGTCTTTGTCTTCCTTTCTTAAATTTAACTCTCTCCCACTTTGTTTCTGACAGTATGCTCTGTTAACTAGTTTGCTGTGCATTTCTCACTCTTTGGCATTTGATCTGAGGAAACAATCCACTGTAATCTCTGGGAACTGATCAGGTAGTCTTTTGCAGTTTGATACATGGGATGCATTGCAAACCTTAAAAAAAAGATTTGTGTGTGTGTGTGTGTGTGTGTGTGTATGTGTGTGTGCATGTGTGTGGTGTGTGTATGTGTGTGCGCGTGTGTGTGTATGTGTGTGTGCGTGTGTGTGGTGTGTGTATGTGTGTGCGTGTGTGTGTGTGCGTGCGTGCGTGTGTGTGTGTGTGTGTGTGTGTGCACTCCCCACATCTGTGTGGGTACTTTTAGAGTCCAAAAGAGACCATTTGATCCCCTGAGCAATTGTGAACTGCCGAAGGTGGTGCTGGAAAGCAGACCCAGGTCCTCGGGGAGTGCAGCCAATGCTCTTAACTGCTGAGCCCCTCCAGTCCCAGTTGTGTAGTCCTCCTGTGTGTCCTTGAAGACCACCATGGGCACAGTGTTAGAGAAAGAGGAAGAACAAGTCCCAAGGCAGTGGCTGTACTCTGGACTGTTAACATATTATTTCTGAGTTTCTTTCTTTTTTTTTTTCCATTATTTTAAAAAGCCAGAAGCATTTATTTATAATAGATAAAAATAATTTACATATGAACACTAGACAGAATTGGTTTACTATACAAGGATTTCATCTACCTTACCTTTTTTTTTTTTTTGATACTTTATTTACATTTCAAATGTTTCCCCCTTTCCAGATCTCCCCTTTGGAACCTCCCTATCCTCCCCCCCCACCCCCCGCATCTATGGGGGTATTCCCCTATCCACATTTCTGAGTTTCTTAATGCTGGAATTCCAGATAATTTATTGTATTTTTTTCCTTTTATTGAAATAGATTACTTTCTCAGATAACATATCCTGATTGCCATTTCTAATTTCAATTCTTCCCCACCTCCTCTCCCATCCAGATCTGCTTCCTTCTTATCTCTCATTAGGAAAAATCAGACTTCTGAGAGATAATAACAAAAATATAAGAAAATAAAACATAATATGATAAAAAACATATTGCATTATTTTTTGGTGGCAGTAGTGTTTTGTTCCATGTGTTTGTGTGTGGTGTGCATGTGAGTGTGATCACATGTGTGTGCAAGGGTGTTTGTGCAGACACTTCTGAAGGCCCTGGATTGATGTTAGGATATTTCTTTGTTTTGAGATGGGATTTTCCTGTGAATCTGAAGTTCATTGAGTCAGCTAAACTGGCTGACAAGCTCCTGGGATCCTCCTGTCTCCACTCCTCCACACTGAGGTTACAGATATATGCCACAGTGCCTAGCTTTTATGGGTGCTGGGGTATTTGAACTTAGGTCCTCATGTTTGCACATTGAGCACTTTACCACTGAGCCATCTCCCTGGCCCAATAGGAGTACTCTTCACTTATCTGTGTTTGCAAACGCTCTTGAGAACTATCTCAGAAATGTTGAAAGGAATGATTTGAACCAGAGCTAACATGCACCATTGCAGACCACACCCTGATGGCTGACTTAAGTGGAAATTTTTGGTTTCTTTGGAAACTCAGTTGTGTCATGTGGTATTTTTCTTGAAGCTGTCTTGTGAGAGGATGTTTTGCTGAAGCAGATACATGAGAAGATGTTTTGCTGAAGCAGACGTGTGAGAGGGTGTGTGATGTTTGGAAAAATAGAAATATAACCCCACAGACAGTGAATGATACTCTGATGTTGCTGTGCCTTCCAATACTTTGCTGGTTTCGCTTCTTCTTTGGTTTTTTGCTGGTCTTCATTTCATAGAGAGAGACACATGCCAAGGAACTTCTCGTGGTATTCCAGCTGATTCTTGCCACTTTCGCTGATTCATGTTAATTCGGCAGAGCTTTGCAGTTTCTGCTGGATCAGATTGCCGCTGCTGATTCATGTTTGGGTTTTGCTATTGGACTGGACTGCTGGTATCTGGACAATGAAGAGTGAAATCATCTCAAAGAACTATTTCTAAACAGGGCCTCAACCCCTTTTTCCTATGAACCTTCTTTTTCCCCTACTTCTGGTCTGTGGGCTAGAACAGAGGTTGAAGCATTCTAGAACTCTAAATGAAGTAGGTTTAGAAAAATCTAAGCCTACAGCTGACTTAGTCCATTTCTGCTTTTGTGATTAAATACCAGAGTCAAGATACCTTATATAGAGAAAAGGTTTATTTAGCACATAGTTCTGGCAGCTAGACTGAGTGACCACACCTTCCAAGGGGCTCTGCTGGGTCATGGCACGGCGATGTCATCATAGAGTAGGAGCTAGTACCAAGGATAAGATGGAGAAAGAGGCAGGAAGGGGGCAGGGAAGAGCTGCACTTGCTCTTTTCTGTCAGTCTACTAGCCAAGAGGGCACCAATACCTTCTGGGGGGTGCTTCCCCAATGACCTAATCCCCTCTCTTAAAGCTCCTCCATTTTTCTGGGTCATTTCTTTGGGGGCCAAGCTTATGACATATTAACCATTTCCAAAGTGCAACACCTGCCTTTCCAAACCTGCTAATTTTTTTGTTGTTGTTTTGTTTTTCGAGACAGGGTTTCTCTGTGTAGCCCTGGTTGTCCTGGAACTCACTCTGTAGACCAGGCTGGCCTCGAACTCAGAAATCCGCCTGCCTCTGCCTCCCAAGTACTGGTATTAAAGGCGTGTGCCACCATGGCTCGGCCAAGCCTGCTATCTTGTACTATAAAAACAAAGGTATTTGAGAAACCTAGCTGGAATATCCACCCTTCTGCTATTTGTAAGCTCCCTCTACTGCTGCAGTACTTACCTGAAAACCAGGGAATTCTGGGATGTGGGCCAGCGTGCACTAGCAGGCCAGACAGCTCACAAAGCTGGCTTCAGCTGCAGTTCGTGGTGCTGCCCAAGCAGATGGGGAGTGGGACTCTCACCATTGTGTGTTCAGGAGCTGACGCACCTCTCCCTGCCTTGTTGAGCAATAACGACATAGCTTTCACTTCACACTCTGCTCTCCAGACAGAGCCCATTTCCAGGGAAAGCAGGCAAGAAACACAGCAGTCAAAGTAGAAATAAATAGAAATTTTGAATCCCCAGTGGCTCCTGGACTTTGGGTCCTCTGAGGGACAAACATCTACTGTGTTTTATTAAATGTTTTCTGTCTTAATAAGCACTGGGAAATGCCAGAACCATCTGCACTTCCTGCTAACCCTGGGGAGTGAGAAAGGCAGGCACTTGGGCCCTCTGAATAGTTCTGTTTCCTCACTGCTCAGTGGTGCTCGAAATGGCTTTGCCCTGAGGCCACAGAGTTGCCTTAGGAGACCAGCGATTGTTCTACGGTGCAGAGCCCCACTTCTGGCAGGATCAGCCGGCTCCTTGGCAGTGGTCTACATATTTCTAAGCCTCAATGCTGTCTGTAGGGCATTTGCCCATGGGTCCTAGAAGGAAAGTATTGAGAAAGGGTGTGTGCTTTATTCAGTTTGTTTATATTACATATGAGATGAGAATGAAGTTCCTGCATAAACAATTGGCTGCAAGGAACGAGACAGTGAAGAGATCGGGTTAAATCTAGTTTTGAGGCTTTCTTCACCAGGGGGAAGATAAGTCCAACAGATTCTTCATGATGGAACAGGACCCCACCCCACCCCCACCCCACCCCCGCCGCCGCCGCCAAATGGCAGAAAAGGACTCTAGTCCAGAGCCTATTATGGCCCCCCACCAAGGCCAGATGTTAGCTAGCTCCCTACCCTTCCCAGCTTTTGTGTCCCATCCTCTCTGGCTCATCAGGAGTTGGTACCCATCCCATCAGCAACGGTTAGCCCAGAGATTTGGAGAGATGGCGCCCTGCAGGTGGCCCTCAACTCTGCAGGAGGCAAATTCCCTTCTCTGTGCCCTTTAGTAGCTCTGACTCAGAGGCTCCCTCCAGTGGCCTCTGGCGGATACTGCAACATTGTCGCTGGTTCCTGGCAACCCGTTCTGAGAAGGCAGAAAAAGCTGTCCTAGTCTTAGATAGTACTAGATCCTTTTCTTTTAGATTCCTAAAACAAATATACTAGCCTAAAGTCATGTGTGTTTCCTATGTGTGTTAGACAATATTTGAAGGAAAGAGGGAGGAAAAAAGGTAAAATGGAGAAAAGAAAAACTGAAGTAGGAAGGGAATGGGAGGCGGGGAGGAGTCTCTCATAAGTTGCTAAGAAGGCTGACATCCTTTTAGAGCAGTGGTCCTCAGCCTTCCGAACGAACGCAGTGATCTTCAGTACAGCTCCTCATTTTTATTGCTACTCTATAACTACAATTTTGCTAATGTCATGTATTGTAATGTAAATATCTGTGCTTTCCAATGTTTTTACGCGGCCGTTGTGAAAGGGTCGTTTGAGCCCCAAAGGGATAACGACCTATAAGCTGAGACCCTTTGTTTTAGAGGGAGGGGCAGGAATCTGTATGTTGGTGGGTGTGTCTGGTCTACCCCTGCTGGGCTTTTTGGTCACATTAAGTAATGGGACTGTCTGTGCTGTATGCCACCTGCTCAGGTGTGGGCATTGTTTCCAAAGTTAAATGAGGGGGAACCAACCAACCAACCAACCAACCAAAAGCCACAAAGACTCACCAAGGTGAAAACAGGCATTTAATATGGCAGAAATCGAAGAGCAGAAACATCCTGTTGGGAAAGGGGTCTCCAGAGTTGGCAGGTTGTCTAGTGCCAGGCTGGTCATGTATAGGGTCCCTGGGGTCTCTCCTCTTTTGATCCCCCTTTTCTTTCCCAATTCCCTCCTCCTATGACTCAATCTCCTAGGGTGGGGTGGTTCTTGGTTCAGGAAGATAGATGAGACCAGTGGGATTTCATCCCAGCTACAGGGTCCAGCTGCTGTGAAAGAATGTCATCGTTCACTTTGACCTCTTTCCTGGCTGCCCGTTCCCTGTATCTCTTTGTACTTCTGCATAGATTACCTCTAAAGTCTTAATCTAGTGGCTGGGCATAGCTGGTAGTGTGCCTGTCACACAAACATGAGGACCTGAGTTCAAATCCCTATCACCCATCCTAAAAGCCAGATAATCCAAACCAACATCCCAGCATTGGAGATGCCCTGACTTGTTGGTCCAACAGTCTGGCTCAATCAGTGAACTTCAGTTCAATGAACGACCTTGTCTAAAACAACCAAGATGGAGATCAGTTGAGGAGGATACTTGATATCAGTCTCTGAGCCCCATGTGCACCCGCATGCCCACATGTGGCCTCGGGTGAATGTGCACAGAGTTCCAGAATACCCTTAGAAGGAGCTCATGGTCTAAAGAGATGGCCAATGAGATGGCCAGACTTGTCCGGATAAATTGTCCATCTGACTAGAAAGCAGCCTTCCTACATAGGCTCACTGGGCCAGGCATCTTACTAGATGCAGGGGCTTCTGAGCACTTGTTTTCTGGTAAGTTCGTTTCTCATGTCTCTCTCTGGCTCTCGGGAACAAACATTCCTGCCTATGGTCCAGGGCTGACTCCTGGCTTGACGGTAGATTGGATGAAACAGGTTTTGTAGAAGACAAGTCGGTGATCGATCACTAGCACAGTCTGGGACAATGTCTGTAATGTCTTGCTAGGTAAGTGAAACCAGAAATTCAAACCACCCTTTGAAGCTAAATGAAAGGTCTCTGGGCCCCTGGCTGCCCGGGCAGTTGAGCCCAGGCTTCAGGCCCCTGGGGCCAGTGCTGGCCCTGCGTAGCATCCCCAGGAAACCCAAAGGTCTCCCCTTTCTTACAGAACAGGTATCCTCAGATTGAGCTGTAGATTTTTTTCCTCACCCAGTATCTCATGTAGCCCAGGATGGCCTTAAACTTACTGAGCTAGCTGAGGTTAATCTTGAACTCCTGATCCTCCTCTACCTCTTGAGTGTCAGGATGTATAACAAGCATGTATAACTGTGTCTGTTTTATGCGGTGCTGGGGATCGAGCCCACAGTCTCTTGCATGCTAGGCAGGCGCTCTGCACACTGAGCCACGTCACGGCCTCTGCTGTATTTTCTTCCTTGATCTCATCACACACCTCTCCTCCCTCAGCCTTCCCCTGGAATGTCACTAACAAATCACTCCAGTAGCCCAGCCCTGCTATGATATGGATCTATAATGACCCCCAAAGGCTTGTTGAGTCAAGGCACAGCTCTCACGTCACAGGAAATAAGAGATGGTTTATTCTGGAGCCAAATAAGAGTGACCATGGCCTAGGCACACCGATTCAGGTTTCTCCAGATGATGTTTCATGAAGTTTTAATAGTCATAGAGCAAAGAAAGTCATACATCAAGGCAATTTTCAAATACATTGGTAGAAATACAAGGTAGGCAGGGGGATTAATCACTTTGTTGTTGTTGCTATGATCAAAAGCCTGACAAGAAGCAGCTTCAGGGACAGGGTCATGGCCGGATCTTAAGCAGGAACTCAAGGCAGAAGCTGTGGAGGAACACTGCTTGCCAGCTTGCTCATGGGCCCTGGCTCAGCTAGCTTTCTGCACCATGTGCTCAGGGAATGGTGCTGCCCACAGTGGACGAGCCCTCTTATATCAAATAACAATTGAGATGACCCCACAGACATGTACCAGCGGATGGGGGCCAAGTGCTAAAACACATGAGTGAGTGTGTGTGTGTGTGTGTGTGTGTGTGTGTGAGAGAGAGAGAGAGAGAGAGAGAGAGAGAGAGAGAGAGACAGGCTGTGTGTGTGTGTGTGTGTGTGTGTACACGTGGTGTACATTTCACATTCACATCACAACAGCAGGTTACAGAAAAGTGGGATGCTCTCTGGCATGGGTTACAGATGCTATCTGATGGCATTCTTAGTGTCTGGGGTTGGTAGAAGTTAGTAGCCTATTACATTATTCCAAAGACTCTTATATGGTCACAAGGATGCTAGGTCAGATACAGAATGGTCAGTGGGTGCTTATTAAATGAATCCCAAGATAACTCTGCTCTAGACCTGCAACATTCCAACTCTTTGCAAACAGAGTTTTTGTTTTTTTTTTCTAGTCAGTCAGTCAGTCAGTCAGTCAGCTTTATACAATTTTAAAAACTTAGGTGTGGCTTTCTCCTGATCTGAGATCTTCAGTTCATGCTTATGTGCTACAGGCTTGACCACCCTGTGAAACTGTGAGGTATAAGAAACCTTTCTTTCCTTGAAATGAGTGTTTGTCACAAGGTTGGAAACCCAACACCCCTCCTTTCTACTTGATCCTTTCTCTTCTTTTGTCCAAAATCACCCATTGGTTCAGAAAACATTAGTTGAGAAACTATAAGGACTTCTGGTGAATGAAGTGAACGTACTTCTACTGGGCATCAGTGAAGTGGATGCTCTTCTGCTGGGCATCAGTGAAGTGAACACTCTTCTGATGGGCATCAGTGAGGTGGATGCTCTTCTGATGGGCATCAGTGAAGTGGACGCTCTTCTGCTGGGCATCAGTGAAGTGGACGCTCTTCTGATGGGCATTGATGAAGTGAGCGCTCTTCTGCTGGGCATCAGTGAAGTGGATGCTCTTCTGCTCGGCATCAGTGAAGTGGATGCTCTTCTGATGGGCATTGATGAAGTGAACGCTCTTCTGATGGGCATCAGTGAAGTGGATGTTCTTCTGATGGGCATTGATGAAGTGAATGCTCTTCTGCTGGGCATCAGTGAAGTGGATGCTCTTATGATGGGCATCAGTGAAGTGAATGCTCTTCTGATGGGCATCAGTGAAGTGGACACTCTTCTGATGCACTTCTGATGGGCATTAATGAAGTGCATGCTCTTCTGATGGGCATCAGTGAAGTGGATGCTCTTCTGATGGGCATCAATGAAGTGGATACACTTCTGCCAGGCATCCTGGAGTAATGGAGATGACACAAAGCTAACTACAGAGCAGCTGGTGTTCTGGTTTCCTGTCTGTTTTTGCGATAACACACTTGGCCACTTTGAGGTGGAAAGATTAATCTCAGTTTACAGGTTGCAGTCACCACTAAAGAAAGTCAGGGCGAGAATTCAAGCAGGAACCCAAAGGCAGCCTGCTTGCTATCCCACACAGCCAAGGAAGCAATCAAAGATGGTTATGGTCCTGTCCAAAGACCCAACAGGCAACTTAAATACCCGAAGCTCCTCAATTCCCGCCCCTGGCCTGGTAACGATGCCTGGATGAAGATGAGTTACAGGAGACCACATCATCACCATGTGTGTTGAACCCCAAGAGTTTCTGATGTCATTACAATTAGTCTTGCAATTAGCCTCTGTTGCAGAATTACAGGAGTGTGGCTCATTATTCAGAAAACTGGCTGGTGATAGAGGGAAAGAGTAAATATTTATTTTGCCTTTGCTATGCATACTGTGCTGAAGGGAGAGAAAACAGTAGACATGGAACATTTGTCTTGACTGCAGTGCCCCAGCCCGTGAGTGAAAGGGGAGGATGGAGTTAGCTGGTCACCACCATGATGTTTGGCAGTCTTATTGAGGTGATGGGCTCAGGCAAGGAGCAGAAAGAACCCTGAATTCAACAAAGACAAGCACACACAGCACCCCCCCCCCCCCCCCCCAAGAAGCTACACCTCCACCAAGAGTCCAAAGACCAATTTGTGGATGACTTAGAGGAGGCTGGGCTGGGCTGCAGAAGCCATGGGGCACATTCAGCTAAATCTGAGGCTAGGGGACACTTCATGTGAAGAGTTTATGTGGCTTTACAGTTCCTGAGGGATGAGAGCCCATCACGGTGGGGAGGCACAATCCTGGCAGCAGGCACAGCAGCTGGAGCAGACACAGTGGCTAGAGCAGAAGCAGAGGGTGCACATCTAGAATTGCAAGCATGAGGCAGAGAGAGCAGCCCAGAAGTAGGCAAAGCTTTTTACTCTCAAAACTCACCATAATTTCCCCCATCAGGGCCACACTTCTAAACTCATCCAAACAGTGCTGTCAATAGGGGAGCAAGTATTCAAATGTTGGAGACCATGGAAGGCGCTTAGCATGCAACCCAACATAGTCATCCTTGGCCATGCAGTCTCAGCCTGGGTTGAGACTCTGTCTCAAAATCCCAGACAACTAAGATTGGACTGCTCTGTCACACCGGTAGGTAGGAGGGACTCATCCCTTCCTGAGGACCTAAGGTAGCTGGGAGCTGGGAGAGGCAGAGGATTTTCATCTATGGTATAGGTAAGAGGCCCATGCTCCTGTGAGCAACCCTAAGGAAACTCATTGGGTCTAAACATGGATACAAGAGTAGAAAGGGATAAGAGGAAGGAAGATAATGAGGTGAGCATGATCAAAACACGCTATTTACATGTATGAAAATGTGAAATTGGCACATGTATGAAATAAAAACTTGATGCATTACAGACTAAATTTCAGAGATCCCCCAAACTGAAAAAGCAGGGAGAGGAGGCAGATAGGGGACAGTGTCTCCAGGACGTGAGAGGAGATTGGACAGGGTAGCACTCTGGGGATACACTGGCACTCAGGACAGTGTGACACCCATGTCAAGTGCTGTGCAGGGTCGGATGCTCTCATGCTGAGAGCTGGTGCCTTTGACACACGTGTAGGTTAGGTCACTGGTGATCTGGACCAAAAGTGATTCAGGCAGACCAGGGAAGAACCCCTAGAAGGAGGGTCTCTGGAAGACAGAGGAGAGAGGCTGTGCGTACAGCTGAGTCTTTAAGGGAGCTTTGCAATGCTCAAAAAAGAGTTTTTCAAGCTGGGAGAAATTATTCTGATGAGCCTCATGGATGGGGGGGGGGAGAGGAAGGTGGGAGAGAGGGGAAAAGGGAATGAACAATTGCTGACCAAATGTCCCAGCTCCCCAGCTTGTCATGAGAGAGGTCACTATGATCCCACATGTGGTGTCACCACACATGGGTTCCTGTGGCTGAAGAAGCCTGGCTGGGGTCTCTTTAGCATTTGAGACACTGGTTCAGCCTTGATGCCCACATAGCCATTCTGGGAGTAGCAATGGGAACGGGGTTAAGGCCCACTGGGTGTGGTGCTCAAGGATCAGTACAAGGCACTTGGTAAGGGTCCATGCACCCCCCCCCCAAGTTCACACAGAATCACATTCTTGGGCAACCCTCACTTCACTTTCTCAGCAAATTCCTCTCCTCTCTCACTGGATTGTCAGAAAGGCAATTGCGGTGCCGACAGAAGTGGTTCCCAGCACCACCCTGATAGCCCAGGCTGTCAGTGACAGAGAACAGAATGATGGGCTGAGGCCAGGCACAGAGACACCTGCTGACTGGAGTGCACCCCAGGACAGATGTGAAGTGGACACCTGCCTTGAGAACTTTCTTGCTCTCCATTTTGAATGTTGAGTCAGGGTCTCTCGATGAAGCCAGAGGGCACTGGTTAGGCTAATATGCTAAGCTAGCTGGCTTTGGGGATCTAGCTGATTTGCATAGGCAGCCATGGCTGTTTGGCTTTAATATGGGTGCTGGGAATCTGAATTCAGGTTCTCATGTTTGCCCCCATTTAACATGTTCTGCCCTGAGCCATCTCCCTAGCTATTTTTTTTTTTTTTGAGACAGGGTCTTTTGTAGCTTAAGCTGGTCTCAAGCTCGGAATGTAGCCAAAGCTAGCCTTGCATTCTAGGTTCTCCTGCCTCCTTCCCAGAGCTGAATTGGCCTTCCTACCGCCCCTGCTCTTAAGAGCACGTGGCCTTGAGTATATCTCAGAGTGACCACCAGGTGGCGCCCGCCACTCGGAGGTGCTGAAAGGGCTATGCGGAGCGGAGAAGGAAGATGTTCTATCTGGACCCACAGGCCAGACTTGACCGGCTGACTGATGCGCAGCTTATGTTTGGGTTGCACCTCCTTTGACTGTATTCTGCGGGTGTGTTAGGATTGTTTCTTGGGGGTGGGGAAGTAGGGAAGCGGGGATGGGGGGCCGGGGCAGGGCGGTGGTGGTAGTGTGGCCACCTGCCAGTCATTTAGGAGGTAGCTAAGTTTCAGCTGACAGTTAAGGGAGGGGCGGGGTGAGGGGGTGGAGGATCCATATGCCCTTCTTAGGTCAACTGCTTCTGCCTTCTCTTGGCTTGCCCTGGAAGCCTCCAGGAGGACAGAGGCCAATGTGAAACTAACATTCAGGGACCTTGATTAGAGTGTTTAAAAAATTCGAGCTGGAGAGATGGCTCAGGGGTTAGGAGCACTTACTTCTCTTGCACTAGACCCAAGTTCACTTCCCAGCACCCACAGTGGGTACTTTGTAACCACCTGTAACTCCAGCTTCAGGGGACCTGACATCTTCTTCTGTATTCTGTCAGAACCTACAGCACCTACACATGTGCAGCCAGCCCCCAACACACAAATAGACCTTTTTTAAAGATTTATTTTTTGTGTATGAGTGATTTGCCTATATGTAAGTATGTGCACCAACCACATACTTGTAGTTCACAGAGAGGCCTGAAGAGGGTGGCATATCCCTGCAACTAGAGTTACTGACATTGTGAACCACCATGTGGTCTCTGGAAGTTGAACTCAAGTCCTCTGGAAGAACAGCAATTGCTCTTAACTGCCGAGTCATCTCACCAGTGAGAAACGGTCTCAAAAAACACAGTGAGGCCTTCGAGATGGTGCAGGAGGTAAGGGGGCTTGCCACCAAGTCTGACAGTGTGAGTTCTATTCCCAGAGTCCACATAGTGGAAGGAGAGAACTGACTCTGACTGATGAGTACAGGTGCTCATAGCAAATAAACATAGAGAAAGATCACAAAAATCCCAAGGTGGCAAGTAACTGAGGGACATCTGAAGTTGACCTCTGCCATCCACAGCTGTGAGACTGCACATGTGCATATGTGCACACATACACCCCAACTCCCCCACACCATCCTCTGACACCCATACACACACACACACACACACACACACACACACACACCAACCCCTACAACCTCCCCATGCCACCACACACCTATCCCCACCCCCCATACCCACTCACACTTTTGAGACTTTCCTCCTGGTGACACACCCAGGAAGGTCACACACCCAGGAAGTCTTTGTATCGGATCATAAATGTGAGTTTGCACCCTCTCATGGTATCCAGGGCTATCTTATCACTTGCTGTCCCCTTTGCCCTCTCCATGAGCCTGTCACCATCACTGTTCTTAGCTCTTTTAGCTCCCCCTGCCTCTTCTCCCTGCCTTGCTTGGGGAAGATTAGAGTGCTCACCTGTTACCCGGACCGGAGTCTCTGCTGTGGGAGTGAGCCCCTCTGTGGCCGATGCCCCTCTGTCTCACTTGGGTTCTGGGCCTCTAACTCAGAGTCTCACGCTTAAAAAGAAAGCCCGTCACCAGCTGATCATCTCCCCACACTCTCTTTTTTTAATTCCCCCTTTTGCCTTTCCAGTGCCTGCTCAAACAGCAGCCTAGATTAAATCTTTTTTATGGAAGTAATGCAGGCCATTCTTGTTTTCCTAGCCATTCCTGACCAACCGATAGATCTATGACTAAAGCATGCCCTGGAAGGCATCACCTGAGAATCATGCCAGGGTGCAGCTTCCCTTGTGAGGATGCTTCAAGGTGCCCAGTCTCAGAAGCCTTGCTGCTATCCCCAGCCTGCTACCTTCCAGGGTGAAGGAAATGCTCGCCCAGGACAGTCTAGTCTGAAACAGTGTATATGAGCATGAAAGGAATGTTTAATTTGAGAAAGCCATCAGAGACCATTTATCTTTTTACCCCAATCAAAACTGTCAGAGCTAGTTAGCATCAGAACCAGTCAAGTATCTCCAAAAACGCTGCTGTGTGTTGTACAGCAGCCCATCCAGTCACCAAGGAAACCACGCATCAGTGAAAAGGGCCCCCAGGAACCACATAGAAACTCAGTTGCCTGACAAGTCTGTCATTAGTTGGGCCCAAGTGTAGAAGGACCAAGTCTCCAACACTTCTCCTCCTGCTGTCTGCAGCTTCCCTCATTGAAAATCTGCTCACCTCAGAGAGACATGTTCTGGCAGGCGTGACCAACAGCAGGAAGAGCGCTTGCTTACTTCCCAACAAATAAGACAGGCTGTCTGCTGTGTTGGCCCTGGGACTAGCATCCTTGGGGCATACCAATTCACCTTCCCAGGTCCCAGTGTCTTCTGGCCTTCAAGTAGTGACCACTGAGTCTGCCCAACATCTCTGGGCAGTGATAATCAGGAAGTGTGTTCCATAACTACTTTTTACCCATCCTATTCTCCAAATTGGTGTTCTCTCTCTCTCTCTCTCTCTCTCTCCCTCCCCTTCCAACTATGTCTCTCATGCCTCTCTCTGTTTTGTTTCTTTTTAAAGTATTATCTTCATTTTCATTTTACATGTGTGTATCCGCATGCACATGTGTGTCTGAGGAGATCCCCAGGAGCTAGAATTACAGGAGGTTGCAGTCTGTTGGACATGGGTACTGGGAACTGAACCGGGTGCTTTGCACGAGCAGCAGCATGTGCTCTTAAGTGCTGAGTCAGCTCTTCAGTCAATTCTGCTCTGTTTCTTTGAGATAGGATCTCACGTAACCCAGGCTGGCCTCAAACCTGCTATTTAACCAAGAGTGGTTTTGCATTCATGATTCTCCTGCCTCTGCCTCCCAAGTGCTGAGATTACAGGCAATTACTATCATATCTGGCTTGAACTGATATTCGCTACTATCATTGCATTAAAAAATTTCAAATAACCCCCCAGCTCAATGATTCTAATGTGACGAGAGGATTCATTCCTTTGTGCAAATATACATCGTGTGCTTCCTGTTTGCCAGGCAGTAGTAGGCTGAGTGTTGAGGTTAATAGAGATAGTAATTCACTGGTTGTAGATGAAGCCAAGGAGTAATTAGACAGGATGGGGGAGAGGAGTTCTGAGGTGGGGACTCATTGGCTGTGTTTGTTATTTATTTATTACTCCATAGCAAACCACCCCAACACATAATGACTTCAGGTGATCATGGTTATTTTTCTCCCCATGAATTTTCAGCTTAGATGGGGAAAGGGAGGGTACAGGGTGACTGAGTCAACTGAAGGGGGAAACTGGAAATAGCCATGGTCTTTCTCCCTGGTGTGTTTAGTCCATTGGTGGTAGCCTATTAATAGGGATCTCAGGTTGAAGAGTCAATTGAGACACCTGCAAGCATCTTCTTGTTTATGGCACAGCATGATGGTTGACTTGTAGGCGTACTTCCAAAAAAAGAGGCAGACGGAAGCCGTAGCAGCCTTTAGTCTTAGAAATCACACAGTATTTTATTCATGAGGTCACTCAAGACATTGCGTCTTCAAGGGGAGAGGCACTAGAAGCTACCTTTTGGCAAGATGAATTCAAGGGTTGTAAGGGCATATTCTCAAAGCTCTTTTGTCTATGATCTAAAGGAGAAGTTGGTGGGATGCCATTTCAGGCAGAGATGCTAAATAAAGTCTCCGAAGGTAGACAATGAGCAATGTGTCTAAGGAAGGAAAGAACATCAAGTGTGGAATACAGCACGCAAAGAGGAACACCTGAGATCACGTGAGAGGTGACTGGAAGCTTTATCACCAGGCAGTTATAGGAGCCTGGATTTTATTTTGTGTGTGTGTGTGTGCGTGCGTGTGTGTGTGTGTGTGTGCTGTGCGTGTGTGTGCGTGTGTGTGTGTGCTGTGCGTGTGCGTGCGTGTGCGTGTGTGTGCTGTGCGTGTGCGTGCGTGTGTGTGCGTGTGTGTGTGTGCGTGTGCGTGTGCGTGTGCGTGTGCGCGTGTGCGTGTGTGCGTATGCGTGCGCGTGCGTGTGCGTGTGCGTGTGCGTGTGTGTGTGCGTGTGCGTGTGCGCGTGTGCGTGTGTGCGTGTGCGTGCGCGTGCGTGTGCGTGTGCGTGTGTGTGTGTGTGTGATGGGACATTGCAGGATTTAAGCTTTATATATTTGTACCTTTCTGTTTGTATATTCATTGTATATGGTGTTTGTTTTTGCATGTGTATGGAAACACGTGTGAGCATGTGAATGTATTTGAATGGGGAGGCCCAAAGTTGATGTCTAGAATCATCCCCAGTGGCTCTTCCACCTGACTCATTGAGGCAGGGTCTTTCGACTAAACCAGAGCTCACCAATATGGCTTGTTTCATTAGCCATCTTACTCCGGGGTCTCCTGTCTCTGCTTTCCAAGGCTGAGAATTACAGATGGACTGCCATACACACCGGGCATTTAAATAGGGTCTGGGGTTCCAAACTTAGGTCTTCATTCCTGGCTGACAAGCATTTAATCCCCGAGCCTTCTCCCTGCCCTCTGTTCATATCCTGGTAGGACTGTTCCACCTGCTGTGCTTAGAATTGAGATGAGACCAAAACCCCAGTAAGGACATGAATGGAGTGAATCAAAGGGAGACAGTGATGGCTTGGACAAGAAGGTTGGCCTCGAGGATAAGGAGAGGAGGATGAACTGGTGTGATGGTTTGAATAAAAATGGCCCCCATAGGCTCACAGGACATGGCACTATTAGAAGGGGTTGCTTTTCTGGAAAAGGCATGTCCCTGGGTGCAGTGGTTTGAATGTGCTTGGCCCTGGGAGTGGCACTAATAGGAGGTGTGGCCTTGTTGGAGGAAGTGTGTCCCTATGGGAATGGGCTTTGGGACCCTCTTTCTTGCTTCTTAGAAGACAATCAGTCTTCCTCTAAGAGCCTTCAGATCAAGATGTAGAAAGATTAGCTCCTCCTGCATCCTGCCTGGACACTGCCATGCTCCAGCCTTGATGACAATGGGCTGAACCTTAGAACCTATAAGCGAGCCCCAATTAAATGTTGTTCTTTATAAGGGTTGCCTTGGTCATGGTGCCTGTTCATGGCAGCAAAACCCTAACTAAGATAACCAGAGACAAAGTGGGAGCAAATGGACAGACCCACCCACAGACTGGATATGACAGTGAAGGAAACTGAGTCAGTAGTAAGGCTTTAGGTTTGAGCATCTGTGTATACAGTTAAGGTGTTTCCTCTGATTGGAAGACTAGGGCAGAATTTACAGACATATGTACCAGGTAAAACCTTGAGTCTGTTTGCCATGTCAAATTTGAGATGTGTGTGAGATACATTAGTGGCTAAGAATAGACAGTTTGATAAATCAACGTGAAATTCAGTGAGGATGTTGGGGCCAGAAATATAAATCTGAGAATTATCAGTATAGAGGCAGTCTGTAAAGCCAAGGATCATATCATCTGAGGAGAAACGACAGTGAGTGTATCGTGTTAAGACAGAGTCCTGGGAAGAGAGGGAAGCTTCCAAAGAGGCTGAGGAAGACTGGGCACGAAGGAGGGAGACCAGAGCTGTGAGTATTATGGGATGAAGAGAGATTTGGAAAAGATAAGTTAAGGAAGAATTAATCTAAATGACCTTTTAGGCTCCTCGAGATCTGAATTTCTACAATTCCAGAAATTTCTCAAGTTCCTTCAGACTAAGATGTCCTATGACTTATCAGCCTTTGAGGAAAATGAAGAATCATTGGCTCTCTCCAAAGACTCATATTTGATCAAGCAGAGAGAGCAAACTAGAAGTGGCTCGATTCTTTAAACTGTAAAAGCCCACAGGGAGTGGACACACTTCCACCAGCAAGGCCAATGTCTCCTAACTGCTCAAATAGCAATACTAGCTGGGGACCAAGTCTTCAAATGCCCGAGGCTATGAGGCACCTATCTCATTCCACTTCTTAGTCCCCCGATCACAGCATAATGCAAAACACATTTAATCCAACTTCAAAAGTCTCCATAGTCTTTCAGCCACAACTTTATTGAAAAGCCCAAGGTCTAGAGTCTTTTCTGAGATGACACACAATGCCTTGACTGTAACCTGCTGTAAGATAAAACCAAAACCAAAACCAAATTCTATACTTTCGACATAAACTTCACTCTGAATATTTCTGGGTGGAGGGGAGACACAATTCAGTCCACAACCCCTTGGGTTACTGTTGCTGGGAAGTGAGGAGAGAGGTGAGAGCGCCCTCCAACGTTCAAAACGTACGTTCTGAATAGACAAACGTTCTGAATAGATAAACAACCCCGTTTGAGTAGAATGAGACTGCACTTTTTTCCATCCAAGTCTCAAGTCGATTTATTCCGAGGTTCCCCAAATAGGGAAGACAAATTTAAAAACAAAAACCAAAACAAAACCGAGATGTCACCGAAGGAGCATTACCTTGCTGACTTGACTTCTGGTAGCAGCAAGAGCAGCGGGTGCGCAGCTCCAGAGGCCACGGTTGCCCTGGTTACTCTTTTCAGGGGCTAGCTGGGACATAGCAGAGTTGGTGGGTTCTCAAATTAGAAGTTCATGAGCTTCTCCACCGGATGCTCACACTGCAGGAGCCACTGGGATCAAATTTGTATCCCAACAGGGAGCTCCACTTGCAGGTTTGGCTGGGAATTATGTTCATGAGAAAGAATAGAAAGTTCAGAAGAACAAATTAAGTAAGTTCGTGGGAGACTGTTCTGCACATCGCCGGAACTTTGAAAATGGCCCACTACAGTGGGCAACGAACCAGGGAGGGACTCTCATTGAATCCTACCCCGGAAAGAATTTTCTTTGCTTCTCTGCTACTCGGAGCACCTTGTAGCATATTAACGAATCATGTGCCATCACCACAGCTTGTGTGCTCTCTCTTTTCAATTTATATGCTGGAATGCCGACCTTCAATGTGACTCCCTCGGTGATAAATTTTATACTTTTAGGAATTAAGGTCAGATGAGGGATTTTATGAGTAGGACCTTGGTCCTAAAGGATTAGGACAGCCAAATGCCTTCTTCTGAGGCTAGCTCTCTCTCCCATTTTATCTGAGAAAGCATAATGAGCTGCTCATCATCAGGTGAAGAGGAGTCTTCACCTGAACCAGATCAGCTAGCGTCTTGACTCTGGACTATCCGGTCTTTAGAACTATTGTTGACATTTCCCAAGCTCTGATATTTTGTCATAGTAGCAAAATACACTCATGCAATTGATTTACATTTTAAATCAAGTAAAAGGCACAAATTCTTCATCTTTGTGTCTTCTAGTACCACTGTGCCTGACAGGTGGCTCTTACCCTGCAGGTGTTCAATCATGATCTGTTAACAGAAAGAGTGGTTAGCAAGTCATTGACAGGATAGGGACTATTCCATTCACTGGGAAATGGGGAGACCAGACAGCTATGAACCCATACCTGATCAGCCTAGGACCCAAATAATGTTTCCAGGACCAGAGTTAATTGAAAGTGGACTGGGACCAATACTATCTTCAGTCACAGACTACACACGTTAATCCCTCAACCCCTCCAGTAGGGAAGCTGCATCCCTGGTTTATGGCTTTTCCTTCTATCTAATTAGGACCAGAGCTTTTCCAGTCCTCGTCATCCTATCTCTATTACTCTCTCAGTGTCAGCAGAGAGATAGAAAGCCGAGAAGTACCCCATTGCCAAAGGCCAGGTGGGGTAGCAGGCGACAAGCATTTGACTTATCTCAGCGACCTCACAGGGTTACACTGCCTCTGCCAGGGTCTAGGTCTCTGGAGCTTAAGAACTGAGTCTGTCAGCACAGGGGGCCCAGATCCATCTGTAGTTTTTTTCTGTAATTAAGCTGAGAACTGATGCATGGAACCACCATGCCAATCTATGGAATCCTAAGGCCACTAGGACGGTTTGGGGCTGGAGTGACTGTCTATCTGGGCTCTCACATTCTTCCACTGCAGACGGACCTCTGAGGAAGGCAAATAGGAGAGGGTTCCTTGGAGAATGCAGAGTCTAAATGCAGGGAGCCAGGCTGTAAAAGTGCTTGAGGGCGTTGAGCTGGGCTAGCCTGAGAAAACCATTCTTATTGCTAGTATGTCCCTCACAGTAACCTCGGGGCACCATGCTTTCCTTCCTGCAGCCAGAAGCACTGGAAGGTTCTACTCAAGGCTTCAGAGAAGGAAACAACAACAACAACAACAACAACAACAACAACAACAACAAAAACTCCGCAAACCAACAAACAAAAACTTCAGCTCTATTAGTATTTATGGCTCAGGAATCTGGAGTATAGAGAGATGAAATGGGAACTAGAGGCTAGCTCATGGCATCCTAGGGACAAATTTTCCTAAGACTTCCAATCCCAGTCACCGTTTTTCCTTCTTTAAAAGACAAACAAACAATCAAGCAAAACAAAACAAAACAAAACAAAAAACCCAAAATGAAAACAAAACAAAACAATCCCTGGTTATCACGTAGCCCAGGCTAGCCTCATTACTCATTATGTAGCCAAGGATAACCTTGATTTTCTCATCCTCCTGTCTCAACCTTCATATTTCTGGGATTATAGGCATGTGCCACCATAGCTGGCTTATGCAGAGCTTTTGGGATTTTGAACAGGCTGTGTAAGCACACTCGACCCATCAACCTGCACACAGAGCCCTCTATCCTGACTTTTTTATGTGTGACCTTCAAGGCTTCCGTAGTTCTGCTCTTGAGTTTCTAATCCTATTCAAGCTTGAGCTATACTGTCATTTTTTTTTTTTTTTGTAGCCTCACAGCTGAATCTTTAATTTTAGCAATGTGCCTTCTGCATATTTGAGTACTTAGAATAGTTGTTTCTGCATGGCTACCAGTGAAACTTAAATTGGTAATTAAAACAACCTGATTTCATCACTTTACGATTTCAAGAAACTGAATTATTTTGTGTCGTAGGACTTATAAAAGCCAACACAGGAGGCAGTTTTCTGCTGCCCTGAGAGTAGAGACTCTGTCCTTGCAGGGTGGTCATCTGTACCTGAGAGCAGAGACTACTCTCTCTCCACTTGACTTTCCCAGCCCTCATGTGCACACTGGCATGCAGCCTTTGGTCACATGTGGTGCTCTGAGAGCTTATCTGTAGCGCCAACCTCACTTCCAAATCCCAGAACTTGGTATTAACATTTGTACCCTATGGTCTTGGGGGCCTCAGATGCACTCTAAGTTCAGTTCCCATCACTTTCCTTCTGTTAGGGTGATGGCTCAGCAGGTCAAGTACTTACTGGATAAACATTAGGACTTCAGTTTGCATGCACAGAAAACCCACACATAAAAGCTACACATCACAGTGAAAGCCCATAGCCCCAGAGCCAGGCGGTGTAGACAGGAGTATCCCATAGGCTTGTTGGTCAGCTAACCTAGCTAAAACAAAGAGCTTCAGGTTTGCTGAAACCCTGACTCAGAAAATAATGTGGAGAGTAATTAATGAAGACACTGCATTGACTTTTACATACATATACATACAAATACATACAAGGGATGTGACTGTGTACACATGTACAAACACACATACCATATACACTATTTTTTTTTTTTTTAAAGAAGAGAATCATGCGAGGTATCTATATGTTTTCTCCTATCCTGACACTTTGGAGTCCCAGGATGCTCTTTCATCCCTTCCCAAGGCCTGCTATAACCCTGGTGACCCTAACAGTTTTGTGAGTCGTTCCCCAATTTGCTCTCAGCCTAGGCTGAGTTCTTCATGACCTCGCACCTACAAGACACACCTTTCTCCCCTAACTCAGCTCCCTGCTTCCCTCTTTCTCCTTCCTTATTTTCCAGCGAGGTCCTCCTTCAACACAGTTCTTACGTCGTTGCCATGCCTACAGTCATCCAGCTGCTCTCAAGTACCTACTCTTAGCAAAGTTCTCAAGGCCAGCCTGACTTCTCAGAGGATTAAACTTCTTATTCCAGAAGTGGATCTGGAATCGTTCTTTTTACTACCTGATTCCTAAGACATGGGTGAATACAGGTATGTGATCATGCTTCCTGCAGAAGGTGGAGAGAACCTAGCCACAATGGAATCTGGGTTTCCAGCTCCTTCACGGAAAAGGACGGATGAGGAATTAACATGCACACCAACAGTAGAAGAGTAGTCAGAGAAGCGTTAGTGTGTTCACTGAAGACTTACAAACAGTCCGTCATCAGGAATTGGTGGGGACTGATGAAGGTTGGGCTCTGCACTCTAAAATTGTTTCAGAACATCTGTCTTTCTCCCTTTAAAATATTTATTTGTGTATGAGTTGCCCAGAGAGACTAGAAGGGGATATCAGATTCCTTGGAATTGGAGGTACCAGAGTTTGGTAACACCCATCATGGACCCTCTGATGGAGCAGTAAGTGCTCGTTACCATCTCTTCTGCCCAGAATTTCTTCTTTAAGGAGCTAGCTTAGTAAAGCCTTAACTTCTTAATTTTTTTAAAAATTTAATTTTATGTCTGTGAGTGTTTTGCCTGCATATATGTATGTGTACTACACATGTGACTGATGTCCACAGAGGTCAGAAGACGGTTTCAGATCCCCCAGTAGTGGAGTTACAGACAGTTGTGGGCCACCAGACAGGTGTTGGGAATAGAACCTAGGTCCTCTGGAAGAGCAGTTAGTGCTCTTTACTGCTTCTGGAAAGAAGTTAGGTCATTGGGGGTGTGCCTTTGAAGAAGGATAGTGGGACCCTACCCCTCCTATTTTCTCTCTCTCCTTCATGGCTGCCTAGATATGATCAGGCATCCTCTGTCATGTACCATTGCCATGATGAATTGTCCACCATGTCCCAAAGCAGCAGGGCCAAGAGTCCTTTGATTGAAAACTTTGGAACTGTGAGCCAAAATAAACTTCTCCTTTTAAAGTTGATTACTAGTGGTGTTTTATCATAGTAATGGTAGCTTACTGTGAAGGTTTGAATACATTTGTCCCATGGGAAGTGGCACTATTAGGAGGTGTGGCCTTTATTGAAGAAGGTGGGGCCTTTTAGAGAAAGTGTGTAACTGTGGAGTTGGGGCTTTTGAGGTTGCTCAAGTGTGGTCAGTGGAATCAGAGCCTCCTCCTGGCCGCCTTTGGTTCAAGATTTAGAACTCTCAGTTCCTTGTCCAGCACCATGTCTGCCTGCACAATGTAATGCTTCCCACCATGACAATAATGGACTTGAACCTCTGAAACTATAAGCCAGTGCCAACTAAATGTTTGCCTTTATAAGAGTTACCTTGGTCATGGTGCTCCTTTACATCAATAAAACCCTAAGATACTAACAGTCCACTATTTAAAAACAGATTCTAGTCTCATATTTGTACCTTACACATGGCATTAAAGCCCCAGTCCAGACTCCCATCACACCATTCTAGTTGGATTTACATAGGGTCCTTTCTGTTCTGACTATTTTGAGGGCAAACCCTCTAGATTCTCTAAGGTGGTGGTTCTCAACCTGTGGGTTGCAATCTTTGCATATCAGATATCCTGCTTGTCAAATATTTATATTACTATCTATAACAGTAGCAAAATTACAGTTATGAAGTAGCAACAAAATAATTTTGTGCTTGGGGGTCACAACAACATGAGGAACTGTATTAAAGGGTCACAACACTAGGAAGATTGAGAAGAACCACTGTTCCAAGGGTTCTTGTATGGATCAGATAAGACTGTTGTTACACGATGTTTTACAGAAATAAAAGACAGAATTGCTGCGCTAGAGTAAGAATGTCTGAAGGGGTAAGGTCTGGCTAGCTGTGTGATTTTATTTGTTCAATTCTTTAATGAAAATACTGCTAAAGCCAGGGGCTGTTCTGGGCACTTGGGAGATAGATACAAGATCAAGTGAGGTATGGATCCTTATTGAGAAGGGGATGGGGAGCCAGGTAGGAAGAATACAGGAACTACAAATGATAAAAACATTTGTGTTTCCCCAAGGACACACAGTAATTCCCTATATGTTAAGTCAAAACTAACTTGGGATATTAGTGTAAAGGTGAAGATTATGTGAAAGGAGAGGCTGGAAGACAAACTGGAGATCCTTCTTTCCCCAAGCTAGACCAGTCCCCAGCCCATGCTCCCCTGCCCCCGACTCTATTCTTGGCTCTTCTGCCAATTCCCAGCAGAAGATGTCCAAGAGTCTGAGAACCCCACAGCCCCAGTATTTGCAGGCCTGGGGACCCCCGAACCATCTATGGCTTTCCCATATCACTGACTGCGAGTTCAGACAGGCTTCTAGAGGCTTCTTGAAGTGTGCATTGGTTATATGGGCTATGAACATTTATTGATGCATTCAATAAATGAGCACATACTTTGCTGTGTGCATCTCTGCTTGAATTAAGTTTTAAAAACAATAGAAATAGTAGTGAAGAACATTTTTAGGTTTATTCTCTCTCTCTCTCTCTCTCTCTCTCTCTCTCTCTCTCTCTCTCTCT
>JADRCH010000043.1:2373268-2420737 GCA_019843965.1 Rhynchomys soricoides
TCTCTCTCTCTCTCTCTCTCTCTCTCTCTCTCTCTCTCTCTCTCTCTCTGTGTATGCACATCTGTGTGCAGGTGCTCACTGTAGCCAGAAGAGGGCATCAGATCCTCCAGAGCTGGAATTATAGATGATGCTAACCCTCCTGATGTAGAATCTTTCCACCAAGCTCCTGAAGGACAAGCAAGCACTCCTAGTGCTGAGCCATCTCACTGGCCCTGAGAATGTTTTTATACAAATGCAAATTAATGCTGGATGTGGTAAATTTTATAAGATAACTCTTCCATGACCCAAACAACCTATCCCTATGTGTTTTCTCCATAGTATTTAAATGCCATGCTCAAGTTCTTAGTCTGAATATTTAGTAACTATAAAATAATTGAATTCTAAGTTAATCAACCATTCAACCAACTGAGTAACCAGTAGGCATCTATTAAGCAACTTTGACACCATCTCTTAGGTTCTGTTGGAAGCCAGACAGGACCAAAACCAGGACATCATTCCAGCCTCAAGGGACTTCCTGTTTGGAGGAAGACCCAAGTAAGAGGTAAAAAGCCACCTCCAAGCAGCCTAGGATCCTGGGGTCTGCTATGACTTCTGACAATGAAAAAGATTAAAAGTCACTTGGCTGAGAGAAAGCTATGGCGTAAGGAAAGTAAACAAAACAATGCATTCAATCCCTATCCATCAGTATGATTAATGTTTGGTTTTACTTATTAAAATCTAGATATCTTAAAAAGAAAAGCAGGAGAGGGGCTCTAGAGATGGCTTAGTCAGGGGCACAAGTACAAGGACCTGAGCCCCAGCCTCAGCCCCAGCCCCAGCCCCAGCAACCACATAAAAACCCAGATGTGGTGGCACATTCTTGTAATCTCAGCTCTGGGGAGACAGGGACAGCTAGGTTCCTGAGGCTTATTGGCCAGGCAGCTTAGCATCATCAAGGCTGATGGTCCAGTGGGAGATCCTGTCTCAAAAAACAAGCTGACAGCCGGGCAGTGGTGGCTCGCCTTTAATCCCAGCACTCGGGAGGCAGAGACAGGTGGATTTCTGAGTTCGAGGCCAGCCTGGTCTACAGAGTGAGTTCCAGGACAGCCAGGGCTACACAGAGAAACTCTGTCTTGAAAAACCAAAACCAAACCAAACCAAAACAAAACAACAAACCAACAAGCTGACCAGCTCCTGAAGAGCAACACACAAGTGTGAAGCTGAAGCAAAGGTAATGGAGGAACAGCTGACTGGCTTACTCTCTCCTGGATTCTTACAGCACCCAGGACCATCTGCCTGGGGCACCACCCACAACAGGCTGGACCCCCCCTTCATGTGCATATGCATTCACATACACTAGGTCATCAGGGATGTAAGCTCAGAGGGAAAACAGGTTGAGAAAGAACTTTGGCATTTGCCACCAGGGAAGAGATGATTAAGAAACACAAATCTAGTGCAATGGAATGAGCAGTAGTGGTGAGACATGGGCAGGAGCCAACACTGAAGTCCTTGAAATGGCTGTCAGGAAAGTGTGCTGGGGATAGGTAAAGGTACTTGCTGCAGATCCTGAAGGCCTGAGCTTCATGCCCAGGACCCATATGGTGAAGGAGAGAACTGACCCTCTTTGTCCTTTTATCTCTTAGGGCCCTCATTTCTCTAGCTCCTCTTAGTGACCACATCCATGAGCAGAATCCATACAGTTACAAGAGTCACAGCCTCAGTGGTTCTTTCTTCATATGATATTAGGACCTTCAGAGTCTTCCTGCTTGTTAGAAGCTTGGGTTTTGGTCTGGACTTGGCTTTGTAGTCTAAGAACAGACAATTATGATTGATAGAAGTGTCTTGGGTTTCTACTGCTGTGACAAAACACTATGACCAAAAACAACTTGGGGAAGAAAGGGTTTGTTTCAGTGTACACTTCTACATCACAGTCTATTACGGAAGAAGTCAGAGCAGAAACCTGGAGGCAGGAACCTGGAGGCAGGAGCTGAGGCAAAGGTAATGGTAGAACACTGCTTACAGGCTTTCTCTCTCCTGGCTTGTTCTGACTGCTTTCTCACAGAACCTAGGACCACCTACCTAGGGGTGGCAGCACTGAAATGGGATGGACCTTCCCACATCAACCAATAATTTAAAAAATATACTTCAGGCCTGGAGAGGCTCAGGCATTAAGAGCACTGGCTGTTCTTTCAGAGGTCCTGTTCTCTGATCCCAGCAACAACATGGAGGCTTAGAACCATCTGTCATGAGGTCTGATGTCCTCTTCTGGCATGCAGGCATACATGTAGGCAGACAGAGCACTCACACATAAAACATATAAATAAATTAAAAAGTTTTATCAAAAAAAAATGCACTACAGACTTGCCCTCGGGCAGATCTTGTGATGCATTGACATAAAACTAGTGAGGACAGGCAGTAACTATGCTATATTATAAATGAAGCCATTATTTTTGTGGGTATATTGTGAGGATGCATGTGTGTGAGTGTGTGCTGGTGTGTGTGATTGCAGGTGCTTATGTATGTGTGATTGCACATGCGGGCACATTTATGTAGAGGCCAGAGGGCAACCTGGGGTATTATTATTCCTAAGGGAGTATCTACTTCATTTTGACAGAGGCTCTCCCTGGCCTGGAACTCACTGGTAGGATAGCTAGCCAATGAGTCCTGGGGATCTACTGTCTCTGTCTTCCTAGGTCTGTGAATACAATTGTGTGTGCATCCACACACATGCATATAAAATGCAGGGCAATGGGCAAGTCATTCTGAGCTACAAGCTAGGAAGGAAACCAGCAGAGGAAGAACTTAGGCAGTTGCTACATGGGAAGTGAGTCAAGTAGAGCACAGTCAGCTTTTGTTTCTGTGGGCTCTGGGCATGAAGCTTGGCTCCTTATGCTTCTACAGCACACACTTTATTAACTGAGCCATTCCCCTAGCTCTGGGGCCAATTTTCATTAGAACTTTGGTTATTTTTAGTAACTCGTTCTATACTTCCATGGGAACATCTATAAAGGGAGTTTTAAGTTTTATTTTTATGTGTATGAGTGTTTTGCCTGCATGTAAATATGTATACCATATGTATGCCTAGTGCCCATGGTTGATAACCAACAGTGGGTGCTGAAATTCAGGTCCTCTTGTAAGAGCAGCAATTGTTCTTAACCACTGAGCTATCTCTCCATTCCCTAAAGAAGGAAAGTATTATACCCACCCCCCCCTTCAGGATTTTTCTATGTAGCCCTGGCTGTCCTGGAACTTGATCTGTAGAGGAGGCTACTCTCAACTCACAGAGGTTTGCCAGCTTCTGCCTCCTGAGTGCTGGGATTAAATGTGTGTACTACAACCACCCGGCAAATATTATTTTCTTAAGAATAATGAGATCTTAAGGAAGGAGATTGCAGTAAGATTAATGCCCATGGAATTCTCATTTCAATATTCATATTAATCACAATGTTTCTAACACACATGAATATTCATCTCTCCACACAGTGGCTAGCTAATCCATTCAGTGCTATAGGCTCTGACTTGAAAAATCAAGAAACATCTTCAAAGGGGCTTGAGATAATTTGCCTCTAAGACATTCTGTTCTAAAGGCCCGCAAGTCAGTGGAGTTTGTACAGACTGCCTGCTGAGGTAATTACCTCCTCATTCACTCAGGGCAAGGTCAGCTGCCATATCTGCCCCTGGTGTGACATTATGACATGTCAGCCCCCCCCCCCCCCCCCCAGCATGTTAGTGTGGTCAGGAAGGAAAGGCGGTGGATGTGTTTTTGTCTCCATGGTCTCTGATCTGTGTGGGCACATTTACTTACTGGGCATATCTTCTGGTACACAGATACCAAGTGATCCCTGTCACTCTCCATCACATTTGTTTATTATTTGTGTATGGAGGAAGGCACATGCCCAGTGCATGTGTGGAGGTCTGACAACTTTGAGAGCCAGTTCTCTCCTTTTACCATGTGGATTCTGGGGCTTAAACTCAGGCCCTTGGGCCTGGTGGCATGTGCCTTTATTCACTGAACCTTGTTGCTGCACATGTCACTCTTTATATATCATCTTGTCTTTCTCTGAAATCTTATAATGAAAAAATTTCATTCTTCTTTCAGGTTAATCTTACTGTTATTTTTAAGATTATAAAATACCATGCATTTGCTGTAACCAGAGAGACTATGTTTAGATCTGAAGAGAAAAATTTAGTAATTCCAGACTCTCCCAACTCTCTCCCTATCCTCTTGAAGTAATAACAATTTGGACAACAGTGTCATGTATAAGTTTGTACATCTTCCATATTTCACGATCATCATACACACACAAAATCCTTATATACACATAAACATGTACACACACACACACATACACACACACACACTCCACACCCATGAGTGAGAAATGACTGCAGGGAAGGGATCTTCTTTAATACTGTGAGAAAATGACTAAATAAAGCAAGACACTCAGTTTTCTGTATCCAAAGATTCCATGGTTGAAGTGGAAATTTCTGGTTTCTTTGGTGTCATGTGATGTTTTTCTGGAAACTGCCTTATGAGTGGATGTTTTTACTGAAGCAGACACGTGGGAGGATGTTTTGCTGAGAACAGACACGTTCTCACATGATGTTTTCTGGAAGCTGCCTGGAAAAAGGGCATGAGATGTTCTGCTAGAGCGGATGCTTGAGAGAACACATGATATTTGGAAAGGGTATAAATGTGACCCAACAGACAGTGGACAATGCTGTGTGGTATTGGTTCACCTTGCTACTCTTTGCTGGTTATTATTTGTTGTGACTTCATAGAGAGAAACATACCAAGGAACTTCTGGTGGCTTCCTGCTGCTTCTACTGACTCAGGGTGATTGACAGAGCCTTGCAGTTTCTTCTGGATAGAACTGCTGTTGCTGATTTATGAGTGGTGTTTGTAAGTGGATTGAGCTACCGCTGCTGATTTGTGTGAACTGAACTGCTGATATCCTGACAATGCAGATTGGATTTGCTCCAAGAACTATTTCTAAACAGGTCCACATCCTCCTTTGCCCTATTAACTTTTCCTTTCTACTGCCTCTGGTAAGTGGTGGGCTAGAAGGGAAGTTAAAGCAGTTAAGTACACTTTGTTGTAGTTATTTTTAATCCCAATCTGGCATTTAATCCTACTCTGCCTTTAATCATTCAATTCCTGGATAAAGGATGTACTGTGATGGTTTGTGTATGCTTGGCCCAGAGAGTGGCACTATTTGGAGGTGTGGCCTTGTTGGAGTAGGTGTGGCCTTGTTGGAGTAGGTGTGTTACTGTGGGCGTGGGCTTAAAGACTTTTGTCCTCTCTGGAAGCCATTATTCTGCTAGCAGCTTTCATACTTTAAAACTCTCACCTACTCCTGTACCATGTCTACTCCTGTACCAATGCCTGGATGCTGCCATGTTCCCACCTTGACGATAATGGACTGAACCTCTGAAGTTGTAATCCAGCCCCAATTAAATGTTGTCTTTATAAGAGTTCCCTTGGTCATGGTGTCTGTTCACAGCAATGAAACCCTAACTAAGACACCACCTATGTCTCTTCTGCCCAACTATTAGCTGTTGGCATCTTTATTTACCAATCAGAAACAATTTGAGGGCAGGGTCACATAGCATCATTTGGGTCTATATACAGACTTCAGGTCTTGGGGGCCCATACTTAACATTACAATAGACCCCAAAACCAAACCTCAACAACACCTATTAAAGTAGGTTTTGAAAAAACATGGTCTTCTGTTCACATTTTTTAAAGACAAGGTCTCATACAGCACAAGATTGGCTTGAACTTTCTATGTAGCTGAGATTGATCCTTCTGTCTCAGATGTTGGGATTACAGGCATGTGCTTTTGCTTTTTCTAGGCTCTACATTTCTGAAAACATAATGTTTTAAAATGTGATAAGTGGGGCTGGAAAGATGGCTCTGTGGTTGAGAGCATGTGGTTCTCTTTTAGAGAACCGTGGTTTATTTCTAAGCACCCACAATGTGTACTACCACTGATAGCTCAAGCTCCAGTGGCGGACCCATGCTGTCTTATACCTCTAAGTGCACATGCAGACCCCCTACCAGACACATATACATAATTTAAAATAATAAAAAATTTGAAACTGTAATACAGTTGACAAGATAGTTCAGTGGGTAAAAGTGTTTGATATACAAGTCTGATGATCAAAGTTTGATCCCTGAAGCTCACCATAGAAGGGACAAAGTTATTCTCACAAGTCGTCCTCTGATCTACACACATACACACACACACACACTTATAATTTAAAAATTTTAAATGTAAAAACAGAGAGTGAAATCTTCACACATTGCATCAGCAAGAGCTCGTACATCAGTCTTCAGCCCCATGAGTCTCAGTAACCTGGGGCAGGTGGGCAAAGACTCACCAGGAACTCAGCATTTATTAAATGCTAAACACAAAGAAATTTATGCTTCTATTGCTATGATAATGGAGAATATGTAAGCACTAGTGTTTTGTCCAAAAGGCCCAAATATATCACCTTCAAAGAACTGAGAAACCCAGTTCAGCCTAGACAAGTCCAGAACAGTGCAAATGGCCAAGGCCATAAACAGGGAGATTCTTGAAGTGTGGCCTCCCAGCTAAAATCTATAGTTAACAGGCACAGACAGGCATGCTCTCTGACTGGGGAAGTCATCTAGATTGGTTGTGGTTTTGTTTACTTCTACGTGGTTGGCTGGAAATGAGCTGTAACAATTTAGCTTTTAATGGGAAAATTCTTAATTATGGACTAGGTACTATATCCAAGTGCTTGGCAGTGCTGGCTGAAAGGATCTTGTTCCTCTGATGTTGCTTTGTGTCTGCTGATCTGGGGAGACCCCCTTTAAGAATAGACTTCAAGGGCTGCTGTGATCCTTTGAATGAAAATGGCTCCCATAGGTTCACAGTGTGTGACACTATTGAGAGGTTTGGCCTTGTTGGAGTAGGTGTGGCCTTGTTGGAGGAAGTATGTCACCAGAGGTGGGCTTTGAGGTATCAGAAATTCAAGCCAAGCCTAGTGGCTCACTTTCTCTTCTTGCTGCCTGCTGGTCCAGATGTAGAACTCTCAGCTACCTTGTCAGTACCATATATGTCTGTGTGCTGCCATGCATCCTGACATGATGACAGTAGATTAAACCTCTGAACTGTAAGCCAGCTCCAGTTAAATGTTTTTCTTTATAAGTTGCCATGGTTGTGGTGTCTCTTCACAGCAGTAGAAACCCTGACTAAAGCAGCTGCTTTCAGTGGCACTCAGCAACTTGATAAAACAGCAGGACACATAGTTCAAAGGACCAATAAGTTTGCCTTGGTAGAAACTGGTACTTGTACTATTTTTCATTTTTTAGTAATTAACTAAGACAGAGCCTCTAGTTCCCTATATAGATGAGGATGAGGTCTTGAACAGATGATCCTCTTGTCTCTAACTCCTGAGTCATGGCTATACCATGCACTACTACACCCAGTTTATGGGATACTGAGGATAGAACTCAAGGACTCGAAGGCTATTACTCTACCAACTGAACTATATCATCAGCCCAGTTTTTAGTACACTATTTGTGTGTGTGTATGTGTTTGTGTAATGTATTTATGTCCCTTAAACTTATACCTTTCATATGTTACTTAACTTATGCTCAGTGTAAATTATTCTGCATCTGTCTTATGCTCTTTTATCTTATGGCACAAGAGTGTTTTTGATAAACTTTCTTTGCTAACTTATTTCCACATAGTGTTTGTCTTAGTTAGAGTTTCTTTGTAGTAAAGAGACACAGTGACCAAGGCAACTCTTTTAAAGGAAAACATTTAACTGGGGCTGGCTTGCAGTTTCAGAGATTCAGTCTTTTATCATCATGGCAGGAAGCATGGCAGCCTGCAAGCAGACATAATGCTGGAGAAGGAGCTAAGAGTTCTACATCTTGATACAAAGGTATCCAGAAAGAGACTCTTTCATACTAGCCAGAGCCTGAGCATAAGAGACCTCAAAGCTCATCTACATAGTGACATACTTCCTCCAACAAGGCCACACCTCCTAATAGTGCCATTCCTTTTGGCCAAGCATTTAAACATATGAATCTATGGTGGGAGGTGGCAAACCTATTCAAACCACCACAATCCACTCCCTGGTCCCTATAGGTTTGTAGCCATAACATAATGCAAAATGCATTTAGTTCAACATCAAATCTCCCCATATTCTATCACAGCCACAACAATGTTTAAAAGTCCAAAGTTCAAAGTCTCTCCTGAGATTCATACTATCTCTTAATTGTAATCCCCTATAAAATCAAAATAAAAAAGCAGATCACATACTTCCAACATCACAGATTATATATTACCATTCCAAAATGTCATAGTGAGGAAATACTGGACCAAAGCAAGACCAAAACCAGCTGGGCAAACTCCAAACTCTGCATCTCCATCCGTGTCTGATGTTCAACTCCTTTCAACTTTGTTGACTTCAATACAATTCTTTCCCTTGAGCTGGTTCCATTCCCTATGAGCAGCTTTCATTGTCAGATAAATATCCCATGTCTCTGGCATCTCTAACATCTTGGGGTCTCCAAGGCAATTACAATTTGTTCCAAGATAGATGATCTTCTGCGCTCCTCTAAGGGGCTAAGGTCCCTTCTTCAGCTATGCCCTCTGTAGCACTCTAGGCTCTGGCTGACTCCACCTCAATGCTGCTGCTGTTCTTGGTGGTACTAGCATCTCCAATACATTGGAATATTCACTGCAGTTGAAGGCAGCTCTTTCACCAATAGCCTTTCATAGACTCTCTTCATGGCCAAGCTTCAACTTCTCTGAAAGATCTCTTCTGTCCCAGGCCTTCAACTGCCTCTGAGGCTATACTTTTACCAATGGCCTTTCCTGCCTCTTACAGTGACAAGCACCAGCTGCTCTTCATGATACCTTCATACCTTCAAAATCAGTACCACTTGGGTAATTCTTACATATTACCAAGTATTGCTGCCAGCATGAGGCTGATCTCTGGAAACCAGCTTCTTTGTGCTCTCAGAAAACACTCCCAGATGATTCCTCTCAGTGATGTTTTATTTTTAATCACCACTAATTTCTTAGCTCTAGTTAACTAGCATCATTTGTACCAGTAATTCCTTTTATTCTTGACTCTAAAGTTACTTTTTACATGGCCCAAGTAGCCAAGTTCTTCTGCTTGCTGGGACTGGAACATGGCCCCCTTGTTCTATTACATCTTCACCAGCTTTCTGTTTTCAATTATTTCCTTCATTGCCTAAGCAGTGTCCTGGAGCTTGCTCTGTAAACTGACCTTGAACTCAGAGATCTGTATGCCTCTGTCTCCAGAGTGCTGTGGTTAAAGGTGTATACCACCACACCTGGACCTATGCTTTTTATTTTTTAAACCTGGAACTTGGTTTGTAGACCAGGCTTGCCTCTGTCTCCTGAGTGCTGGGGTTAAAGTTATGTACCTGAACCTAAGATTTTCTTTAATTCCTTTTTACAAGATCTTTATAAGCATGGCCACTCTGCTTCAAAATCCTGATTAAAAGCCTGTGTCTTCCAGCTTCAAGATCTGATTACATGGGTACCCTCCATTTCTAGAGTGAGGTCCATTCCAGATATAGTCAAGAATAGCCATCATAATCCATCCCTTGTCAATTTGACACATAGTCATACCTTTTTATGTCCAAATAAAAACAATAAGCTGCTCATAATAACCTAACATCATATAGTTGTCCCTTGTTCAACTGCAAATACATAAACAACCACACTGACCAGGTGGGATCTTGCTCTGAGGTCACCACTCCTTTAATTGCAATTAATATCCTGGAACACAGGATTTACCTCTATTCTACTTCCTGGTGCTTCTTTAATCTTTGAACCATACATTTTGTATTTTTCCGTTCTAAGCTTGCTATGTTTGATCAAAAGGCTCTTCATAAGAATGAACCACAGGACAGAGTCTATGCTAGACTGTTTTGAGATTTCCTTTGTCAATGCAAGTAATCTAAATCTCTTTACTTTAGCCTCAGACAGACTCTCCAGATGAGGGCAAAAAGCAGCTATATTCTTTACCAAAAACACAAGTTCATCACACAAGTACAGTCTCTAGGCCACATGCTATCATTTTTCTCCTCTGAAACCTCTTGAGCTAGGCTCCCACAGTTCAAATCACCCTCAGCACCATTGTCTTCTACGGTGCTGAGCACCATTACTAGGATGATCCATTAAGACCCATTTAAAGCATCCCATTGCTTTCCAAAGTCCCCAAATCCATATTCCTCTAAACAAAAGCATGGTCAGACCTGTCATAGCAATACTGAAGTGCCTAGTACCAGCTTCTGTCTCAGTTGGGGTTTCATTGCTTTGAGGCGACATTATGACCAAGGCAACTCTTATAAAAGAAAACATTTAATTGGGGCTGGCTGATAGTTTCAGAGGTTTAGTCCATTATCATCATGTCAGGAAGCATGGCAGCATGAAGGCAGACATGGTGCTGAAGGAGCCTAGATTTCTACATCTTTATCCAAAGGCAGCCAGAAGGAGACTTTCTTCCTATGCAGCCAGGAGGAGACTATGTTCCACACTGAGTAGAGCCTGAGCATAGGAGACCTCAAAGCCCATCTACACAATGATACACTTCCTCTAACAAAACCACATCTCCTTCAACAAGGCTATGCCTTCAAATAGTGCTGCTTCCTATGGCCAAATATTCAAATACATGAGTCTATGGATGCCAAACATATTCAAACCACCACAGTACTTAAACTGGGTTTGTCCATATGGATCTAAAGAAATCCTCAGATAGAGAAGAGGAACTTTTGCTAAGTACATTGTGAACAAGAACTCCTGAGAAGAAGCTGTGCCTGCAGTGACTGATTATCTGATTAGAATTTCAGTACTGTGAGGAGATTTGAATGTTGCAGGTCCAAAGGCTAATTGCCCTACCTCGGTCTAGTTCTAGCTCTCTGGGACAGCCATTCATTATCTATCTATTTTAGTTTGTGTCAGAACTAAAATCTTCCCACTAATACATAAAAACCTTTTGGAGTCTACTAAGTTAGCAGATTACTAGCTTCCACCAACCCAGAAGCTCAGCTTTACTATAGGTTGGGCCTCTCTGATGTACCCACCAATGTATTTTAAACTTGCCTTGATTTATGACTTTCTTTGTTCTGTAAAACGATTAAAAACCTCATGAAACTGCTTCCTTGTTAGAACATAGAATTAGAGATAAGCTAAATCTGTATTTCTTGGTCATGAAATTTCACTCAAAATGGCTCCAGAATAAACTATCTTTTATTCTATTTAAGATGGAAGCTGTGGCTTTGCTTCAATGATATAAAGAGAAAATCTTCCTTGAAGAGGCTTGTTAAATTCTTTCCCCAAGGACCCATGAAAAAAATGTCCATTTATTTTAGGTTGGGCACCAACAGACCAAAGGGGGAAAAAAAATGCCATCTGATTTCAACTTAGTGTTCTAATGAGTTGTTGGAGTTAAGTTACTGCAGAAACATGGGTGAGGAGTTATTTACAGGGTAGGTATAATTCAAAATCTTCTTCTTCTCTGGGAACTCCTACCCTAGTATGGGTGGTAGAAATCACACACACACACACACACACACACACACACACACACAAATGCAGAGAGTTTTGCCTTCAGTTAATCTTTCACCTCTAGTACCTCCTGTTATGAAGGACAGGAGTATGTGATTGTAGTCTCAAATGAGTGGTGGCCACCCCCCACTCCCTGAGAGGAATGTGTCTTAGTGTTTCTATTGCTGTGAAGAGACACTAGGACCATCACAACTTTTATAAAGGAAACCATTTAATTGGGGCCTAGTTTACCATTAGAGGTTTAGTCTATTGTCATCATGGTGGGAAGCATGGCAGCATGCAGGAAGAAGGTGCTGGGAAAATAGCTGAGAGTTCTACATCCGGATCAACAGGCAGCAGGAAGAGAGTGTAACACTGGGCTTGTCTTGAGTTTCTGAAGCCTCATAGCCCACTTCTGGTGATGCACTTCCTTCAAGGCTACAAGCCCTAATCCCTTCAAATAGTTCCTTTGCCTATAAGCCTATGGTGCTTTAGGCTTTTCATTCAAACCACCACAGGAATGAAAATAGGTGAAACCTTGTGAGGGTTTCCTGGGGGTAAACACAGCTTCTTGAATTTCAAAATGGCAGTGGCTGTAGTTGCCAGGAAGGCAGAGTTTCACAAGCTTTTCTTCATAACTTTAACTAATTCGTCACTTCCTCTAAGTCGCATTTTCTTTTACTAACATCTGCTGAATTTGTTAGCCTATAGAGTTCCAGGCCCTGGGAAGGAATCTCTACTCCTTCTAATGACATATTTGAGTTACTGCAACTCTTCCATATACCTCACATCATGATTAGGTGGCGTGAGAGCAATCAATGGCAGGAGGCTGAGGAGGGAGTGCACAGGGGTATGGGAGGCAAGTTTGGTGGGACTGTAAATAGTTACAAATAATAGTTTTAAAATAGTCCCTTCCATAAATCAGTAGGGGTATCCTCTTTGTAATTCTCCAGCTGATGATAAAGCAAGACTCGGATTTTGTTTATAATTAAAGTTGGCAGGAGAGTTCTTCCTCAAGTCATAGTGAAAGCCAAAGTATAACTCACATTGCATACAGTCAGAATCAAGCAATAGCAAAGATGGACATGTCCAGACCTAGTAGGAACTGAATATTTGACTGTGGGCCACCAAGTCATCCTATGGCCTGAGCTGCCCATCAAGAATCTGACTCACCAACTCATAAGGTAGGATGTGCATAGCAGCAATTCATTATCAAATGGAAATGGTACATACATGATAGGGCCTGAGCAAGTCCTGAAGACACAAACAAGTTACATGGAATTTCTCAAATGCCTATCATTTTCTATTCCTGTTATAATTGTTGTCTGCTACCAAACATGTGCCTATTGCCTCATGGGATTATACCTTAGGATTGGTTGACTGAGGATGAGAGGACAGCTGATGATTCTGCTTGTTCTTCTATCCACCCAGAAGTGGATAGCTGCAGCCTTACAACCCCTTTCTGGGACAATGCTGAAAGACATGTGTGAAGGGAAATCTTCACAGTGAGCAGAACTTTGGACAGTATGCATGATCATACATTTTTTTTTGAAAGGAGAAATGGCCAGAAGTATGATGAGTCATGAGCACTGAGTCATGAGCTGTAGCCAATTGGTTGACTGGATGGTTAAGGACTTGGAAAGAGCATGACTGGAAAATTGGTGAAAAAGACATCTAGGAAAGAAGTATGTAGACAGATCTCTCCAAATGGGCAAAGGATGTGAAGATACTTGTGTTCTATGTAAATGTTCACCAAAAGGTGACTTCAGCTGCGGAGTTCAGTAGTCAAGTAGCTAGGATGACCTGTTCTGTGGACAGCCAGCTTTTTTCCCCAGCCATTCCTGTCATTGCCCAGTGGGCCCATGAATGAAGTGTCTCTGGTGGCACAGTTAGGGGTTATGTATGGGCTCAACAACATGGAATTCCACCCACCCAGGCTGTTCTGGCTATAACTGCTGCTGAGTGCCAGGTCTGCCAACAGTAGAGACCAACACTGAGCCCCAGACATGGCACTATTCTCTGATGTGACCACCTAGCAACCTGGTGGCATATTGACCACACTAGACCACTTCCTTCATGAAAAGGATGACACTTTGTTTTTACTGGAGTAGATACTTATTCTGGTTATGGATTTTCATTTTGCACACATAATGTTTCTGCCCAAACCATCATATATAGACTTAGTACCTTATCTATTATCATTATATTCTACACAGTATTACTTTTGACCAAGACTCACTTCACGGCCTGAGAAATATGAGAGTGGGCCCATGATCATGAAGTCCACTGGCCTTACCATGTTCCCCACCATCTTGAAGCAGCTGGCCTAAGAGAAATATGGAATGGCCTTTTGAAGACACAGTTACAGTGTCAATTAGGTAGCAGCAGCCTGAAGGGTAGGTGTTATATGCTTTGAATCAGCATCCAATATATGGTATAATTTCTCCTATAGCCAGGATCCATGGGTCCAGGAATCAAGACATGGAAAAGGGAATGCCACTCATTATCACCCCACTAATGACCTACTAGTCTGTTCCCATGCCCTTCAAAGAACTGAGAAAATGCCACAGATGTCAAAGAAGCAAGCAGCTTTATTTAAAGTGACAGAACAGGATACACTGCAAAAGGGCAGCAGGCTACCCTTACTGCTCCCTTAGTAGGTAAGTACCCTTACCCTACTTACTCAAGAGCAGTGTGTTATTGTTCGTGTTCTTCTTTTATGGGATCCAGGTTGAGGACTTAGTTGCTATGGGTAAGATATGTAGGGATTTTTGCTTTGATCAACAGGCTTAGGTTGTGTAAGCTTTTCTTCATTATGCTTGCCATTTTCCATGATACATCTGATTTTACTCATATGAATTCATAATCTTGCATAGACATGTGATGGTAGAGATTTTTTTTCTTTAAGGTCAAAAAACACAGTTCGCGTTACTGTGCATGCTCCCTAAAGTGGTTCAGGCTGCCTTACCTCCTTTCCTCTAGTCCCTGGATGTCTGAATAAAAACCAGCTGTGGTAGTCTGACTGAGAATGTCCCCAGGCTCTTATGTTTAAGGCTTAGTTCACACTTGGGAATAATTAGGGAGTACGGCCTTGTGGAAGGAGTTGTGTCACTGGGGGTGGCTTTGAGGTTTCTTTCTTTTCTCCTTATTGAAAATAGATTTTTTCATACAATATATTTTGATTATGGTTTCCTCTCTTAACTGCTCCCAGATCTGCCCCACCCCCTCATTTCCCCAAATCCACACACCACTCTCTCTCTCTCATTAGAGAACAATGAGACATTATGGTGGTTTGAATAGGAACGACCCCCACAGACTCAAATGGTCTAATGCATGGTCCTTGCGGGTGGTGCTACTTGAGATTCGGAGGTGTGGCCTTGTTGGAGTAGGCACGGCTTTATTAAAGAAAGTGTGTCACTGGGGTGGGCCCTAGGGTTTCAAATGCTTCTAATTATAAGTAGTAAAAGACTAATACATGATTCTTAAATATATGTAAACAATTCCAAATATTAGGTTTGTTGTTTTGTTTGAGGCCAGGTCTCACTATATAGCACTGGCTGCTCTAGAATTCGGTGTGTAGATCAGGCTAGCCTTAGGGTTAGGATCTTTCAGCACCATCACACTCAGCTCCATGAATCACTTTATGACTGCTATATTATTGGGTCTCTTGTTTATTGACAGAGAGGGCTTGAACCTCACACACCCCTTTGTTCTTCTCTTACAGACTAGCCACATTTCCTTTTCTTCACATTATTTCTTAAGAATAAAAAATCCAATATTCCAGACCACTGAACTGAAAAGTAATCTGCTGGGAATGAGTTAGGATAGCCTTCGGTCCTTTGTGATTGCCACTCAGAGTGGCTCATAAACCATCCTGAGGGTGGCCAGATCCCACAGAGGAGAGCTCAGGACAAGCTGAGTGCTGCGGCCTGTGCAGGGCTGTTGTTCATGTAGAGGAGGAGACTGAACAAAGGGAGAATGCGACCAAAGGCATCAGTATACTCCCTGATTAATTTGCTTTTTGTTAAACAAAATATAAGAGCAATGTCAAGTTGATTGCTTAAAGCTGAATGGAAAGGCTTGGGCTGTAACTCCATCACTTGGGAAGCAGAAGCAGGAGGACTGTCACCAGTTCTAGGCTAGCCTGGGCTACAGTCTTATAACACCAGGAAAAAAATTGATTTTCCAAGTCAGTGATTGCAGGAATGACTAGAGACCCTCAGCAGGCATTTTCAGATAAGGACTTTTATCCTCAGATTCTAACGTGCTTCTGATCTGATTCTAACATCACTTCAGATTCTGAGGTGATGTTAATTTCAGATGAGCTATTGTTAATGATCCATTGACTCTGTAAATACTTACTGAATACCTAAGTGTCAGGTACTTTATCATAGGCTCCAGACTCAAAGAACAAAACCAGACAGAAACACTGTCCTTCAGGAGTTTTCAATCTGGGGAAGGTGGGGTTAGAGGAGTCAAACACTGATTAAAAAAAAAGAAAGAAAAAGAAAAGAAAACAAATTGCACAGGGAGAGGCTTGGTGCTACTACTGGGACCAGTGCTCTGAAGGACGGGTATCCAGTGGTATGACTGGTTAACTTCGTCTGTGGAACTATAGGTGGGAAGAGGAGTTTCCACGAGGAAGAGAACCTGGGATTTGACGTGGAGAAAAGCTCCGGGGAAGAACAGAAGAGCTAGAGACACCTTCGACATGGTCCAGGTGCAGAGGGAACCTGAAGGTGACACAAAATGAGGAGAAGGTGGCAGGAGCCCAGCACAGAGGCCGTGTAGGTCACACTGGATTTATATAATTTCAAGGTTGGGATGAAAAGACTGGAAATCCATGTAATCAGTTTCTATGAACAGTCAACCAATGCGAATAAAGCTTCTTGGTATGTTTTGTTTCTCTTTTTCTTAAGTACAAAGTAGAGAGGAATCAAGACAAAGGTCCTAAGGAAAACTCTGGTACATTGTAATTCATCTCTCCTCCCCTGGAGCTTTGAATTCTGGCCAAGACTCATTTTGTTCTAGTGGGGCCTCTGTGTATAGAGCCAGTCAAAGTTTATTGCTTAAATTTGGAAGTGAATGATTTCAGGTTACTGTCCAATGCAATGAGTCCTTGGCTTCCCCTTATCCACAGGTACACTATTGAAGTCTGTGGCTCAGTCATAGCTATAAATAAAATTACTTACCTGCCTCTAAGTACAGGTATTAGAACTAAACATTAATATTTATATAAAACAACCAACTAGGCACATAGTGTTTTTATTATGCCTTGTATTAAAAATTTGGTGTGTGTTGGGTGCATTTGTTAGTATAAAGGCCCAAGGTCCACAAGCTCACTGATTAGTTAGGCTAGCTTCGCTGGCCAAGGAGCTTCAGCAACCCTTCTCTCTGAGTGCAGAGGTTACAGGAGTTATGCAACACTGGCCTTTTACTGTGTTCTGGTGATTTGAACTCAGGTCCTTGATGTGCAGCAGATACTTTTCTGAGTCATCTCTCTTGCCTCCGTGTCAGATCTCCGGTGTGGTGTGAGAACGCACAGGGAACGGATAGGTGAAGAGGCTTCTTGGAGATCCTTTCCAGAGGCCTATGAGGTCAAAGTGATGTCCTACTTTTTTTTTTGTTTGTTTGTTTTTTTCGAGACAGGGTTTCTCTGTGTAGCTCTGGCTGTCCTGGAACTCACTCTGTAGACCAGGCTGGTCTCAAACTCAGAAATCCGCCTGCCTCTGCCTCCCTGAGGGCTGGGATTAAAGGCGTGTGCCACCACTGCCGGCATGATGTTCTATTTTAAATATAGAATCTTATTATGTAGTCCTAGCTGGCTTGGGAACTCTCTCTGTAGACCAGGCTGGTTTCACAGAACTTGATGTGCTTCTAATACTCAAGTGCTTATATTAAAGGTGTGCACCACCACACCCAGCCAAAGTTATCTTGTTAAACCCAGAGGTCATTCTCATTCTCTCAAGAAGGTGCAGCAGAAATTTTCCATAACTACAAAAATGGATAGTAATGTTCAGAAGCAGCTAGACGATCCACTTGTTTTCTAAGGGGGACATTCTTTTTTCTCATCAATTTTTGTTTTTGAAAAGTTACTTGTCATGACAGTGCTTTGCTAACACCACATACTAGTATTTTAAAATGTAAACCCTGTGCAATTAATGTTGATATTTCCTACAGAAACACACTTTTTTTTTGGTTGTTTTTTTGAGTAAGGAGATTAGCGTTCTGATGCAACTCACGTTTGAACAACCAGACACCACAACTTGCTCTCCATGTCCGCATGCCTTTTTTGAAGTGGTTTCCTCCCAGGGGACTGCACTTCCAATTCTGCCCGTCAAATGTCCCATTCCACCTAAAACTTGATCCCCGGCGCTGGTCCAGGTCTGGCGCTGTGCGGCGCCGCCTTGTGGGGACACTCATGGGTCCCCCTCTAGTTGGCCTATAGCTTAAACTCTGAGAACCAACAGAAGCCCCGTTGAAGCATCCGGACTTCCGGCTCAGCTAGGCCACGCCCGGTCGCTTCCAGTCTGTGGCCACCCGGAAGGCAACAGAAGACGCCGGAGCCAGAGGGGGCGTTTCTGGCGTGCCCCGCCTTGAAAGGGTGGAGCCACGCCCACACAGAGAGGCGTGGTGTCTAACCGGCGCGGGAAAGGGGCCGAAGTCGCGTGCGCGCGCTCAGACAGCGATCGCGCGCAGCACGTTTAGGGAGGGGATGGCGGCAGCGTCGGCTGCTGGAAGCGGGACGCCCAGAGAGGAGGAGGTTTCTGGAGGGGAGGCAGCAGCTTCGCAGGCCCAAGCCCCGACGAGTGCACCTGGGGGGGCTCGCCTCTCGAGGCTGCCTCTGGCGAGAGTAAAGGCCTTGGTGAAGGCAGACCCTGACGTAACGCTGGCGGGACAGGAAGCCATCTTTATCCTGGCGCGTGCCGCGGTGCGGCGGGAAAGCAAGGGCGCCTGGGTCGGGGAAGGGGCGTGGTACATAGGGGGCGTGGCGCGAGGGGGCGTGGCGGGCCCTGGTATGCTGACCTGACTTGTCAGAGACCTAGGAAGGCTTGTGTAGGCCCGGTTTGAGTTTGTTAGTCCACTTCACGAGGGCCTGCGCAACTTTAGTTTGCATGGCTCCTGTGGCTCACACAGAACTTGAAGGGGATCCTAGTGAATGAGTGGGGTGGATTTATAAATATTAGAGCAGGGGGATTGGCTATGGAAAGGGATAGCAGAAGTGTTTTCGTGAAGTTTAGTACAATCTTCGCTTCTAGAACTTTCCTGTGTGGTAGAGTCCCCCTTCACCCTTCTTGTCCACATATACACAGGACTGCTCATCTCAGTGGGCTAGAATCCACTAATCTCTGCTTGCTTGTTTCGCAGGAGCTGTTCGTGGAGACTATTGCAAAAGATGCCTACTGCTGTGCTCAACAAGGAAAGAGGAAAACTCTCCAGAGGAGAGATTTGGGTAGAGTCCCTGTGGACAGGGGAGCTATGGGCTGGGCTTTCTTATAGCTGGTTCACAGGGCATTAATGAAGCAAGGGGAAATTTGTTTTTTGATTTGTCTAGCTGGTAACCCTTGCACGTGTGTTAGTTAGCCTTTAGAGACTGTATCTCACATTCCCTTCTGTGCTGCCAAACTCTTTTTCTAGTATCTTTAGAGTAGAGGGAAACGTGAATTTAGGAATAAGACAGGACTTAGTGAACAGCGTTTTCGTGGGCTTTTGTGGTGAGACAGTTAAAAGAATTAATAGTGTAAAAATGGATCTTAGGACATCAGGGTTATAGATCATGTCATTTGCATAAAGTTCCATGTTGGTTATTATATGGATTATACTGTTTTGGGTCTGATGTCCAAACGGCAAGAGCTAATCAAGTATCCCTTTACCTTGTATTTCAGATAATGCAATAGAAGCTGTCGATGAATTCGCTTTTCTAGAAGGTGAGTTCACTGTCAGCACAGATTATTTCTCTGTTGATGATGTGAACTTCAAACTTCATAAAATCTTATAAACACAGATGTGTGGTTCTCCTTCATACACATGGCAGCGATTCTCCCTGCTTCCTATTTTGATAGAAAAAAGGAACATTTTCCATTCTTGGGAATTAGAAATTCTACAGGGAAATTGCAAGCTTAGAAGAGGAAGGAGGGAGTATAAAAAATACTAGTAGAGTTGGATTTAGATTTTGAATATCCCCCTCCCTAAATATCAGTATTACTTCCTTATAATGTTAAAAATTAGAAACAAGCCGGGCAGTGGTGGCACACGCCTTTAATCCCAGCACTCGGGAAGCAGAGGCAGGCAGATTTCTGAATCCAGCCTGGTCTTCAGAGTGAGTTCCAGGACAACCAGGGATACACAGAGAAACCCTGTCTCGAAAAACCAAAAAAAAAAAAAAAAGAATTAGAAAAATTGATAACTTTTTTTTTTAAGATTCATTTTTATTTATGTGTGTGTGTTTCTGTGTATGTGTGTGCCAGGTGTATGTTGGGACCTATAGGAGCCAGATGAGTAGTGTTGAGTTGCTAAACCTGGGTGCTGTGAACCTGGGTGCTTCTGGAAGCACAGCAAGCACTTTTTTGTTTTGTTTGATACAAGGGTTTCTCTGTGTAGCCCTGGCTGTCCTGGAATTCACTCTGTAGACCAGGCTGGCCTCGAATTCACAGAGATCCAAGATCCACCTGCCCCTGCCTCCCAAGTGCTGGGATTAAAGGTGTGCTCCACAACTGCCTGCTGACTAGCAAGAGGTCTTAATCACTGAGTCATCTCTCCACCCTCAGTTCCTAATTTTAAAGACAGGGTCTCACGTAGTTCAGGGTGGCCTTGAATTCTCACTGTGTAGCTGAGAGTGACCTTGAATTCCTTTTCTGTTTTCATTACCTCCCTAAATGCTAGTAATAACAATGGTAAGTAAATAAATACATAAATGGGCATATGCCACCTCACCTGGCTCTGAAATCTTCTCTTTTCCGCCTCGCTGTGTCAGCCTATGCCCATGGCACTCTTTAGGTGTTCTCTTTGAACATGTTTTAAGATATCTGCCCAATGTCTGCCTCAAGTCTAGATTTTTGAGTATTCTCTTGAGCTGTAGATCTTTGTTTTTTTCACCTGTTTGTCTTAAAAATAACTTGAATTAGTTGCCCAACTTGCTTTATAGCCCAGTGCATGGTCATCCTTGGTGGTGTTCTTTGTACGCTTGAAGAGAAAGTACTTTATTCTGTTTTGCTTACTTATTTTATCAGTTGCTGAGCAAGAATTGCCTGCTAAATTCACCTACCACAACGGCAGATTATTTTCATTTAAATTTCTGATTCTGTTTATTTTATAAGACCATGTGGCTAGGTATGTAAAAGTTTAATATGTTGGTTGTGACAACCTATAGTATTTAATTTATAGATTGACTATTGTTATTTCTAGTGATTTTGAGACTCCTATTTAAAAGGAGGTTATTAGACCGTCCCATTTGGACAGACTGAGGTTTGATTCTTTTCTTTCTCAGCCTGCCCAAACAGCCCTTCTCAGCCCTCTCAGATTGGCAGATGCTTTCAGGGCCACCATAGCTTTAGAGGTTGACCTTACTTTGTGACTTTGCCCTCCCTTAATATGATTTTCAATTATTGAGAAATTTTTTTGTTTTGTTTTGTTTTTTGGTTTTTCGAGACAGGGTTTCTCTGTGTAGTCCTGGCTGTCCTGGAACTCAACTCTGTAGACCAGGCTAGCCTCGAACTCAGAAATCCACCTGCCTCTGCCTCCCGAGTGCTGGGATTAAAGGCGTGCGCCACCACTGCCTGGCAAGAAATTTTATTTTTAAAATATGTTTAGTTTTATTTGTTGCTCTAAACAGAGGCTTGCCATCGACAAAAGCAGAAGTTGCTAGGCGTGGTGGCTCATGCCTGTGAATGCCAGTCCTTGGGAGACTGAGGCAGTAGGATTTTAAGTTTGAGGCCAGCCTGTGCTACAAGGGAAGCTCCAGCCTAGTTTGACCTGTGACATACTACCTTAAGCAACAACAGAAAATTCCAAAGAAAGTTATTATTATTTTTTCAGTTAGAAGTATTGCTGGTTTGGTTTTTCTAATGTTTATTCCCCTGACTTATGCTTTATTATAGGATTAAGAAATAACTTTGGCCTCTCCTTTTACTCTGAAGGCTCCTTCAGTCCAGTGCTTTTCCTTATGTGTGAACATAAATGAGGCTGTTTTGGAAGCTGGTGGTGGTTGTTTTGCAGCTTCACTTCAGGGTAAAAGGAGCAGATGTCATGCTTGAGGGCCCCATAGGCCACAATGCAGAATGCTTTCTAAGAGTGTGACTGCCAGAGGCTGCTCTGGTTTTCCCAGATAGGCCACTTGGTTCTTTGAAGAAAGTCCTGTGATTTTTTTTTTCCCCTCCATATATGTTTAAATCTGTGGCTTCTGCCACAGAGGCAGGGAGGGAGGGCTGTAAGAGGCATGGGGGAGGGTAGCCTGTGTCCTGTGGATCATTAGCTCCTTTCACTTCTTTTTCTGTCAGTGCAGGTAACTGTGTCTAGGACAGTGGTTCTCAGCCTTCCGAATGCTGCGACCCTTTAATATAGCTCCTCGTGCTGTGGTGACCTGAATTATAAAGTTATTTCATTGCTACTTCATAACTGTAATTTTGCTACTGTTATGAATTATAATGTAATTATTTTTGGAAATAGTTTACCAAAGGGGTCACAATCAACAGGTTGAGAACCATTAGTCTAGTGCCTTCTGCTGGTTTTCCTAGGATGGGGGATAGGCTCTCCTCTCTTGTATCCTCATCTGCATTAGGCTCAGGTCTTTGCTCTGTTTATAAACATGCTCAGTGAGAAGTTGATGTTTCATTTTTTTTTTGTTGTTGGAATTGCCTAACTGCTAGTGGCTCTTTGTTCTGTATTGTGGATTATGCCTTTTAAAAAGTTTGTTCTCTTTTGAATAGAATCTTGGAGGGCATACAGACTTGTGAGCTCAGGTGCCTAAACTCCACTGGGGCTTTCTGAAAAAAGATTAGCTGGACTGGAGAGGTGAATCAGTATTTAAGACTGTACTATAACCCAGGATCCAAGTTCAGTTCCAGCACTCAAGCCTCTTATAACTCCAGCTTCAGGGGGATCTGATGCCCTCTTCTGGTCTATATGGGTATTGTACACACACAATCTCACAGGTATACATGCAATTAAAAAAAAAAAAAAAAAAACCAAAACTTTTTTTAAGTTATAAATGCTTTTTTTAGAGAGTCTCTCCCTTTTTGAATGTTCATTAAGTTGTGCAGCAGTTCTTTAGCTTTTCCCAGGTCTAATTCTAATTCTGTGCATTGGTGGGGTTAATTCCCAATAGACTACCTTCTCTAATGACATCTTCCCTTGGGTCTTTTGTATAGATACTCTTCAGATTGCAATTGCTGTTACGAACAAGGCCTGTATGCTTTACCTTTACCCAGTTGGTAACACTACCCCACATTGAGACACGTTCTTATACATTGCTTTTTCTGTTTTCAGGCACTTTGGATTGATTGTGGAGCTGGATGATTTTTTGAGCCTTTGCTGCATCCGTCATCTTTTCCCTTTGTAAGCCTCGCTTTGGAGAGAGTCTGCGCATGTATACAATCTTCTTGTTCTACTTTTACCCAAGATAGAAGAAGCAGAGATCTCTTGGATAGCATTCTCCACAAAGTCTTCCATTACTTGAGTCTGTCTTCCAGTTCAGGCCTGGATGTAGCTGATGCTGTTTGGGGCAGAGATGAAAGGACCGTTCTGCATAGGTGTTTTAATGAGCACAGAAGACTAGAATAAAGGTCTTTGGTCAGCTTCATTCCTGTGTTTTATATTGCCTTTGCTCTTGCCCTGTGACTGGGAACCCATGTGATCAGACGCAGACCTTCCTCATCTTTCTACCAGCCATCCCAAGTCAGTTTTTAAATTAACTATGTTCTTTCTCAGCATGTCATTAGAATGCGGATAGATAATATATGGGATGCCTCTTCTCCTTAGGAGTCAAATTGATGTGGTCCCAACAGTTTTACTGAAGTATAATTCATGTGTCATATTCAGTTCAAACTGTAAAGTTCAATGGCTTTTAAAAAAAAATTCATAGATATATGTAGTGAGATTTTTGAACATTTTCCTGTGAATGGATTCACACGAGTCTTGTGTATGACAAAATTTAGATAATGTTATTTAAATTTTATCTATGCTATGTATTTGTACCCTTTCCTTTAAGTTGTGAAATATATATAATATAAAGTTTCCCATTTTAACTGCTTGTCAGTGCGTTGCTCAGAGGGGTTGAATATACTCAGTGTTGCACAACCATCACCATTACTGGCCTCCAGAACTTTGTAACAGTGTTCTCAGCCTGGAACATCATGCACATGGAACAGCAACTTCCTTTGCTTTTCTTATCTTATGTCAGGCTAAATGAAATTTTTTTTTTTTTTTTTTTTTTTTGTGTGTGTGGTGTGGGTGGCTTCCTACAGTATTCTGCAGTATAAATCTCTTAGGATACAAAGTCTGCAGGATCTTTTCTCTAGAATGATAGATTTAGTCCTGTAATATGTTAAAAATAAACTTTCAGAAAAATACTAGGTTTGTAGAAAAGTGTTTTTAGGTCTTGCTTACTAAGTCCCCCCAAGACTGACGTTTCAGGGTTACCAGGAACTGACATTTATGGCTTATTATTCATTGAGTTCCAGTTTTTATTTGAGTTCACTATTTTTTCTGTTAATATCCTTTGTTTTGAGATCTAATCTAGAGTATTAAATTGTTTTTTGATTCTTGTGTCTTCCCAGTCTTCCTTGAAGTTTCTTAATTTTGATTTTAATTTGTGTGTGTTTACATACGTGGAGACCTTGTGCCTTCAAACCATTGGGCAGCAAGTCACTGTATCTGCTGATCCATCTTGCCAGCTCCCTTTCCTTGTTGGCTTGGCTGTCTGTCTCTTTTTTTAACTGTGAGTCTGTGCCTATGGGTGTGCCATGGCATGGGAACAGGTGCTTTTTCTTGTTGAGCCATCTTGCTGGCCTGTAGCTGGAGTTTTGTCTACCGCTTTGTGTTCTTGGCTGGTCCCATGCATGCACCCGCCCAGGAGCTATCTTGCATCCCTGAAAAGAAAACACACATGCACACCAGTTATTAAAATGCCTTGGCTAACTCAGTGACTGGGCACTCCTAAATCTTCTCCTGTTACCCCAGGCCTAGTTGGGGATCTGGCCAGTAGCCACTTACCCGAAATCTCACATGACTGGTTGGCTTTATCTCTTCCACTACTGGAACCCCCATTCACCTCCAGTCTTCTGATTCTCTCTGTGCCCAACCTGTGCAACTCTCAGTGACTCACCCCATGCTCAGTCATTGGCTACTGACATCTTTATTGATAGATCAAAATCCAATTGGGGGCAAGGACCTTCAGCATCAGTAAACAGATTCTTGATCAAAGCATCAGAACCACCCTCTACATCTCACCTTTTCTATCCAATTTGTTTTTTTAAAAAACAACTCTTCTCTCAGACATAAATTGAGCAAAACCATAACAATCATGTAAATTGCAAAGTATGATATACAATTAATATCTACTCTGTCATATTTGTCAATTAAATAAAGTACCATCATTCCTAGCTTAAAGAGTTGTAATTCTATCCCTGAATTATGTTTAGATTTTAGCCTGTAACACCATCTGAAAACCATGTTTTTACTTCTATATCATATCTTTAATGTTAAACAACTTAAGTTTGCTTATGGGACTGTAATTAGTCTTCAACCCTGTCAGAAATCTGATAATGAATTAAATATTACCTGAGTATATAGGAAGCACCCCAAACATCTTCTAAAACTTAAGCAAATTGTAGAGACAGCTGACTGCTCTACAATTAAAATGTAAGAGCATCTGTTTTCAGCCTTCTGGCCCAGGATCATCTAACAGACCTTAGTAAAGGAGAACATATGAAGGACTAGTTTACCCTGTCTTGGTAGAACTTAACAGTTGACTATCCCACATAATGTGTCTTTTTCCAATATTTTGTCTGCAGATGAAATAGACAATTTCTGCCCCATGGCTACCTTGCCACAATAAGCAACCTTGTCTGGAGGTGAAGGAGAATGTGGAAGCTGACAGAAGCAGACATGTCTCATCAAATGGTCCTTAATAATGAAATAACATTAAATGTTATATTCTGGATTTCTGATGTTTTTGAAGACTGTCTATATATCGGATTAAAGTATATTGAACTGTTAAACCTTAGCTACTCTTAGCCATTTCTATTTGAGTAAATTGAAAGTACTTTATTATAATTAAATTAGAATCTAACCTAACCATGAGGTACTATCTGGCCCTTAACTTGAGTTACTTAATCATTTTGTTCTTAAATGAGTTGCATAGGCATAATGCCTAAGAGTAACAATATTAATTTCAAATTTTGTATTAATATACAGATTCATACCAATGAAAACCTTAATTCTATATCCATATATAAATTCTGTACCAATGTAAGAAATTATAACTTCAATTTTAGATCAATTACAATGATTTCTACCTGTGTAAGATTATGGCTACATAATGTTTTATTTAAGAAAATTTAGCAGTCCATCCCATCTATTTCCTCTGTGTTCAAAATTATGACCATTCCCAAATTATCCCTTAACATGATAACCTATTTGTAAAATAACCATAGCCAGACATCCAAACCCAAAGAATCAGGCTGAAACTCTTCATAGCGTCTTCCTGTTGGTTAGAGGTGATGAGAAATTCTTTAATGAGGTAGGGAGGGGTAGGAAAATTGGTTAGACCTAAGAAAGCTAGCTTTAGCATCTATTATCCAGTCTGTATCCTTAGAAGGCTCAGGGCTTGACTGAAGTTCTGACTGGATCTGTCTGAAAGGTTAGATGAAGTGAAATGATCTGAACTCAGCAGCTGTTCTTGAAGCTTGTCTCTGGACAGCATGAGGAAGTAGGGGGCTGGAACAGCAGGTCAGTTCAGCATCTTTGAGGATAAATCTCGTCAAAGTTGTACATTCTGAAATATATGACTCTCACAACCAAAGTTTTAGTACTATTAAGAATTTTGTATGGATTGTACAGGATGCACAGATCAGTTAAGGATGAAATTTTGCTTCTTGTTTGAGCAGGTGAAAGACAGCTGTCTTTTTTATGAATGAATTTTATCAATAACCACATGTAATAAATCTTCATTCATGCCATATGAAGGAAGGCACAAAGAATCTTAGGGATTCCATAACCAATAAGACTTATTATCTTATTTTAACTGAAGTTTTGCTACAATTTTTTTTCAATTTTGCATCATTTTATTTATTTATTTATTTAATTTTTAATTTTTAATTTTTTTAAATTTTTCATACTTTATTTACATTTCAAATGTTTCCCCCTTTCCAGATCTCCCCTTTGGGACCTCCCCATTTCCTCTCCCCTCCCCCTGCCACTATGGGGGTGTTCTTCCACCCACCCACCCACCCACCCACTCTTATCTTCCCTCCTTGGCATTCTCCTCTACTGGTGGATCTAACTCTCAGGCCCAAGGGCCTCTCCTCCCCCTGATGGCTAACACGACCCTCCTCTGCCGCATATGTGGCAGCACCATGGGTCCCTCCATGTGTATTCCTTGGTTGGTAGATCAGTCTCCAGGAGTATGGGGAGGGAGGGTCAGGCCAGTTGCCACTGTTAATGCCTCCCTGGGGCTGCAAACTCCCTCAGCTCCTTCAGTCTCTTCTCCATGTCCTCCATCTGGGACCTCACACTCAGCCCTAGCTGCGAAGTGACTCTTGGGCATTTCTAACTTTTGGGCTAATAACCACTTATCAGTGAGTACATACCATGTTCATTCTTTTGTGACTGCGTTGCCTCACTCAGGATGATATTTTCAAGTTCCATCCATTTGTCTGCGAATTTCATGAAGTCATTGTTTTTAATAGCTGAGTAGTATTCCATTGTGTAAATGTACCACATTTTCTGTATCCATTCCTCTGTTGAGCTACAGACAATTTTTATGTCTATGTTACTGGGCTGTTCCCATGCCGAGGAATCAGCAGATCAACTTATCTGTCTTGTTTGATTTTCTTGAAATTTTCAAGACTATCTTCAGATGGTCTTTCCCTGTCATATCTGATTCATATCACTCTGGAAGAGGTCCAGAGCCTTTTCTGTCAACCCAGACACAGAGCCTTTCTCCCAAAATAGCAAGTCCTTGGTTCAGTAACTGGAATCCATTAAGGATATAGTTTGACCTCTCTCTCAGAGGAACTTTAACACAACAACCAAACTCATAACCACACTCATTTTAATAATCAAATCAAAGCAATTAAAGCAATCTAAACAAACACTCTCTGTTGCGACTGTGCTTCTGCTGTCCCCTGCCCCAACCTTCATGAGATCAAGGCCTAAATTATTTATCCATCTGTGAATTTTCCCTACTATGGAGATTAATCTCTCTGTGGGTACAACTGTAGAATGTCCCTTTGTCTATATAATTCCCAAGGCCTAAGTTTCTGAGGTAGGCTAGGCTCCCTACTTCCTGCTTCCGATCTAATTTTTAAAGATTGAATGCTTCGATATTTATATATCTCTGTATTTAACTTTAATTAAATTCCCTTCTACTTATTGTATGAACCTATTTACAGGCTCTAATTCTTATCATACTAGGCTGACAATCCCAGAAATCCTGTGTTGACTATGTTCAAAGATTCCAAGAAATTGTCCTGGCAAGATCTTTAAATCATTTGTTCATTCATTTTCCCTAACGTCTCCCTTCTGTGGCGCTTAATACCTGTTGTGTCTACCATCTGCCTCTCTTCTCATCGTAAGCTCTTTGTTTCCTACAGTTTTGAACTGTGTGAAGAAATCCCCACATGGCTCATGCAAAATCTATATTCCTTTCTAGCCTTAAAAACAATTAAATCGGATTTATAAATCTCTTTCTGTTATTTATTTGGTAGCTGGAGGCAGGTACCTACAGTTTGCTTCTCACTGTCTCCTAGCAGGTTGGCAGCTGTGTCCTTTCGTTCCAGTGTTACTTGCTGGAACCACTTGACTCAGTTCTGTTCACTGAGAAACCAGTTCTCCTCCCTCTTAAACTGTATCATTGTGTGTGTATAATCCATTTGAGAATTTCTTAAATTAATAGTGGATTCTCACCTTCCGTGTAGGGTGCCATATGTAGCCTGCGTTTTGTGTGCACTACTTTGTGTCCCTTACTGGTCTCATGCACTCATCTGTACCGGAGCTATCTCGGATCCATGAGTAGAAAGCGCGCGCGTGCACACACACACACACACACACACACACACACACACACACACACACTGGTTATTCTTTAGTCTTGGCTAACTCAAGGACTGAGTGCTCCTAAATCTTTACCCCAGGCCCAGTCAGGGAAATGGCTAGTGGCCACTTACCGGAAATCTCATGTGGCTGGTTGGCTTTATCTCCTCTGCTACTGCATTCCCTTTTCCTCTCCCCAGTCTTCTGATTCTCTCTGTGCCCTACCCATGCAACTCTCAGTGTCCCGCCCCATGCTCAGCCAATGGCTTTGGCATCTTTATTGATAGATCAAAATCCAATTGGGGGCAAGGACCCTCAGTCAACAGTAAACACAGATTCCTGACCAAAGCATCAGAACCACCCTCTACACTGGCCCTTGTCTTTTGCTTTTGTTTTGTTTTGTTTTAAATCACATTTGCAGTCTTGACTAATACTGGCCAGTTACCCTGTAGCCTATTCTCAGCCTGGTTTGTATTTTTGTCTGTGATTAGTTTGAGTGTTACACAGACCCACTAATAGGCACGTTACTACAAATATTGAAAGTGTACACTTACTTTTATTCAAGAGAAAGTTAAAATAAGTTTTGGCCAATAATGAAAGAGATTAATAAGTATTATTAATAAGTATTAATAGGTATAAGTAATGTTATCAGCATTTTTTTATACAGCAAGGCTAATGTTGGTATTTGTGTGTGTGTGTGTGTGTGTGTGTGTGTTGTGCATGCTTGTTCACATGTGTGTGTAAGCCAGAGTTTGATGTTGGTTGTCTTCTTCCATTGAACCACTTTATTGAGGCAGGGTCTCTAAATTAAACCCAGCGCTTCCTAATTTGGTTAGATAGTGCTTCTGTGCTGGGATGACTGGCAGGTTGCCATGCTCACCCAGTACTTGTGGACACCGGGAATCTGAACTCCGTTCCTCATGCTCAGGCAGCAGTCCTTTTATGTTTATTTTTAGCATTCCCTGAAAAATAAAAATTCCTTAATGTTGGTGTACTCTTTCAAAATACACAAAACACAGAAAGAATGTTAGATGTTGTCACTAGAAAATATGAGTTAATATATTTGAAAATTTTTCTGGCATAGTGGTGCATACCTTTGATCCCAGGACTCAGGAGGCAGGTGCAGGCAGATCTCTGAGTTTGAGGCCAGCATGGTCTACAGAGTGAGTTCCAGGACAGCCAGGGCTACACAGAGAAACCCTGTTCCTAAGCCCCTTCCCCTACCTCCAATAAAAAGAAGAAAGAAAATTAGGTAGATAGAACCATCTCATAGGGGGCTGGAGAGTTGGTTCAATGGTTAAGAACACTTTTTGCTCTTACAGAAGACTGGGTTGATTCCCAGTTCCCAGTACCCACATGGTAGCTCACAACCACTTTTAACTTTAGTTCTAGGGAATCTGTCATTCTTTTATGACCTCTGTAGGCACCAGGCACGTATGTGGTGTGTATATACACATGTAGGCAAACGCTCACAAAGTTACAAAAGCAATGCGCATGAGTTTAAAAGTAGTATTGAGCCAGGCATAGTGCTGCATGTCTTTAATCCCAGTTTTCATGAGACACAGGCAGGTGGATCTCTGAGTTTAAGGCCAGCTGGTCTACAAAGTGAGACCCTGTCTCAAAAGAAAAAAAAAGTTAATATTGAGTTCAATAAGGGTATTTTATTTTTTGTTTCCTTTCAACTTTGGGTGCTAGGTTGTAGTGTAAAATGCATGAAGAATATCAAATGTTATATTAGACCACTTTCTCCTGGTATCATGCCTGTGATACCACATTATAGGTTAAAAAAATGATGTAGATATAATTTAGGTTGACTAGTCAATTGACTTTAAAGTTGATTATCCTGGGCTGTCTCAGTAGGCCCTTATAATACATGATCCCTTAAAAGCAGAACTTTCTCCTGACCAAGAGTAAAAAAGCATGTCAAATTCAAAGCATAGAAGAAAAGGCCTCTCTCTCTCTCAACCCCCAGCTCAGTTTTTTTCTGCAGCCCTGGTTGTCCTGGAACTCCTCCTATAGACCAGGCTGGCCTCCAACTCGCAGAGTTCCAGCTGCCTCAGCCTCTAAGGGAAAAGGCCTTTCATAACTTCCTGGCTTTGAAGATACAGGGGAAATTGAATCAAGAAGTGTGGGCAGTCTTAAGCTAAGAACTATGGTGGCCTATAGATAGAGCCATAGTGACAAATACCTGCACAGCTTCTGTCATAGTGCCAAATCTGTGAATGCTCCAGGAAATGGTGCTGGTCACTGGAGCTTCAGCATCTGGCTTCAGTGCTTGGCTTTCTGCTCTGCTATCTCAGTCTCACGAGTTTACCCTCCCCTGCCCCACATCTGTGCTCTATATAGTAATTTGTTGATGGAAGCTCTTGCCTGGTCCCTGCTGCATATTTTATTATTGAATAAAAGCGAGCTGGCTCTTGAAAAATAAAAGAAACACTTAGTCACTGTAATGGCTAGCGGCATCTCACTGTGATTTTAATTTGCATTTATCAAATGTGTTATGCAAATACTTCGTCCCAGGCCAACCACATACATATTTTAAAGTCTGATGACTAATTTTGACATGTGTTCAGCTCTGCTTGCGGGATGACTTAAGTGAGGCACTTGGGCTTCCCAGGACTCCTCACATTTTTGCGTGTCTTTTTAAGGCTGTGGAAAAGCAGGACTTCCCTTGTCAGCCTCTCTTGTGCTCTGCTTGCTTAGTGCCTGTCATTTATGGGCCAATGGACCAGAAGGGATTGGGCATTTCTACATCTGGCTGGATGTACTAGCGTAGAGATGGATGAAGGAAAAAGTAAACTACTGAAACCTGATGCTAGCATTACAAAGCTTAATGATCATCTATTTGTTGACCTTTTTTTTTTTCATAAAAACACCAAGGGTATGCATGTGTGTGTCTGTGCATGTCAGGTCATTTGCCTGAGGAGGCCAGAGGTGTCATGTGGCTCCCCATGGAGCTAAAGAGTTACAGGCGGTTGTGAGCTGCCTGATGTGAAGCTGGGAATCAAACTCCCATCTTCTGGACGAGCAGTTTGCTCGCTTTACCACTGAACCATCTCTCCAGTCTCAATATAGCATTTTGAGACAAGGTCTCATGTATCCCAGCATGGCCTTGAAATTGCTGTGTAGCTGAGGATGGCTATAAATTTCTGATCTTCCTGTCTTTACTCCTCACGCCCTGGGATCACAGGCTACTCCCAACATTTGTGTTGTGCTGGGGATCAAATCCAGGCCTTGTGCGTACGACCACCAGCACTAAATCCTAAGTGTTTAAAAAGAGTGTCTGATAACGAAGGTTGGAAAAAATTGCCATCTGCCCTAGTTCTTTCTTTGTATTAGAACCGGGCATCTGATGTTTCCACTTCATGCTAAGCGGCTCTGAGCAGCTCAAATTTAAGGCATTTTCCCCATTATGTTTTCTAACTATTGGTTCAGAGTTCTCTATCTTGGGATGCCCCTCCTTTCTCCTAGAAACTTGGTTTTCTTGAGGAGGTCTTTTTGTTTCATTCTTTTAAATTGAAAGTTAGTTGCAATATTTTTGTTTTGAATTTGAAATGATGTTAGGAGAATTCTACCGTTTTAGAGAGGCAAATATGTCTTTAGGTCAATTCTAGTTTGCTTCCTTTGTTGTTTTGTTCTCCGGCCAAACACAACTTAGAGGAAGAAAGGATTTATTTCATCTTGTTTCCAGGTCACATCAGTTATAAAGGGAAGTCAAAGAAGAACCTGAATCAGAAACAATTTGGGACAAATGCTGTTTGCTGGCTTGCTCCAGGCTCATGCTTAGTTAGCTCTCTTATCCTGCCCAGGGCTACCTGCCTAAGGATGGCGCTGCCCACCGAGGGCTGAAGTCCCATGTTAGTTAATTTACCAAAGTAATATACCACAGAGCTGCCTACATGTCAATCTGATCCTGGCAGTTTCTCAGCTGAGGCTTTCTTCTCAGATGACTTTAGGTTGTGTGAAATAGGATCAAGGTTAACCAGGACAAGACCCTTTAGCATTTATGTGGCTCTTTATGTAAAGATCATCACAACTACAAAGTGACTTTAGTCAGTCATAATCATTTACAAATTTTATTTTAAAGTTTAATCTAATTTTAAATTAAAAAATACATGCTCAAACCCATTACCTTCTCTTCTCCCAGCTCTTAGCTACCCCCTTTCCTAAGTATCTCCTACTTCCTTGGGTTTTTTCTCCTCCTCCTTTCTTCTTTCTCCATTTTCCCTTCTCTCTTCTTCTTGACAGAGTTTCTCCATATTGTCCTGGCTGCCCTGAAACTTGCTCTGTAGGCCAGGCTGGCCTTGAACTCATAGAGATCTGCATGTCTCTGCCTCCTGAGTGCTGGGATTACAGGGATGGGCCACCACTGCCCAGCTATTTTATTTATTTATTTTTTCTTTGTGTTTGTGTGTAGGTTTTGTGCAGTCACCTGCGGTGTGTCCATTACTACATGGGCTATGTTGTATCCAGAAGATACACAGTATTTCACCTTGTACTTTACATTAGAATCCTTCTACCCCCTCTTTTGTATAGTCTACTAGGCCTTGAAAGGTGTGATATAAAAATCCTGTTTAGGGCTGAGGACTCAGTAGTCCCTTATTCTCAGTCCTTTGAACAGTTTAACCTTTGCATTAACTATCTTCCATTGGAGAAAGAAACTTTTCTGGCTAAGAGGTAAAAAGCAGTTTGACACCATGTCTACTTAGCATAGTAAGTTCTCCCCTAGGGTCTGTGGTCCCTCCTGCTATAGACTTTCAAACAGTTTATACTTCTAGGTATATATTTGTTCCTGAGGAAAAGGCCTCAGATCTAATCAGATAGGAATTGGTTTTGTCCCAAACACTCATACCACTATTGAACCGGTAGGAACATCTTGTCTGGCAGGTCAGTATAGTAGTATCCTGTAGGGATTGGTTCTGATGCTAAGGTTCTGTATCCCAATTGGTTCTTGATCAATCAATAAAGATACCAGGGGCTAATCTGGGCAGAAGGAAAGAGGCAGGACTTCTGGGTCCCCAGAGGAGGCTAAGAGACACAGGAAGAGGAAGGGAGATTTCACCATGCTTCAGAGGGAGAAAAGGTGGCTAGCCATGTGAGATCTTGGGCTGCTTCTCCAGAAGGAAGATTAGAAATGCAACTAAGCTGAGGGCAGTTTTGGGTTGTTGAACAAGGAGAAGGTAACTGGGACACTAAGCTAAGGACAGATTCAGAGGTTCTGATCTAAGAATATTGGGAAGGGAACACTAGACTCGAGAGAGAAGCACCTAGCAATTGAGCCAAAATGGCTGGCTGAAATTGAGCTACATGTATATGTCTGTGTTTTTTACCCATGGACCCAATATTCTCTGGTCAGGGGCTGTTAGGGTGGCCCATTCCCAGAACATTAAAACGGGATAGTTAAAAGGCAACATGCTACAGTGTCCTGGTCTACAGCTAGGTAAGACTGCTAATGCCTTTTCTTTCCCAGCAGTCTGCAAAGCACTTTCCAGTCCTGTGAGTGATAGTCAGAGGGGAGGAAGCTACAGTTCCAACTTGATTTATCTGTGTGTTTCCAGAGTATGTGGTAGCTTTAGCATTGGGGCCTTATTATCTTGTTCTGATAAGTGATCAAGAGCAATGACAAGAGACTCCATTACTACTATGTATGTATGTATGTATGTATGTATTTTTGAGATAAGACTTTCTATATGTAGCTTTAGCTGTTCTGAAACTCACTGTGTAGCCCAGGCTAGCCTCTAGCTCACAGAGACCCACCTGCCTCTGCTTCCTGAGTGCTGAGATTAAAGTTGTGCAGCATCATAGCCTGCAACTTCCATTGTTTTGAGAGCCTCTGAGGTCTCCCTGGCTAGCAACTCACTGGGAAGTATTCGACATCTGCACTGGGAATTTTGCTTAATGACCTATGGCTTCTGAGAACAGAATTATGCAAGGTGCCACCCAGGTGTTGAAGTTTCTAAGTGTCTTCAAGAAACATAGTATGGCCGGGCAGTGGTGGCACACGCCTTTAATCTCAGCACTTGGGAGGCAGAGGCAGGTGGATTTCTGAGTTTGAGGCCAGCCTGGTCTACAGAGTGAGTTTCAGGACAGCCAGGGCTATACAGAGAAACCCTGTCAAAAAAAGAAAAGAAAAGAAAAAGAAACATAGCATGCTTCCTCCAAGTGGTACACACCTGTTATCCCAGCTCTTGAAAAGTAGAAGTTGGAGAATTAGGAATCTAGGCTAGCCTAGGCTACATAGTGGACTTTGAGACCAACCTGGGCTACAAGAGATCCTGTCTCAAAATAAACAAATAAATGAAATAATGCATGCTGATCTGTAGGAACTAATACTGTGTTTGGTTGAGGAGAATGTGTAGTATGACTTTCTAGTCTAAGACCTATTTTTTTTTTTATTTTTATTTTGATACTTTATTTACATTTCAAATGTTTTCCCCTTTCCAGATCTCCCCTTTGGAACCTCCCAATTCCCTCCCCCCTCCCCTGCCTCTATGGGGGTATTCCCCCACCCACCCACCCACCCACTCTCGTCTTCCTTGGGATTTTCCTATACTGGGGGATCTAACACCCTCAGGCCCAAGGGCCTCTCCTTCCCCTGATGTCTAACAAGACCCTCCTCTGCTGCATATGTGGCCAGCACCATGGGTCCCTCCATGTGTATTCTTTGGTTGGTGGATCAGTCTCTAGGAGTATCGGGGGGGGGGGCCCTAGGCCAGTTGCCACTGTTGCTGCATCCCAGGGGATGCGAACTCCCTCAGCTCCTTCAGTCCCTTCCCCAAGTCCTCCATCTGGGACATCACACTCAGCCCTATTGTTGCTGCGAGTGACTCTTGGGTAATTCGAACTTTGGGGCTAATAACCACTTAACAATGAGTACATACCATGTTCATTCATTTGTGACTGCGTTACCTCGCTCAGGATGATATTTTCAAGATCCATCCATTTGTCTGAATTTCATTAAGTCATTGTTTTTAATAGCTGAGTAGTATTCCATTGTGTAAATGTACCACATTTTCTGTATCTATTCCTCTGTGGAGGGACATCTGGGTTGCTTCCAGCTTCTGGCTATTATAAATATGGCTGCTACGAACATAGTGGAACATGTGTCTTTATTACATGTCAGAGCATCTTCTGGGTATATGCCCAGGAGTGGAATAGCTGGGTCCTCAGGTAGTATTATGTTCATTTTTTCTGAGGGTCTGCCAAACTGATTTCCAGAGACATTGTATCAGCTTGCATTCCCACCAGCAATGGAGAAGTGTTCCTCTTTCACCACATCCTTGCCAACATCTGCTGTCACCTTGAGTTTTTGATATTAGCCATTCTGACTGGTGTGAGGTGGAATCTCAGGGTTGTTTTGATTTGCATTTCCCTGATGACTAAGGATGTCGAACATTTCTTTAGGTGCTTCTCGGCCATTCGAGTTTCCTCAGTTGAGAATTCTCTGTTTAGCTCTCTTCCCCATTTTTTGATAGAGTTATTTGGATCTCTAGAGTCTAGCTTCTTGAGTTCTTTGTATACATTGGATATTAGCCCTCTATTGGATGTAGGATTGGTAAAGATCTTTTCCCAATCTGTAGGTTGCCATTTTGTCCTATTTACAGTGTCCTTTGCCTTACAGAAGCTTTGTAATTTTATGAGGTCCCATCTGTCGATTCATGACGTTAGAGCACAAGCCATTGGTGTTCTGTTCAAGAACATTTCCCCTGTGCCCAAATGTTCGAGACTTTTCCCCACTTTCTCTTCTATTAGATTCAGTGTATCTGGTTTTATGGGGAGGTCCTTGATCCACTTGGACTTGAGCTTTGTACAGGGATATAGGAATGGATCAATTCGCAATCTTCTACATGTAGACTGCCAATTAATCCAGCACCATTTGTTGAAGATGCTGTCTTTTTTTCCATTGGATGGTTTTAGCTCCTTTGTCAAAGATCAAGTGACCATAAGTGTGTGGGTTCATTTTTGGGTCTTCGATTCTATTCCATTGATCTACCTGCCTGTCACTGTACCAATACCATGCAGTTTTTATCACTACTGCTCTGTAGTACAGCTTGAAGTCAGGGAGGCTGATTCCGCCAGAAGTCCTTTTATTGTTGAGAATAGGTTTTGCTATCCTGGGTTTTTTGTTATTCCAAATGAATTTGAGAATTGCTCTTTCTAAGTCTATGAAGAATTGAGTTGGGATTTTGATTGGGATTGCACTGAATCTGTAGATTGCTTTTGGCAAGATGGCTATTTTTACTATCGTAATCCTGCCAATCCATGAGCATGGGAGATCTTTCCATCTTCTGAGGTCTTCTTCAATTTCTTTCTTCAGAGACTTGAAGTTCTTGTCATACAGATCTTTCACTTGTTTGGTTAGAGTCACACCAAGATATTTTATATTGTTTGTGACCATTGTAAAGGGTGTCATTTCCCTAATTTATTTCTCAGCATGTTTATCCTTCGAGTATAGGAAGGCTACTGATTTGCTTGAGTTAATTTTGTATCCTGACACTTTGCTGAAGTTGTTTATCAGCTGTAGCAGATCTCTGGTGGAGTTTTTCGGGTCACTTAAGTATACCATCATATCATCTGAAAATAGTGATATTTTGATTTCTTTCTTTCCAATTTGTATCCCTTTGACCTCCTTTTGTTGTCTGATTGCTCTAGCTAGAACTTCAAGTACTATATTGAATAGATAGGGAAAGAGAGGGCAGCCTTGTCTAGTCCCTGATTTTAGTGGGATTGTTTCGAGTTTCTCTCCATTTAGTTTGATGTTGGCTATTGGTTTGCTGTATATTGATTTTACTATGTTTAGGTATGCTCCTTGAATTCCTGATCTTTTCAAGACTTTTATCATGAAGGGATGTTGAGCTTTGTCAAATGCTTTTTCAGCATCTAATGAAATGACCATGTGGTTTTTTTCTTTGAGTTTGTTTATGTAGTGGATTACATTGATGGATTTCCGGGTATTGAACCATCCCTGCATCCCTGGGATGAAGCCTACTTGTTCATGGTGAATGATCGTTGTGATGTGTTCTTGGATTCGGTTTGCAAGAATTTTATTGAGTATTTTTGCATCAATATTCATAAGGGAAATTGGTCTGAAGTTTTCTTTTATTGTTGTGTCTTTGTGGGGTTTTGGTATCAGTGTAACTGTGGCCTTATAGAATGAATTGAGTAGTGTTCCTTCCATTTCTATTTTATGGAATAGATTGAAGAGTATTGGTATTAGGTCTTCTTTGAAGGTCTGATAGAATTCTGCACTGAACCCATCTGGTCCTGGGCTTTTTTTGATTGGGAGACTTTAAATGACTGCTTCTATTTCTTTAGGGGTTATGGGACTGTTTAGATGGTTTATCTGATCCTGGTTTAACTTTGGTAATTGGTATCTGTCTAGAAACTTGTCCATTTCCTCCAGATTTTCCAATTTTGTTGCGTATAGGCTTTTGTAGTAGGATCTGATGATTTTTTGAATTTCCTCAGAGTCTGTTGTTATATCTCCCTTTTCATCTCTAATTATGTTAATTTGGATACTGTCTCTGTGCCCTCTGGTTAGCCTGGCTAAGAGTTTATCTATCTTGTTGATTTTCTCAAAGAACCAGCTCCTGGTTTTGTTGATTCTTTGTATAGTTCTTTTAGTTTCTACTTGGTTGATATCAGCCCTTAATTTGATTATTTCCTGCCTTCTACTCCTCTTGGGTGTATTAGCTTCTTTTTGTTCTAGAACTTTCAGGTGTGCTGTTAAGCTGTTAGTAAATGCTCTCTCCAGTTTCTTTTTGGAGGCATTCAGAGCTATGGTTTTCCTCTTAACAGTGCTTTCATTGTGTTCCATAGGTTTGGTTAAGTTGTACTTTCATCTTCATTAAATTCTAGGAAGTCTTTAATTTCTTTCTTTATTTGTTCCTTGACCATGTTACTATTGAACAGAGCATTGTTCAGCTTCCATGTGTATGTGGGCTTTCTGTTGTTGTTGTTGCCATTGAAGACCAACCTTAATCCGTAGTGATCTGATAGGAGGCATGGGATTATTTCAATCTTCTTATATCTGTTGAGTTTTGTTTTGTGACCAATTATATGATCAGTTTTGGAGAAGGTACCATGGGGTGCTGAGAAGAAGTTATATTCTTTTGATGTAGGATGAAATGTTCTATAGATATCTGTTAAGCCCATTTGGTTCATAGCATCTGTAAATTTCACTGTGTCTCTGTTTAGTTTATGTTTCCAAGATCTGTCCATTGTTGATAGTGGGGTTTTGAAGTCTCTCACTATTATTGTGTGAGGTGCAATATGTGCTTTGAGCTTTAGTAGAATATCTTTTGTGAATGTGGGAGCTGTTGCATTCGGGGCATAGATGTTCAGAATTGAGAGTTCTTCTTGGTAGATTTTTCCTTTGATGAGTATGAAGTGTCTTTCTTTATCTTTTTTGATGACTTTTGGTTGAAAGTCAATTTTATCCGATATTAGAATGGCTACTTCAGCCTGTTTCTTGGGGCCATTTGCCTGGAAAATTGTTTTCCAGCCCTTTACTCTGAGATAGTGTTTGTCTTTAACATGGAGGTGCGTTTCCTGGATGCAGCAAAACGCTGGGTCCTGTTTATGGATCCAGTCTGTCAGTCTATGTCTTTTTATTGGGGAGTTGAGACCATTGATGTTAAGAGATGTTAAAGAATAAGTGATTGTTGTTTCCTGTTAATTTAGATGTTGTTTATGTGGCTATCTTCTTTTGAGTTTGTTGAAAGATTACTTTCTTGCTTTTTCTTGAGTGTAGTTTCCCTCCTTGAGTTGGCGTTTTCCATGCATTATTCTTTGTAGGGCTGGGTTTGTGGAAACATACTGTGCAAATTTGGATTTGTCGTAGAATATTTTGCTTTCACCATCTATGATTATTGAGAGTTTTGCTGGGTATAGCAACCTGGGCTGGAATTTGTGTTCTCTTAGGGTCTGTATGAGATCTGCCCAGGATCTTCTAGCTTTCATAGTCTCTGGTGAGAAGTCTGGTGTGATTCTGATAGGTCTGCCTGTTACCTGCCCCTTTTCCCTTACTGCTTTTAATATTCTTTCCTTGTTTTGTGTATTTGGTGTTTTGAGTATAATGCGACGGGAGGAATTTCTTTTCTGGTCCAGTCTATTTGGCGTTCTGTAGGCTTCTTGTATATTTATGTCCATCTCTTTCTTTAGGTTAGGGAAATTTTCTTCTATAATTTTGTTGTAGATATTTACTGGTCCTTTAAGTTGGGAATCTTCACTCTCTTCTATACCTATTATCCTCAGGTTCTGTCTTCTCATTGCATCCTGGATATCTTGGATGTTTTGGGTTAGGAAATTTTTGGATTTTGTGTTTTCTTTGACTGTTGTGTCCATGTTTTCTATGGTATCTTCCGCACCTGAGATTCTCTCTTCCATCTCTTGTATTCTGTTGGTGATGCTTGCATCTATGACTCCTGATTTCTTTCCCATGTTCTCTAACTCCAGGGTTGTCTCCGTTTGTGATTTCTTTATTGTTTCTATTTCTGTTTTTAATTCCTGAATGGTTTTGTTCATTTGTTTGATTGTGTTTTCCTGTAATTCTTTAAGGGATTTTTGTGTGTCCTCTTTAAGGATTTCCAGTTGTTTATCTGTGTTCTCTTGTATTTCTTTAAGGGAGTTATTTATTTCCTTCTTAAAATCTTCTATCATCCTCTTGATAAGTGATTTTAAGTCTGAGTTTTCCTTTTCTGGTGTGTTGGGGTATCCAGGGCTGGCTGTGGTGGGAGAGCTGGGTTCTGATGAAGCCAAGTAGTCTTGGTTTCTGTTCCTTGGGTTCTTGTCCTTGCCTTTTGCCATCTGGTTATCTCTGGTGGTAGCTGGTCTTTCTCTCTCTGACTGTGGCTTGTCTTTCCTACAAGCCCAGGTGTCAGTATTCCTTGGAGACCAGTTCTCTTTCCCGGCTGTACCTCAGTCCCTGTGTCTGGAGTCCTCCTTCAGCTGGCTTTTCCACACAGGTGGGCCGCTTGCTTTCTCCCTGCGCTGTTTTGCAATGGAATCCTGGTGGCCCAGGCAGAGGTCTCCCGCCACAAGTGGAAGCCAGCAGGCTTTTACCTCCTGGCTGTTCCTTAGTCCCTGCGTCTGGATTCCTCCTTCTGTTGGCTTTTCCATACAAGTCTAATGCCCATTTTTAAAAATGAATATTTCCCTCCCTCTTAGTTTATATTAACAAAGTATTTTACTTGAGTGTCTTAGTTAGGGTTTCCATTACTGTGACGAGACACCATGGCCAAGACAACTCTTATAAAGGACAACACTTAATTGGGGCTGGCTTATTGGTTTAGAGGTTCAGCCCATTCTCATCAAGGCTGGAACCATGGCAGTATCCAGATAGACATGGTGCTGGAGAAGGAGCCGAGAGTTCTAAATCTTGATCCAACTGCAAACAGGAGAAGTCTGGCTCCCATTTGGCTAGGAGGAGGGTCTCAAAGCCTACCCTACAGTGACACACTTACTCTAACAAGGCCACACCTATTCCAACAAGACCATACTTCCTAATAGTGCCACTCCCTGGGCCAAGCACATTCAAATCACCACATTGAGTAATGAAATGAGCCTAACAGATTTTATGCCACACATTTGAAAAGGTAGTGGAAGACTGGGGATGTAGTTCATTGGTAGAGTGCTTATCCAGCACATGCAGAGCCCTGGGCTTTACTCCTGACACTGCATCAAACTTGGTGGAGCAAGCCTGTATCTCCAGCATCCAGTAGGTGGAAACTGCATGGTTAGGAGTCTGAAGTTACCCTCAGCTACAGAGCAAGCTGAGGGCTAGCCTGGTTTTTAAACAAACACATGAAACAACTGACTAACCAACCGACCAACCAATCAACCAACCAACCAACCAACCAACCAACCAACCAACCAACCAACCAATGTGACTACAAAATAGCATGCTATGTTTTGGAATAGAGAGCAAAAACTACCATGAAGTTTTACCATGCAGGATGGAAGCCGCTGTAACTGGGGCTTTTGTTAACTTAGTTAGATCTTTGCTTACCTAGTATTGTGGATTCTCCAGTTGTGAATATGGGTCTCCTGGGGTAACAGGAGTTCTACATGAGAAATGAGAGAAATGATTTCTAACTCTCTGAAGGGAAATGTGCAAAGGAAGGCTTGTTGGCACATCAGACACCGAGGTAGCTAATGAGTGCTCCTTTCTGAGAAAAGGCTCATTTTGATGTGCTAATAACCCCAGGTTTCTTAGCCTGAAGCACACTCATAGAGATTATGAATATCACCCTGAAGGGCCTCTTTGGAGACAATTGGAGAGCTTTCACCTAAGACAGACAACATGTCCTTTACACTCCCTGTTCCTAATAGAGTCCAGGGCCATAGAAAGAAACTTGGTTTTAAAAAGACATCTATGTCAGGCAGCTCATGGCGTATTTCCAATGAGCTGATAATGAACACATCTCTACCTTATTAGGGAAGATAAATAGAAACTGACCAGGGAGCTGCAGGGCTCAACAGTCTCATCTGAGGGTTGTCATAGCCACATGTCATAAAGCAGAGATCAACATCCAGCCTTTGAGACAGCCCAAGTCACTATAATGAATTCTCTGAAGATGCTCTCAGTGTCTTCAGGAAATGCGCACCACAGCAGGAAAAGTGAGAATTATTTCAAAACAACAGGCTACTGCCAGCATTGCTGACTCCTCTTGCCTGCTCTGAGAAGCTCTGCCTTTTGTTGTATGGAAGAGTAAAATACCAGGGGATGCTGGCTAGGTGTTGAAGGATTATTTCTGGATTCTTCCTTTTTGCACTGGTAGGACATGGTTGCATGCCAAAAGAGAGATACAAAATTATCCTTTTCCTAAATGATTAGAGACATAAAATAGTGATTTCATCAAGCAGTCTGTAAGAGGAAAAAGTTGAGGGATGAGGGGCTTCCTAGGGTGGGGGTGGAGAGAGAGAAAGAGAGAGAGAGAGAGAGAGAGAGAGAGAGAGAGAGAGAGAATCTATATTAAAAGCAGGTGTACTTGGACACAAGGCAAGAAGCAGCCCTAGGGTGACAGGCATAATAGCATTTGACAAAGGCTTTTCTCCTCAGTAAACTTTGTATGTGTGCATGTGTACATATGCATGTGTAATTATGTGTGTGTGTATGTGTGTGTGTGTGTGTGTGTGTGCATATGTGGAGGTCAAAGGACAACCTTAGATGTCATTTGTCAAGAGCTTGTTTTTTGAGACAAGATCTCTCACTGGCATGGGACTATCCAAGTAGGTTAGGCTGGGGGACCAGTGAGCCACAGCAATCCTCCTGCCTCTGCTGCCCCAACTCTGGGATTGCAGGCATTGTGCCAGTTTTTTTGTATGTGGGTTTTGGGACTGAACTCAGGTTTTTACACTTTGTATTGTGAACACTTTACCAACAGTACTATTTTTCCACTCTGCTGCTAGACTTTTTGAAAGGACTGTACTTCTCTAGAGTTCTCCTAGTTTGTTTGTTTGGGTCAAGGTCTCACTGTGTAGCCCTGGCTAGCCTGGAACTAACCATGTAGACCAGGCTGACCTCAATTTACAGAGATCTGACTGTTTCTGACTCTTGGTTGATATTTAAGGTGTGCACCACCATCCCTAGCTGATTCTCATAGTTTTATATAGCAATTTAGAAAAATAGTATATAGTTTGCTTTGGGCGTGAGGGTAGTGGACATCTATTGAGAGCCAGTAGTCAAAAGCTGGGGATTGATGGATGGTGGTCCTCCTTTACTGAGTGCCAGGAATATGTTACCAACTGTTCTAAAAGATGAAAAGAGGATCTGGTAGTTGCAGGAGACTTAACGTAATCTGGAGAACATGCTGGCAACTGAGTATTCTAGAGGACAAATTGAACCCTCTTGGCTTGATGTCTTGTGACTGCTATGAGACTTGGCTGGTACTGAAATTGCCTAGTAAGACTGTCTAGATTGGGAGGTGTATTGTCTGGTTTTGTGTGTCAACTTGACACAAGCTGGAATTATCACAGAGAAAGAAGCCTCCCTTGAGGAAATGCTTCCATGAGATCCAGCTGTAAGGCATTTTCTCAATTAGTGATGAAGGGGAGGGAGGGCTTAGCCCATTGTGGGTGGTGCCATCCCTGGACTGATAGTCTTGGGTTCTGTAAGAAAGCAAGCCAGTAAGCAGCACACCTCCATGGTCTCTACATCAGGTCCTGCCTCCAAGTTCCTGCCCTGTGTGAGTTCCTGTCCTGACTTTCTTTGGTGGTGAATAGCAATGTGGAAGTGTAAGTTGAATAAACCCTTTCCTCCCCAACTTGCTTCTTGGTCATGTTGTTTTGTTCAGGAGTAGGAACCCTGACTAAGACAGAAAGTATCTAGTCTGCCTTTCTGTGCTAATAATACCCCATCCCTACCCCTGCTCCAGCTACTCTGGCTTACTTGAGGGCACTCAGGTCTAGTCAGAGGCACCTTCTGCCTCTAGTGTGTTCTGTCTCATCCCCTCCCCCACCTGCCTTCTTGCTTGCTCTTAAGCTTAAGTCCAACACACAGAAACTCTCTCTGTGCTCCCTCTAGAGGAGGGTGGTTGTAACATGACCCCTCATGTTTGTGTGTCTAATCATAGGGCTCCCCACACTGGTATACATTTTTTTGTGTGTGTGTATGATGTGTGTCTCTTTTCACACAGCTTGTTTTCATGAGGGTAGCAGTGGACTGGACTGTCTGCTTTGTGATTCTAGCTTTGGGGCTCCCCTTAAGGACTGGTGTGAGACAAGAAGAGGGTTAGTTTTAAAACTGTGATAATTCGTTTTAATGGACCGAGGCTCAGTTAGTAAGGTGCTTGTTTTGAAAGAGTGAGGTCTTGAGTCTGATCCCCAAACCCACAGGAAAAAGCCAGGCATGGTGGCTCTCACTAGTAATCTCAGAACTGGGGAGCTGGAGACAGAAGGATTCCTGGAGCTTACTTAGCCTACTTGGCTAGCTCCAGGCCAGTGAGAGACCCTGTTTCAGAAAGGGGTGGTGTGGGGCTGAAAGATGGCTTAGTAGTTAAGAGCACGTACTGCCCTTGCCAAGGACTAGAGGTCTATTCTCAGTTTTTATGATATAGTTGCTTCTAACTCCAGATCCAGACCCAAGAGTTAGACCCTCTCCTGGTCTCCACAGGCCTGCACTTATGTGCACAAACCCACACACAGACACCCTTGAAGACACATAATTACAAAAAAAGAAATCTTAAAAAATAGAGTGCATGGTGCCTAAGGAACAATTAACAAGGTAGTACACACACACACACACACACACACACACACACACACACACACACAGCAGGAGAGAGAGAGACAGAGAGAGAGAGAAAGAGAGAGAGAGAGAGAGAAAGAGATTAAATAAGTAGCGTGTGAGTCTATGATTACTGTATGAACTTTGTTTTCTTTCATTTATTTTTTGAGACAAGGTCTCATATAGTCCAGGCTGGCCTTGAAATTGGTATGTGGCTGAGGGTGACCTTCAACTTCTGATCCTGTTCTCACTTCCGGAGTGCTGAAATTACGTGTGTATGCCACCACACCTGGTTTTAGGCAGTTCTGGGGATTGAACCTAGGGATTCATGCTAGTTGAGCACTCTCAGATGAGCTACATCCCCTAGCCTACTGAAGGAATTGTAAGTATCTCAGCAAACAGATAAAATAATGTGAATTGTTTGCCAGATGTGGTGGCACATGCACTTAATCCCAGGACTTGGGAGGAAGAAGCATACAAATCTCTGTGAGTTCAAGACCAGCCTGGTCTACATAGAGAATGTACAACCAGACAACCAGAGCTATACAGCGAGACCCTGTCTCAAAACAAACAAACAAACAAACAAACAAACAGCGAGTTGTCCTAGGTTCAGGGTTTCCCTTTGCTACTCCATATATATATCACTTATGTACCCCTTATTTAAGGGTTAGAGGGGAGCTGCCACACCTCCCAGGGTTCACGTGAATATTGGGAATTTGTGTTCCAATCTTCATACTTTGCATGGCCAATACTTATTTTTAAAATTATACTTTAAAATTGTAGATTTCAATATGGCATTTTACACATCCTTAACTTTGGTTATCCTCCATCCATGGTCCCCATTCCTCACTCCCTTCTCCCCTTAAACCTTTCCACTCCAGTCTCCCCAATCTCTGCTTTTATATTTTATATTACCTGTGTTCTACTACTGACATCCTATAAGGTTACCTCTGCCTTCCATGACCCATGTATAGCTTTCTGTCATGAAAGGACCTGTAACTTAAACACAATAACCTAAATATTCAAAGCTAGGATCTACATAGGTGAGATAAATGTGACAATTGTCTCTCTGAGCCTGGGTCACCTCATGCAGTACAAGATCTTCCAGTTTCATCCATTATCTATACATTTCATGATTTTTAGCTCTCTCTCTCTCTCTCTCTCTCTCTCTCTCTCTCTCTCTCTCTCAGCTGAGTAGAGTTCCACTGATGTGTGCACCACATTTTGACTATCTGTGTATGAGGTGAAGGACCACCAGGCAGGCTGGTTCCAGTTCTTGGCTATTGTGAATAGAGCAGCAGTGAACAAAGATGTCCAAGTGTGTATGCCCAGGGCTAGCCTAGCTGGGTGGTTTTGAAAATCTCTTTAGGTGTGACTAGAATACAGCTAGATGCTCATCCAAGTGTCATTTTAGTCAAAGTATATAAAGAAAATCAGGGTTCATGTGGATATGTAGTTCAAAAAGATTTCATTGGTTTCCAAAGGGTCCCCAGGGTTCCTGGAGCCCCTTCAGCTACACTCAACTAGAGCTGCCACTGTAGTGCCCTGCTGCTCAGAGTGTGGTCCAGGGGCCCTCAGCATCAGAATATGCAGGAGCTCATAGATAAGAAGATGTTCCTCCAGCATGCCCTGTGCTCATGCAAACAAGAGAGGCACTTGCTTCTCCAGAAGTGTCTAGCAGAGGTTGCCAGGACAATACATTCCTAGGTCCTGATGCACTAGGTCTGAACACTTCATTATTCTAGCCTCCTGTGACTTGGCAGATGCTACAGTGGAAATCATGTTAGATTTTTGCTTTATGTAACTCTGGAGATCAAATGAATAGTTGGGATGATTGGGGAGTAGGGTAAAGAAGATGCAAGGGGTTTTAAGAGCCCTGTGAACATCAAGCAATCTCCAAATCACTTTTTTTTAGTCCTCTGTGTTACTCCTACTTCCTCTGGCCATTCTTCCTGTGTCTCTAGACTCCCAGGCCTGGGCATACAAACCACTTTTCCTTGTGGCTGCTCATGTCTGCTCATCAAAGACACCTGGTTTCGTGTCCTTGGTTCCTCTTATTTGCAATTTTTATTTACACTTTGTTCATTATGTCAGCATTTCCTTAATTGTGTATCAATGTTTGCATTTGTGCAGAAATCTTCTAAATGATTTTAATTATTAGCATGGTGTCTGAGTTAGGGTTACTCTTGCTGTGATGAAACACCATGACCAAAGCAATTTGGGGAGAAAAGGGTTATTCAGCTCAGCTTCCACATCACACTTTATTGTCAAAGGATGTTAGGACAGGAATTCAAGCAGGGCAGGAGGCAGGAACTTCACAGACCATGGAGGGGAACTGTTTACTGGCTGCTCTTTATGGTTTGTTCAGCCTTCTTTCTTCCATCTTCCCTTCCCTTCCCTTCCCTTCCCTTCCCTTCCCTTCCCTTCCCTTCCCTTCCCTTCCCTTCC